>JAWLRI010001087.1:1334997-1427377 GCA_034781795.1 Crypturellus tataupa
CCCAGGATCCCATTGGCCTTCTTGGCCACGAGGGCACACTGCTGCCTCATGGTCAACCTGTCATCCACCATGACGCCTTAGAGGTGTCCTCTTAGAGTCCAGCAAATGTTTCCTCAACCACCTCAGGACCACTCAGGACGGGAGGCTCATGGCAGCTTTCGCTGACTCCTGTGGGTCGCTCCCCCCATCCTCAAAGGAGGATTCCTCATCGCCTTCTACAGGCTGACATCGACCTTTGCTTGGTGCCACCTCAGTGTCTCCAAATGTTCTGCCAGGAACAACTCGATTCTCTGTGGTTCGCAGAGCTCATTTTGAGCAGCTGATGGGTCCAAGTGCTGGTGACGCTCAGCACGTGCCCAAGTACACGGCATAGAGGCCAATAGCCCGCCCTGCTGCCGGCCATGCAGAGAAGCAGCCAGAAGGGCGCGCAAAGGAGATGCCGGTGACTGGAGTACACTGGCCTTCCACAACATGTCTTCCCCCGGACTAATAAGAATGATGTATGAACTTGAGACTTATTTTCTAATATTAATTAATGTATTCTCAGTTTATCACTTGTAGCACTATGAATACTTCTCATCTTCCCTCTGGCTCTGGGTCTGTGCGTATGTGAAAGTCTAAACTTCCAGTTTCAGCTGAGAAACTAGTGCTGTGCAGCTATGCCAAAGACTCAGTATTACAGAAATTTATGGGAAACAGCTTTTTGTAAATGCCCTAAGGTTGGAGAACAAGGTAGCTCCATAGTGAGAGGAAGCTGGCGCCTATTATTGCCACATGTTCCCAAAGGCACATTTCCATGTAGAAAGTCTTTCATATGCTTCTTACTGTGGTTCTGTTGCCACTATTCAGCGGTGGTGACGCACAGCTTCCAGACTGAACAGAAGACCCCAGGAAAAGCCTGGGTAAAGCTTCCTGGTGTAAAACCAGTCATAGCAAAGAAACAGAAAGCTCGTTTGGGTGTCCTCTGCAATGCACAGTGCAGATGTGCCCTGGATACACAGTGCTCCGCAGGAAAACAGCCTTCCTCCCACACACAGCTGTCTGCAGGCTCAAGGCTGGAGTGTCTTATTTGGAGCGCTTGGACTATGTTCTCCATGTTGTCTCTTCCAAGAATCAGCTTTGGGTTCACTTGCCCTAGGAGCTGCCTTCTCTTTAATAAGGCGATGTATTGTGGGCATTTTGCACAATGTTTTCTAAAACCCATGACTCAAATGCAAAAGCCAATCTCCTCCGCTGGTTTATGAGTGCAGCAGTTACTTGACACATTTATCTGAAAGCTAAACAGAGCAATATGCCGGTGTTCTAAAATGATCCAAAGATCATCGTTTCATGTAAAGAGCCGGACAGCTAGTTTGGAAGGTTACCAGCTGCAGAAAGAACCTCGGGACCAGTTAAAGCCGCAGGACATAACATTCTCGAGCAGCCACCGGTGGTTTCTGCAAGGGCTGGGAGCTGTTGCAAGAAGATGGCAGGATTACTGGTTAGTATTCAATGCGTGGAGGGAGCATAAACATAAAGGAGGGAGAGGGGGACTGAGGGAACAGGCCAGGGTACAGAGTTCTCCTGATGTAAGCCTTTCCCCTGTGTGTATATTTTGCAAGTGTCACCATCCAGGGCAATGCCATCTATCCCACTTTACGTACACACGTATACATCTGGGTATACATCTCAGCACTTGGGAGATTCAGTGAAGGGCTTAAGAAATTGTTAGTCAGAGAGGCAATTATGCTAAGCCTTTCTGAGAGCTTTCCAACCAGCACAGCCGCTTGGGCAAATCCTTTCAGACAATAAAAGACCACTCAAAGTCTGATAACTTGATTTCTTTCTATACCCATAATTACTGGTGGAAAGTACCAAAGCTAAACCACCAAGGGAGAGACAGGAGACTTGTCTGAAGGAGAACAGGATCTTGAGATTAAAGCGTGGATACTCTTGGTGATTTTGTACCAGTGCTAGTCTCATATGACAACTTTCTGTGTGACCTTTCGTAAATCAAGAGGGGATCCCAAGTGCCTCATTTTTCTGCTAAACTAGGTATCACATCCAAGGTGCTAAAATCAGGTATCCAGAAACGGACACTTCTGAGAACATGTGCTTGGAATGTAACATTGTGGGAGCCACAATTTGCATGGTCCAGATTCGGGTATTCGTACCTGCAGAAAAGAGTTGTGATGCTTCCTCCTCACGCTGTCCAGCTCCTTAGCCAGATGTTGCATTTTTTGGACTGCAGGCTGGTCTTAAAACTTTTAAGTGAAAGGACTTGAAATATTTAGTTGATGTCTACGTAGATGTATCACATATAACTTGTATGTGACTGATTATGTTTGAGCTCTCCAAAAACCTCCTCTCATCATGGGCAGGAATCTCACTTCAGTGTGGTGACAGGAGATTCTGGAAAGGTTCTGAGGTTTCCAAGTTGTTCTGAAGTGCTGCATCTTGGCATATTTCTCAGCTGATCATACTCCGTGCTTGTCCTTATGTGTCTGAAGTAGAAAAGATGAGTGGCTGCTGCCTAATAGCTCCTTTAGGACATGCCACTAAGAATGCTGAGCTTGACAATGCCAGCACAGAGGGAGCTGCCTCTTTTGTCTCTCTGAAGGGCTTTTTGAACTCCCACCACTGCAGAAAGCTGCTTCCTGGTGTAAAAAACTGTGCCGGGTTGGCACGGGTTAACTCCTGCTCTGGGCTTGGGGGAGCCTACGCAGTGGAGGAGATGATACCCTTTATAGTAAAGTGACCTTGCTCTGAAAGCAGGAAGGGAAGGGAGACCCTTCTCTCCCCGCTTGGCTAAGCCTCAGTTTGTATGGCATCACTTTGTATCTGCAGAAATTTCTTAAGCAAGATGATCTCTAATTTGCAATATTAGGAAAAAAAGTAATACTTAATACTGAAACTAATATCTTCTCAGCTCCTCTTTTTTCATTTGAAATGAAATGACAGAAATTAGATTACATGTATTCCAAGTCCCAGCTGCAAGGCTTCTTCAATATTTAATTTAGAAATGCTCGCTGTAGGGCTGTACTACGACAAAGCTCTGAGCTGCCTGCAGGAGGGAGCACTGGTCCTGGCTATTGGGAGTAGCACATACAGGCCTGTTTTCCCAGCTCCCTGGGCTCATCGATACAACCCCACCTTCTTCTTTTTTTTTTTCTTTTTTTTTACGGGGGGAGGGAGCAGGGAAGGAGGATGATCTTTTTAGCCACTCCAAAGTGTGCTGGGGAATAGGCACAACAAGTTATTTTGTTCTGGAAGAAATTCAACTATGCTCACTTATAGAGCATAGTTGAATGAAAACAGCTGAGGATAAATGTTGTTTTGCACCATTGGTCATTGCTGGGTATTAGGATTTTAATTCTCAGCCACGCCACAGACTTTGATTTACTTTGGGAAGTATTTGAAGTAACATTTCCAAACGTGCATAAGTCTCAGTTCCAAGTGATTCAGATTCGCAAAAATACGGTATCTCCAAATTCATGTTTCTGCTAGTAAAGCAAGAATCCAGACAAAGCTCACTTCAGTGGTGGCTTTTTCCTTTGAGTTTTCAGATAAGAATAAAATGAACTGAAATTTACTGGGGCTGATTTAAGGTTCTAGTGAACAATGTACCCTGTAGATAGAATTTTTTTCTAGGAGGGTCATAAGCTGTGACTCTTTAGGACTTCTATTAAGTGCCATCACAAATGCATCATATTCTTGCCCATGGGTTTGATGTGTGCTTTGGAAGTCACCACCATTGTAGGCAGTGGCTCTCACTCTCAGCTAGTCTTTTAAAGTATGCTCTGGTTTAAAGAGAAGTTCCCCATGTACCGTCTGTCAGCTTGAGTTCTGCTGATGGCTATAGTGAGGCCTGCTAACCTCCCCATATGTTAGTACCTTCTTTTCCATACTAGTGTCCTGGCTGCTCAAATTTTAGATGTTTCCTTCAGAGCTTTTTTTTTACTTGGCATTTGGATAAAACTGTAATAAACCCCCAAATTCACATTTTATCATCTTTCACTTGCTGCTGCACATCACATAAGGTCAGGGGACAGTTACTTGAACACTTGAACATTGCACCCAGTAGAGTGTTGTGTCTCAGGGCAAGATAATCTCTCTCTTAAACACATTTCAAAGCTGCTTAGCCCTGAAGAGCAAGCAGTGATGGAACTAATCGTTCCAAAGCCTTTCTTCTCAGAATAAAGGAAAGCTGTGGGGAGCACTTAGTAATTGAAAAACAGTGCCTGGAACAGAATCCTTCTCAGAAGACTTTGTAGTGGACCTAGAATGAAAACGAAGGCAAAAGGTAATTCTTACTGATATGAGAAATGTTTTGATCAAAGATAAAATCTCACCCCTCCTAAAAGTGCTGTTTAGAGGACACTGATGGTGGTCCCACAATAGCAGAGCCCCAGCTCTGCTGTCAGAGTAGGAAAAGCACTTTGCTAGTGTGAAGTATTTCCTTTTGCTTCACAGACAGATCATTTCTGCTTCCTTTTCTCATTTCACCTTAATTAATTGTGTTCTAGGGTCCCTGCCGTTTTGGGTCATAGACAGGAGGACTGATGCCAGCAAGATTTTTTCCTAACACTGCCTGCTGTAATTATTATGCTAATTATTCATTACCTTTCCTCACCATCAACCTCCTGCTTCTCTCTAATTACTTTCAAGGCTTGTCCACACAAGCAAGGTATAAGGCTTTGGCAGTAGCAGCAAAAGTGTGGGTGGTGAAATTTGTTTTCTGTAAATCCTGGTGTCTTCACTGGCCTGGGATTACCTGAACCAGCCATCTAGGCTCCTGTTTTAGCCAAAGGAGAGATGTCACTTTTTGGATGCTCAGACACTCAGAATAGACCTTCCTTAACATGTCTCTACCTTAGGATGAGATAAGCTGTGCCCAGCAAGAGCTGGGCTCTGCCATGGATGGCTGTATTATGGTCACCTGATCTTAATGGAGAGAAATGGCAGTCTCATCATGAAGACAGCTTTATCAGAAACCTGTTAAATTGGAGGTGTTACTATGATGCAGGAATAAGATTTACTGGAGATACTTTTCTGTTGAGGGAGCAGTTTACAAAGGCTTTTGCTCCCATGTTGCAGACTGTGATTCTAGACAAATCATGGCTCTTAGGATATCAAAACCAATTCAGTTTTATTGGTCTAAAATAGGTGCCTGGATCCTGCCACCAGGCCTAATCTTTCTAAGTCAGTGGCTTGGTTTAACGGGGATGTCTGGGTATTTATTCATGCCACAAAAAACCCTAACTCTTGTAGACCAAGCCTGGAATTTTAGCAACCTCCCTAGGCCTCCCTGCCACCACAAGAGGAGGACAGAGCCCACTGCTCTGAAGCAGATGATCACAGCCGACCCAGAGGAGTGCGGAACTCTAGATGTTCCCCATTGTGTTCCTCTCCAAAGCCATCTGTGTTTGCAACCCTTTTAAGGACACGTGCTGCAATGAAACCATATGTGTTTTCATTTGGTAAGTCAGCTCATGGTGAAAATAGACGGGTTGTTAACAAGACAGACAGATGGCAAATTTGCTGCAATATCGTGATTACTGTACTTCAAAGAAATAATCAATAATCAGGCAATTAGGTTCTCATTAAATCTGAAGCAGATTCTGAGACATTTAGAAGGATTAATTTTATAAGCATCCCTTTGATATACATGGACTGAGCTTCCGTGCAGTAAGAAATTTCTGCATGAACCTCCTACAGATCACTTAATAATATATAACTCTTAATCACAATTAATTGTTCAGTTGAGTAGCTGACATGCAATATGTTAACATTTTATGAACTATAACTTTTTTATTATGTTTCAAAGTGAATCACTTAACATTCTCTATTGCTTCTTTCCCCTTCATATTTTTCCATTGGTGGGAGGAACTTCTTATTCTGAATTTTTAATTTTTAGGGTCCTTTGGGATAGTTTTGACTACATATTTAGTTTTGACTACAACATTCACACAAAACATACACTCACACAAAAACATTCACTCACACAGCTGCATTCAGGTATGTTTTGGAGCAGCCTTTGAGAAACTTGCCTGTGCACACATGCATAGAGACATAGTTATAGGAAAGTTTGCACTGGTACTACTAATTTTAGCTGTGCTCTTTTTCCATCCCTTGGACCAGAACTTAAATCATGAGCCTAAACTATGCTTAGGTGCCTTGTAAGAACCATTCAATTTTTATTAGTTTATAATAGCAAAGATTATTTTATTCTTTTCACACTCCTGTGATTTAACTTGATATTTTCTTGATGATTGACTGGTTTATAATTACTTTGTGATGCAGAGCCAGTAAGAATTGATCACAACTCTCAAAAATGTTTTTGGGGGCCTTGCTTAATACTGACACTGTGTTTTTGAGATCAGACACAACTTTACACTATTTAAGCAAGGTCATTATTTTTCTTCACTAATGCCCCATAAATAAGGAGAGGGATTGGTAACTACAGGCAAGGAGTTTATGTGATGGAGATAGTTAAAATGATTGCTTGATTTTAAAGTACTGTCTGTTTTGCTGCTGAAGTGAAAGGATAGAGGGAATAATTTGCTTTATGTCTTTCTATTGTTTTCGCTGAGAAACCAGGATAGAGGATTGGGTTTTTGCTCATCCTGCAAGAAGAGATAGCACCTTGGTAAACTGCAGCACTTCTCATCCTGGTTCCACAAGCCATGAATGAACAATTTGTATTCATTAGTCTCTTAGGATGGCTTTACTCCTCTCCTGAGCTCTAGTTCAAATTCTCATAAAATTGCAGCCTAGTCAAAGACCCAGGGTTTGCAGCTCGTGTCATTTGGTTGGGGTGGGGTTCTGAGGTAATGATAAAACCTTATGTGAATCAGAGGAAAATGGAAACCCCCTTGCTTGACACGGGCAGGTGTGAGTTACATGTACACAGTCCCTATATATTTGGGTATGGAAGACACTGCTTTACAGAGCCTTGGTGTTGCACTTCACTTGAATATTCAGTAGCCCAGATGCTGAGGGTTGTTTTCACATCTGGATAAGCAATGTGGACTGAGATTCACTGATGTTAGTGGAGAGTCTGGCTCATTGTCACTTCAAGAAAATTACCTGTAAAAATAGTTCACATTCACCATTTCTTTGTCTCCTTTTGGCAGCTTGTGAATGTTTGTAGTAGAGAAATATGATCATCTGAAAGGAACTGTGGTTTACAAGGGGACTGCTCTAAACGTCTCCCAAAATTAGACTGCAAGTCTATTAAAGAGTTGGAAAATAAAAAAGAAAAAAAGAAACACAAAAGAAAAATGTCTTGCAGAAATGTTAAAAGCCTTGCATTCGTGCAAACCAAGGAGAAGAGAGGAGTCAGGGCTGTAACATTCAGGTATTTTACATGTTTGCCTTTGAATTTAACTCTGCATGGATAATAAACTTTGACGCACTCCTTAGAGTGCCAGGTAAAATTATACAGAGACCCAAAATATGGAAGTTAAGCCAAACAAATTTAGATCTCAAGTAAGGCATAAATATTTAACAGTGAGGTTAATTTAATCACTAGGGGCAGTGATGAATTCTAGCATTGTTTAAAGTCAGGAATGATCTGGTTTTTTTTTTTTTCTTCCCCAAAAAGATATTCTGTGGTTATGTACAAAATAATCTAGGCAAATACAAAGGCCTGGTTTATGTACAAAATCAGATTTAATGTTCATTGTGAGCCCTTTTTAAAGTCTATGACTTGCTTCAGCAGAACTTGAACTGTGTTTGTCTGCCAGCTGTTACCTATGAGATTAGTTTGAATTGCTATTTCTTTCCTGTTGAGATGGGTTCACTATTTATGGAAACTGTGTTTTCTGCAGATATTATTCTGAAAGACCCTCTTGCAATTTATCATGAGACTTTAGGGATGTCAGTCCAGCAAGAAGAAAATGTCCCATTTGAAAATCAGGGCATCTGGCTTTTGAACGACGTCCTATAAGCAGTAATTCCTTCAGGAAGATAACACGGTACTGCTGGACTTATTCAAACTGTGACATGTTAAATGGGCAGCCTTTGGAAAATCTGTTCACTCTGTAGTTATAAATATACACACAAAATAGTGTTATACCCCTGTTCTGGAACTAGATCAAATATTCAGGTGTCTGAGTTTTTTGACTGGAACGATACTCCATATCTTCTCTCACTTTACAGCAGTGCTTTTGGCCACAAAATCTTTCCCTTTTCCTTCAGGATGATTGTTTGAATCCTGTCAATCTGTATTTTGTTGAACTCCACCAAAAATATTCCCAGAAACTTAGCTGAAAGAATTCCTAAGTCTTTGGCTTTTAAATGATCAGGGAGCAGCTCTTTTAACTTGAGGACTTTTGTCATCAGAGAGGGTTTCACTCTCTATGAAAACATGTTCCAAAATAAGCAGTATTTTTTATTAAACATTGTGCCATCCTGAACCTGCCATTTTTGGAGTTCAGTTTGCACTTACTTTTATGAAATGCCTAATGCGCTAGTTAGAAAATACATTAACCCTCTTACTCCAATTATATACACAGTAGGTGCATTATTGGCAGAGTAAATGGATGGTGAACTTTGCATCCCCAAAGAAGGCTCTCTTCTAGCAAGTACTTTGGAATCTCTTCCATATTCATCACGGGTAATGTGCTCTCTCAGTGTGAGATGCTTTTAAACAGACTACTCATAACTCCACAGCCAGACTATGTGTTGCTCTTCAGCCTTTGAAAAGCATTTCAGGGAGAGACTCGTTGTATTGCAGCCTTCCTAGGTTCCACGTGCGCCCGTCCAGCTGCAGCAAAGCTCTGTATTGCAAACTGCGTAGCAAAGGTTGGAAACTTTAGTCAGAATATACCAAATCATGAATGCGAATCACTCCAGGAGAAGATACTGGTTTTGCTAGTGGTGATAAATGACAGTCTCTTTTCATTAAAATATAACCTTTTATGGGACAGATTTTTGCTTTTGACTTGAAATATATTTGGAGGGAGGAATGAATTTGCCTGTGTAAACTTGTACAAAAACTCAGATATACTGAGCAGTACTTTTAAAAATCCAAATATGTTGATACTTTAACTTGAATTTTAATTCCACAATGTGAGTTTATTTTTTTTAATGATTCTAATTTGAGAGATGCTAAAATGGGAGGAAAATTTGCAAGTTTGTGGAAGGAAAAACACTCATGTTGGGGGCATAATGTCCCAGAGACATGGTGATTATTAGTGATATCTGATGGACAGTCTGGCAGCATTGACTGTCCCTTGCAAAGAGGGCCTTGAACAAGCTGCCCTTTGACTACAGGAGGCAACATAAGTTGGTCAGTCTGTGGTCTATATCTGTATGGAGAAGCAGTCTCTATAGTATTTGTAGGTGCACTTCATGAGTCATCCTTCACCTCTACATCCCTGCTTCCAGGTGACACGTGCTTGACAAAGCACAGATATGACTAGTATGCTCAGATACATAAGCGAAGCCTTGAGGGAGTTAGAGTCCTGAATATTCATCTGCTCCTTTGCAGGCCTGGCCCACTGGTTTCCATAGTGACTCCGCACAAGGGTAGGGAACCTCCTGGTTGCGTTTACTTCTCCTTAGGTTTGCCCACTCATTCTGTCCTCCTCTGCCAGCTGTGATGTTCAAAAAACATGGCAGAAATAAATCAAGAGGAGCTAATGAGTTTGTTTCTTGTAACAAGACGACTTTGAAATCCCTCAAATACTTACAGGAAGGCAAGGCTGATGGAGGAAAGTGTTAATGAGCTGCCAAAGGGTGGAGGTAGAAGAGAGGCCCACAGGAGCCTGGCCCAAGGAAGGAATGGGTTGTGGCAGCTTCTAGAACTGCAAGAAAGGGCCTAGGTAAATCCTTATTTACACAACTTGCATTTCTGTGGACTCTGTGCAATGTCCCTTGTAAGGCTCTTTAGATTGATTGATTTGTGCCTACACATTCCCATGCTTTGATAGATGTGGATGAAAAAAAACAGTATTTAATATTTAAATATAAAATATTTAATAAATATATATCTTAATATAGGCAGGTTCTGACATTGCTTCACTTTTCCAGCATTTACACAGGGTGTTTGTTCTTGTTTGTATTCTTTTGTATTTCCTTATTTTTCAATAGTAGATCTTAACAGACGCTGCTATTAATGAATACATAACTATTTTTAAAAGTGTATAATACTTTAAATGTTAAAAGTGCATCACTACTTAGCACTGATTGAAAATCTTTTTTTTCTACATCCAAATAGCTCCTGTTTTTACTGTAAAGTGTCAAACTGTTTGATTACACCAAACTGCAGATGTTTTCATCTAGAAGGAGATGAGACGTTTCAATCAGTGCTGAATAGAAGCAGCGCTTAATGATGTGAAAAAAAAACAGACTACATGAACTCCTGTATGATGCCATATTATCTATGTCAGTGGGATCAGTATGCCTCATCAAATAATGGTGAAATAATAAAAATAATATAATCAGGAATATAATCCTATTTTGAAAATGGGGGATATGTTTAGAAAGCTAATCTTTTACAGAATTTTGCTTTAATGAGATGCTGTGTTTTGAAAATTGAATTGTCAAATGTAAATTTCTGGTGAAATAGGAATTTAGAACTACAAATAACACTCTTCTGTAGCTTGATTTTCTAAGGAAATGAGGTTGCTGTGTTTGGGCTGCCTCTGCACAGGCCTCTGTTGCTTTCTTTCCATCAACATCTTCTGAATCCATTGGCCTAATTTTGGTGAATTTGACAGGGTATTAGAGGTATTAAAGGTAATAAAGGTCTTAGGAATGTGGAAATTAGAAGACAGATGGAGGCAAGAAATTCATTAGGTGTTCTGTTCTCATTAGGGAAAAACTTACGTGAGAGTATGAGTGAGATGGCTGTATGTATAAAATCATAACATTTTTAGGTGCCTCTATATTAAAACTCCCTCATTGTTTCCACTTTCAGGATACCTGGTTCCATCTTGCAGTGCATCTTAGCAGAAATTGCCTATGGCTGCAAAGCATAGCTTCAAATCCAGTGCCACACATGGGATTTAGTTATCAGACCCCTAGTGTTGCTAATGAGAAAAAGCATGATATGGCTTAATCCCTTTTTGTTGCTTGGAAAATGCAAAGCCTAGTCCTGCCAACCTCTTGCTCCTTCAAGGGATTCTGTTCATCCTAATTGTCCTGTTGACTTTAATAGAACTGCTCGCTCAGGGGAGACTTTGCATTTCTAGAGATAGCAAGTCTCTCTCTTCTCAGATTGCCTAGTGGAACCAGAGGATTTTCAGAAGCTATGGCCAAAAATATTGTACTGGAGTATTTTCTGAAAGAGAAAACAACAGTTCTGTGTTTCATGACACACGATTTCCAGCTATGGACAGAGATACTTGGGAATGGGTGCACAATGTGGAAGCAACAAGCAGTGAGGCAGACGGCTGTTCAGGGCACGTGTAGCTGCAATGTCTGCTCACATCTGAGAATGTGAGAGTGTGTGTATGGGGGCTGCTTGTATGTGTGTGAAGTTGTTTTGCACTTTGCCATGTCGCTTCTCCAAAGTGACTTCATGCATTGAACAACTGGAGAAACATCCCCTGCCACAGCAGGGTTTTGGGGGTCATCGCTTGTGAATAGCTTATGCATCCATGGAGCACGGATGATCATAATTCCAAGTGACAGGAGCGCCTTCTCGCCCGTGGCATTGTCAGCGAGGCAGACTGCTCAGAGATGACAACCCTGCTTCTTCAACAGACTCTAAACTGTCACTCCCCATTTTCCTTAAACCAATGAGGGCTCTGATGAACTGATTTCAGAGAGAACAAATAAACTGCAACTACTGCAAAAGGGAAAATGCACCTGAAATTTGCATCTGAAAACACTCTTAAGGTGTAGGAGGAGATGAGGGAGTGCTGTAAGCTAAAACCAGTTCGGACCGCAGGGGCAGTAGACAGAGCTGATTCACTTGTAGTCAAGGATGACAATTATCATATTGGGATGCTGACTGGAAAATCTGCTGGTAAAAGATGCCCAAGAGATTGTTGTGCTCTGTTTCATCTCTCACTAGGGACAACTTGCAGCCCCCAGGCACACTCTCGCTTGCCGAGCGCTTGGCGATGGGGTTCAGCGGCTGTAGCTGGGGTCTCTTGTTTTAGGGCACTAATTGTTCTAGAGCTTGTGGCCTTCTAGGTACAGGACTATGTAAAGGGGATCTGCTTCATGTTTCTGGATTGTGAATCATTGCTGGGGTGGGAGACGCAGCCTTTGTGTTTGGTCTGCAGAGTGGGCCTATGTGCTTTGAGCATGGGCAATATTCTTTCTAGGGGAAGAAGTTGTGTATAAAAGTGAGTTTATGTCCCTAAGCTTGAACCTTCCTCTGGGAATGCCACCCAAGGATGTGAATTTTTACCAGGAATGGAAAATTAACTACAGGGTTAGATACATAATATTCAAACATCTGTCAGCTGAATAGTGAAGAGGAGGAGAAGCCCCTTGGATATACAATTTTGATGCACAGATATAAGAGGTTGATTGTTACTGGCTGTTTGACTTCATTCTGACACTTGTAACAATTTTGGGGGGTTTTATAAATAAATAGCTTTAATTTGACATGTGCTAAGGCACATTTTGAATGATTAACAAATGCCTATATAGACAGTGCAGCTCACAGAAGGAATAATCTACAGCAGAGTAGGTGTCTGCATTTGGCGAGTGATGTTGCAGACAACCCTGTCTGATGTATCCCACTCTATTGATAAAATTCAAAAGTCAATAGTATTATAGCGACTTTTCTACATCTTTATTTTCTGAGGTCAAGTAACATGTGGCAGGGAAAAGACTCATGAAGAAAAGAAAATTTTGTGTGGTTCTTGGGTAAAAGTTCTGCAAAACTCCAGGAAACCCTGCTCTGGGGTCAAGCTTCACTTTTGTCAGACAGCTGGAAGTTTTTTGTTTGGCTTGAGAGAATCAGCTGCTGTTTTGTGTGCTGGTTCAGTCATAGTGTCTGGCTCCTTGGGAATCACTCAATACAGAGTTTAATGCAGACAGTTCAAACAGAGACAAAAACAACTGCAAAGACCCATGTGTCGAGACAGGCTGCCCTTGTGCTGCATTCTACAGAGGTAGGTGATGCACAGAGCATTGAACCAAAGAGCCTGAAAACTCTCTTGGGTCTACCGATTGCCCAAGATGTCTGGGCAATTTATCTGTGTTGATTCTTGTAAGAATGTTAACACTTTTACTTGTCAAGTTTACCTGCCTCAATGGAGAGCTTTGATGAAAGCTTATTAATTAGTCCTTCACACAGTGCTTTGAGATTCTCAGATGAAAGGTGCTGTAGAAGTCAAAGGGATGTAGAGCATGCATTACCTGCTGAGAGCTACATGAAGAGTCGGAGAGGGTTGAAAGGCGCCCTGCCAATTAACTTGCACTTGAACAGAAGATTTGACTTTTTTTCTGAAAATTAAAAAAAAATCAAAAAGTAAACATGGAAAAGTTCAAGGCCTCCCTCATAAAATAATGCCTTTCTATTTGGTTTTGTACAGTTTTGCTAGTCAGAGCCTTAAGACTTGAAAAATTAGTTATTTTCAGGAGAATACAGAAAATATGTAAAATCTCCTCTGCCACCCTGAAAGTCAGATAAAGAAAAGCTATGTTAAGAGCCTGAGGATGCTGAATGATTAAAAAAAAAAAAAAAAAAAAAAAAAAAAAAAAAACAGCTGAAACTAAAGGAATCAGCCATGAAGAGTTGCTACTCGCAAAACTGAGGTGGGATTGCATCTGTTGGGGAGGCTGTATCTTTGCTTCCCTTTTTGAAACTATATTTGCAGCTTTCCTGAGGCACAGCAGCATCTCTGCTGCTGATGAGCTGGTGCAAAGTGCACAGAGCCTGTGCCACCCCAGCGGCCGGGTGCTGGAGGGCACTTTTTCTGCCAAACCCAGTCTCCACAGCTGTTGGACACCGGTTCTGAGAGCAGCGCAACTTCAATATCCCTTCCAGGGCCCCCGGAGAAAGAGTTACTGGTTGCCTCAAGTGCAGAGATGCGAGGAGCAGAGCACTGGGCATGGGACAGCCAGCTAGAGAGCAGAGGTGGGAAATCCAGAGCAGGGGCAAGTGAAAGGGTCCATAAGCACTTGAAAACATACATATGGACTATACAGTTAAAAATGTAGACCAGACTAGGGGGATGTATGTAGGAGAAGGAAGGGAATAGATTTTTTTTATTATTATTTTTAACAATTTCCTTTCAAAAATAAAATCTTGTCTGAAGGATCTAAAGCCTCTGGCTAAAGAGACTTCTTGGTTCTACATAGGTTGTGCCTTTGTTTGAACTCAGAGGAGCTTAAAAAATAAATCCTGTATGTCAGTAAATATTCACCCTGGGAATAAGGAAGACCTTCTTCAAAAGCTTCCTACCCACTGGTTTCCTTAATGCTGAATGATTTGTGGATGCTCTCAAAAACAATTTGGTGTTTTCCATGACAGAAAAACTAGATAGTCCTGAAGCAGTGATTTCTCGTGGAGTTTTCAGCTGAGTGACTTTCCTGAAGGCCCTTTAGCTAAGTCTCTTATTTCTAAGAAAACCACAGGATAAGAAAACAGAGTTTTATTATATGTCTGTGCATGAAGTTGTCCTTCAGAGATTTTCAGAACGAACTTGCCCTTTGCCCCCTGCTATCTTCAAGGCTGTTATCAGCTGGAAACCATAAGATGGTGCTTATCCCATCTCAGTCCTTACCCCAAGTAAGGACTGAGAGAATGGGATGGGTTGCAAAACTAGGCAAACACAATTTGCATATAAAGAAGTAAATAGATGGGGTAAAAGGTCATGGGGTCATTTAAAACCCAGTAAAAAATGGGCTCATTGCCCAGAATGAAACAAAGGAAATGCCCTATTTTCTTCTGTGACTCAGAGCAGCAAAAATTCTTGTCTGGAAATTGCAAGTACTTTTATCCTGAATTCATATACTCAGACATTCACATCAGTTCATAACTGCACAGTGACCATATGAAAAACCTGAGTTACATTCTGCTTCCTGGTATGTCTTGTTGAACGAGCTTTCACCCGTTAGGTCCGCTCTTCTGTCTGTAGCACAGAAAACACGATGCTCATTGACATTTTCCACCTGTTTTCCCCAAAACGTCTTGAAAGTATCTATGCATGAGTTCTGACTGGTAGTCTGATAGTGATCAGTTTTAAAAGACCTAAAACACCGACTGCTGTACCTCATTAGTGATGCCTGTAATCCCTTTTCTCAAACCTCTCGTGCATTCAGCCTTTAGCTCTTTAGGGATTTTCTCCTCAAACACCTTTTCCAGAGGAATTTTTCCTCTGCCTGTTACAATGCAAGTAGGGAGAGCCCGGGTGCAGAGCTGCTTTGAGTGATGCAGCTAGAAAGCCAGGCAAACCACAGAGCAGTCCCAGTGCAGAAGCCTCTCTGCCTTTTCATGTGTTATTGCCACATGCTGTCTTTTCCCTGTTTTGATGGACAGATTAATAAACATAATCTGATAAGCCATGTCAGAGTTTGGTCAGGCTTAATACCAGAGTTTGTGCAGGTTCTGTGACAGGCTACAATGCAAACCTTGTTTTTATGTGTCTGAGCTAAACCATCGTGTAATAACACAGCACCTTCTAGCTCCATGTCATAGCATTGACACAATTTTGATTCAGATAAGAGAATATCTATTTCTTTGCTCCTACAAGCACTTTCTGTTGCAGCTGGAAAGGTGTCTTCCCAAGCCCAGACACATCTGACTTTGCCCTGTTTCATGGAAATTCAGAGAGCTGAAAATGCTTTGAATAAATGTAGAAAGTCTACTGAAAAAATGGAGCCTGCAAAGACAAACGTTTAATGCTTTTAAACTCCATTGCAAGTATTGGCCTGACCTGACCTCTCTGGACTTGCAAGACAATTAGGTGAAGCAAACTAATGCAGTCAGAGCAGTTTCCTAGAGACAGGCAGAAATGAGGGCCTGGCTCAGCGAGTCTTGAGCAAGCTGAGCACACCATTAGCTCCAGCAGCCTCCTGCAGATCTCTGCGAAACCAGTCTGGTCTTATAGCAAAGCACTCATTTCTGGGGGTAGTCCATGTTTCTCACATGGATCTCTGTTGAAAAACCTGTACGCAATTGAGCAGTACCAACATTTTCAACACCAAAACACTCTCCCTGTAATCAATAATGTCCCTAAATAGGTTATAAGGTTGAAAAACTGTGAGCTTTTTAAAGAATGCTGTATATCAGAGTATTTCACTTCCATTTTCTGTTGATACTAGGGTTGTTGCCCAGTGGTAGATCCACTCTCCATATTCTCTAGTGATGAATTGTTTCTCTTAAAGTGAATTTGTGTTAATAAAAAAAAAAGTGCCTTTTATTGAAAAAAAAGAGGAAAATATTTTTGACAAAACTTTGGGATCAAATGAAAATACTTATAAGAAGAGCAATTTTATCTCCCAGAATAAGAAAAATAAAGACCTTTCATCTCAGTTGCTTAAAAAAGTTGGGATAAAATTATTTCTGAAAGAGCCGTAGCCTGTTGCTTTCTGCTTTAGAAGCAATGCTTTCAATTTTGAAACTGCAGAATCTGACTAGTATTGAGTGGTGAATGTGTGAGAAGTAACACTTCCAGCGACTCTTTAGTGTTTTCCAGCTCAAGCGCAGATGCGAACTTGATGTGAGTGAAGAGGGGAGGGAGAAGCGAATCCTTCTGCCTTGCCACGGAGAAAGGGAGATCTCCTCCCCTCACTCTTTTCCCCATTGCCTCTTGTCTTGCCGTGCAGTTGATACGGTTCCTGGTCCTGGCCTTGGCCTGCGCTGTGGCAGGAAGAGCGGAAGACAGGGAAGAGAGGGAACGAGGTTGGGAGCCTCTCCGAGCGCTGCTGGCAAGTCCTGTGTCTGAAGAACTGGGCAGCATCCAAGGCTGCGGCATGTGCGCTCTTCTGCTGTCTGCCCAGGCTTTGTTGAGTGAAAACCCAGCCAAAGGTGGTGGCATGAAATTAATAAACCACTTGTCACCATTCAGTGCTGCGTTCCATCTGGCAAAAAATGGGAGGGGAAAGCCAGAAGACTATGAGGGAAGGGTATATTCTTTGTGCTTTTCTAGTTTAACATTTCAAATGGGATATTATTTCCCAATGGGAAAAGTTGAATGATAATTTCCCTGCAAAAACTCCAGAGAGAAAAAATAACAATATCCTCCATATTCCCCTCAGCAGTAATTCTGACTATCTTTGTTCCAGTCACAATGTTCTGCTGTTTCCTCAAGGAACTGAATTAATTTTGATAAGCAGTATTTCCACTTGTAATATAGGTTTTCTTTTTCTTAGCATCTGATTGATGTCTTTTATTTATCTTTTTATTTTTTGTTCACTGAACTTCTTCAAAGACTTCCTTGATTTTCACCAGAGCATATCACATAGAGCCCCTCCTCTTGATCCAATTAAACTTTGAGTTGTGATTTGCAGAGATAATCTGTGAATTGCACAAGTCCAAAACAAAAGCCTAGGACAAATTGCAGGTTCCCTTAATGATGAATCACTGCCAAACATCCAGATGCTAGAGCAAGCAAGTTCGTGCATGAGCCAGCTTGTAAATCTTGACATTCCCTGTTAACAGCACATTTTCCTCTGACCATGAATATTCATTGGAAAATGACATTAACCTCTGACTTCACTTTGAATGCGAAAGTGTGCATGAATAGTAACAGATAAATAAAGATATTTAATTGTCAAGGCAAGCTCAGCATTACAAAGAAGAGCCATGGTGCAGCATGCATAAATATACTGAAAGTGAATTGTGTGCTGACAAGGTAGTGGCAGGCTGAGCAGTGAAGTGATTGAGTGATTTAACTGGAAAGGCTCCTCGGGATGCCATTCCTCCCAAAAAATAGTTACTGAAATGGATATCTTCTTTTTCAAAAAAAAAAAGATGTTTAGCCACACATTAAAAAAAAAAAAAAAAAAAAAGTTTGGAAAATTCAAGCCTAGCTCTAGTCCTTCCCCACAAACAATTCCAATAGTTCTTTGGGGTGTTCAGACAAAGGGATACTTCTTTTTCTCAAAGAAATCTGCACTTTGCAGGTGTGTTTTGTTTGGATTGTAAGACCATTTATTGGCAGACAGCGGCATTTTTGTGCTCAGTGCTTGGCATCTATCGGGTTAACTTCTGCCCTGAAAATGAATGAAACTAATATTTTATCCCCTTTCTACAGTAAGTAAGTTCCTTCTTCGGAAGCTGGAGTGTAATGAACTTGCAGTTTATTATAATTAACAAAAAAATCCCCATGCCTTTAAATTAGATCATAAATCTTTCAGTGAAATTCAATACTACAGTGATTATGTTTTCTTTCTCATAAGAGATTCTTCAGTGATAGCAGACAGACAACTCCTGTTCCGAATGATATGACCCTGAGGACATTCCCTGTAACATATTTGGCCTTTTTCTTTGTGGCTTCCTTCTTTTATAATCATCTGAGATACAGCTTTAACGCAGCAGTGCTAGCTAGTGAATTATAAAACAAGAGAAAATTGCAGAGAAAATTACTTTCTGGTGTTTTAAAATCAGTCCAGTTTATATTGCCTGTCTATTGGGGGGAGTGGGGACTCTACCGTACCTAGCACAGTGCAGTTCTGAGGAGAGCTGGGGAAGTTTGGCTGCTCCTGCAACACAGATTGATTTGTTGAGTCTCTGTGGTTGAACACCACGCAGGTCTCTGCAAAGCTATGGTTCTAGCTCATGTATGTAAGACACAGCTCCGCGGCTTCTCTTGCTCTCCTGAGCGTGTTATCAGACAGATGCAGCTCTCCTGCATGTGCATTGGGTGCAGCCTGTAGGGAGAAAGCTGCAGAACTGCAGCGCAGCATCACGTGAGATCTGGGGCTCTGCACTACAACATGCTCCCTGGCTCCCGCTGCGTCTATCTTTTCCCCCTTGATTTCAGAAAAAACATTTTATAAAGCAAAGTTTGTCTGGCTCTGTCCTACCTTTTTTGTACATTGAACTTACCCTGGCAGAAAAAGATGATGGAGAGATGTAAGGAGTCTTACCTTGGGGACAAACTCTCTCTCAGACTTGCCCTTTTATGTAATTTATGTCTGCATCTAAACCAGCAATTTTATATGCTACAGTGTGCCACACTCATTTGGACTTTTTTATTTTGGAGACCATATCTGCTCAATTAAACATCCATTCATTTATGTTTATATCTCCTGTATTTATAACATCCTTGTAAATGAAACCTTGTACTGTTTTCATTAAAACAGTGATCCTATAAATATCTTAAAAATCTGTGCCAAAACAGCCCAGCTTCCCAAATGACTTGTTTTAAACATCAGCATTACCTACTCTAAACATATCCCCTTCTTGCAAATTGCACTGCAGGGCCTTATTGCTTGTCACCTACTTAGCAAAAGAATATTGCTTTTCTACATAAAAGGAAAACTATTCTTATTTCTGTTTCTGTTGTATCACCTGACAGAATTTCTAAACAGCTGGGTTTTGGAAGGGCTACACTCTGCCTCAGTTTCCTGAGTGTGAAATGGGGCTACAAAGCTGTTCTTCTTAGAGATCTATGGGATTTTCTGAGGAAGTGGTTGAACATTGAGTTTCGGGCCAGATGTTTTTAACCTGGCAAAGGCCTTGGGCATCTTTTCTTTTCTTTAGCTTTCCAAAGCTCCCTCAGTCTCCCTCGCTCACTCCCACCCACCAGAAATCATTTCCTATTCTTTAACTGGCAAAGAAAGCAAACGACTTCAGGGTAGAATGAAGCTGAGATAGTGCCAGCTCATCGAGAAAAAAACGGTGCCCTTGTGATAGGTGAAAAATGAGGCTCCTGGAGATCTGTCTGCGAAGACAGCTTGTCTTCCATGAAAAAGAATTTCCTCAGACACATCAATGAAGGATTGAGCACAGTGGCTCTGCTTCACACACCCATCCTGTCTGCAAATGATTTAGGAGTATTTATCATGGTTCTTTTTCTTGGCTTCTTGTTTTAGTACTTTGAAAGATACTGGATCCTGGTGCAGGTAACAGCTATTCTTATGGACTGTGGATTGGAAGCAAAAGCAACAGTGTGAAAAAAAAATACAGCACTAATTCATCCAGAGACTCTTCTGGCCATTAATAGAAACTGGAGCTGGAGCATTAACAGAAGCAGCCTGGAACCACTCATGAATTGTAAAACTTTCCAGCGCCGAGCACAACATGAGGGCCCTGTAGTGGTTCCCATGCATGATTTACTCATGTCAACTCATGTCATGACTGTGTATGACAGGAGCAAGCTTCAAAAATTCTCAGCAGCTGTTAGAGGAGATACAGTATCTAAATTAAAATAAAATAAATGCATGCTTTTTTCCTAGTGATTTTTGTACTGATTTCTTTTCTGGGTAGAACTGGCCTTCTTCCATCCTGGTTCTGTCTGGATTTCAAACCTCCTACATACTACATCTCCACTTCCAGCTCTGCTAGATCTGCTCAAGGCTGAGCCAAACCCTTCCACCGGAACCTGGGAACAGTTGGATTCAGATGCACAGCTAAATTAAACACAAGTGTCTCAATGAGAAAAAATATCTTCACTTGGAAACATAGCGGCAAAATGCGTAAAGCCAGGAGGAAACTGAGTACCATTACATGGGGATAACTTGCCTCCCGTGTCTAGTACTTAGAGTGGGAGGAAAGGGCTTCGCTTTCCTCCCCTGCAGCGTAGCTTGCACTTCTTGCTTTTCTATGCTCTCAGCTGCTCACACACTCCAACAAGGTCTCATCATTTTTCTCTCTGCAGAGCCTGGGTTTCATTTCCCATTCATTGGACATCCTTCTGCCTTCCCCTAATGGCAGCTCTGCCTTTGCCACCTCCCATGATGTTTGGCAAAATAATCACTGAGAATCTGTTTGTGAATGGTTAATGCCACTTGTAATCATAACTGCCGCTAATTAGCTGCAGAACAAGTTAAATAGTTGATCATTGCCTTTCAGCAAACCAAAGGCACAATTCCAATTAACAATAATAATTTGAAACGATTAAGCAGTTACTGCTGGAGTTATTTTGATCCAAATTGCAATGAAATGAAGCTTCTCTGCAGCAGGGCTTTAGTTTCCTGGTAAAGGCTTTCCTGCAAACATAAAACAAATAATAACAGCAGTTTAAAGAGAAAAAAATCAATAGAAGATCATTTGCAGCCCATAAAAGGTTTGCAGATCTGAGCAGGAATGGTAGATTGGATTTAATAAAGCTTCAATAAACTGTGTGTTTACAAGGTGGAGTTTGAAACAATCAACACTGAGGTTTTCAGAATGGTCTAAAGGGACCTAGATTAGAACTAGCCGAATGTTTAAAAACATAGGGAGTCTTCTCTCTCTCTCTCTCCCTCTATTGTATTAATTTTTAGTAGAAATTCCCAGCTGAAATATTTTAGCAAAAATGTTACAGTTTTTATTTGCTTTATAATATATAGAAGCTTTGGAGCTTGTAAGGTTTCCTAGTTTCATTATAAGATATTTTCTAGTGACAGGAGGGAGATGGGCAGGACGGGGTGCAGATGCTATTTTCCAACTGGCTGCATTTCTGTCTCACCTCTCCCATTCTCATCCAAAGTAGATCCCTTTTGTATGTGCTAGTTTGCTTTGAAACCTTACTCAGTTTTCCCTTTGTACTCTCCTTAGAAGCAGCGGGGCGAGACTCTGCAGGAGGGATAAGGCCAATTTGCACTTTTCCTAAGTTCCTAATTTTCCTGTATTTAGATGTTGGTTCAGCTGGAAGCAGCAGCCTTTCTCACTGTGACTTTGGTCATTATACTTGAATACTATCTATTAAAACATCTCTGGAAATCGGTTAAAGACAGAAGATTTCTGTCATACTGCAGTAAATAAATAAATAAATAAATATGCAGCAAAACTCACACAGTGGCTTGTTCTTCAGGACATGGTTATTACCCCAGGAAGCTCCTAGGACCCAACAGATGGAAGGAAGTTTTCCTGTTCATTTGGCTGGGGAGTTTGTTTGGCTGTGAAGGTCGCAGTTATTGTGCTTTAAGTCCTTGACCTTTCATTTTATGGAGAAGCCATTTGAGATTTTATGGAGAGCGTGGCAGTTACGAGAGGCTCCCAAACTTGAAGGTGCTGATGGAGCACTCCCATTCCCTGCAAAATGAAAGTTGGAGAATTTCATCTACCTGCTCTGGAAATGAGCATTAGACTCAGACATCTCTATGGAGAAGCTTGCCAACCCTCAGCTGGAGGCACACAGACCCAGCGGTGTCCCCTTCCCTGGTCACTTATTCTGTCCAAGTTGACATTGATGTGGCTCTTCCACCTTAGCACTAGCCTGGCTTCCCTCTCGATTCAGTGGATCTTTCCCTTCTAAATAAGGCTTCTTGCAGATCCATGTTGTGTCTTTCTGCAAGTGGTCTTACAGGCCACTTTTGATCTCTCTTTCACACAGATAACAGGACAGATTTAGAAGTTCTGCTTAAGAAATTTCTTTTCCAGTAGTTTCGTGGCTGCTCGTTGCTGACAGGCCTTGACCTAGTGGGTTGATGGATCACATCTCAGCCTGATGTTTTGGTGTGAACCAAGAGAAGCCTGGAGAGCAAGGCTGAGGTCTGGTCCTCGTGCAGAGGGCAGCAAATAAGATACTGTGTAAGTCCAGTCCCGCAGCAGGTCTCTGAGACCCGGGCCAGGTCAGTGAGGAGCCTCGGGCAGGCTGCCCTGTCACTGCATCTCACTAGCAGCTCTACTTAGGGCTGGTTTCTATAAAAAGAGAGAAGCAGGTGAAACCTTGTCATGTTTTTAAAAACATTGTTATCAAGAACAATTTTGAAATAGCTTGTCTGAAAAAATACAAGGTCCCAGAGGAACTGAAAGGAAGGACAGCAAAGGAAAGGAGAACTTCACACTTCCTGCAGGTACCTGAGTGGATTAGCTGATAAAAAAAATCCTTTTAGTATAGCTCAATATTGCCGGTATCTGTACTGCATCATTTCTCTGTACATATGAAGAGAAGGAAGTCATGAAATGGAAGGAGTTCAAATTGAATTGCTCAGAATCTGTGTGAGTAAAAAGAAAAAAAAGCTTTTCCATCACTTCTAATAAATTATTCACAAACAATGTTTTCCGGTGTTTGGCTACTCTTGTAAGGCAGGTAAATAGTGTCTGTTGAGAGGCATTTGCTGTTTCTTATCAAGATGTTTCCTGTGAACTGTGTTCTGGAGAGCGAGCTTTGCAGGAAGGCTCGTGCGTTGTCATGCCCTGCTACTCAAAATCCTCTTTAGGAGTTTAAGCTCAAACTTTATGGCAATGCGAGTTCAGTTGATGAAGCAAAAGCCTTGAAAGTCCTGGCATCCGTGGAAAGGATCTGACAAGCCTGCAAGATGGGAAGGAGTGGGGAGGCAAGGCTGGAAGTTCCTCGGAGTGTTACACGTGTCAGCAGTTACAAAATGAGGCTGTATTCACCGTGTGCGAGTGAGCAGAGGGTTCGGTGGCACCCTGTGTGGTGCAGTTAAGCAATATATTGTGTTACAGGAGCGAGCTGTCAATGATGGAGCTGCTGTCAGCTGAGACGTCAGTCCGTGTGGGTGTTGTGAGCAGTAACGCAGCCCTCTTGCAGCCCAGCGATGCCCAGGGATGGTGAGTGCAGGGCCACCAAGTGCGCCATGGCTTTCTGTCCCAAGAGCAGGCGGCGACAGCGTGTCTAAAGGGATGGAGCGTGCCCTGGGTCCTGCGGTGTGGCCCTGCCCTTGCTGCAGGTCGCGTTGCTGCTCTGGGCCTATGTAGCCCTTTCTGCTAAGTGAGGACAATGATATTTCACCACAGGCTTTGAGATGGCGAATGCAAATCAGAGCTTTGAGAGTTGAGATTTGCAGTGATGATAACTAGGAGAGATAGGAGGAGAAAAGACTCCTGGACTCTCAGAGCTGCAGCCCTCACAGTTGGTTGGGAAAGACAATATCTTTTATTAGTTCTTCTGATACAGCTGTAAGAAAACAAACAAATCCATGAAAGTTTGTGTACCTGAAGGCTTGTTTGATTTTTTTTTCCCCAGAACTCCATCAGTTGTTCAAATAAAAGATATTACCTCTCCCTGCAAACCTTGTCTCTCTGATATCCCAAGATCGCAGCTGCAACAGCACTGTAAGAGCTCAGGATTATGGACCTAGTGAATGGCACCTTCCTCACCTGTGGATGAAGGCACCAGGGAGCGTCTGCTGACCCAACTTATCCAGCCGCACTTGCCAAATTTCTTCCCATCGATGGCGTTGGAAGGAGCTGGGAGCACACTGCCTGTTGCAGTCCGACCCAGTGGGCCCAAACCAGCAGGGCAGAGCTGGTTCTGCGGGGCTGGGGAGGGGACAGCCTGGGCTGTATCTCACAGGAAGGGTATTTCCGACTGCCTCCTGGAGCTGCTTCTGATGTGAGTTACCAGCAGCAGTCCCCAAAGTGCCAAGTCCCTCAGCACCCACCCGGACACCTCTTAGCTCGGCCATCTGAAGCAATGGCCAACGGTGCCAGGTCATTTCACGGAAGCCGCAAAAGCTGATCCTGGGGCTGTGGTTTTCCTGCAGGTGAAATACCATGAGACACACTCCCAAAGAAGTTCTTGTAGTGAAATTGCTATGTAATGAATGTACTGATTAATCTAAAAGCCTATGCTAATGAGAGGAGTGCATAGTCATCTGGAATCCCAAAGGGTCTGCCATTCTGCTTCAAAATGTACCATTTTAATATTAGGGAAGGAAAGATTTTGCTAGCAGAGGGAAGCATAAATAATGTATTGCTGTGGATAATGGTAAATAGTCATTACATATTCCTCCTTCCTTTTAGATGCACCGCGCATATGTGAGCGGCATACTTTGTTCAGAGGAAAGGATTATTTTAAACAGCGAAGTCATGCACAGTGTCTTGCAGATTACAGTCATGTGGATGTGGCAGATGGTGTCACGGAGCCCGACAATCGCCTGTGACATCGGGTTGGTTCCTGAAGTCAAGAAGGCCAGTTTTTGTCAGACATATCTAGGATGCCAAGATATAAATAAAATGGGGAGGCCTGTTTACGTCCGAGTCGTAAACCACCATTCTGCGAGACGTTGAGTAAAGGTCTCCCGGGCCGGTTTCTTTGAAGGGATGTGTGTCTGCTGGAGTCAGCAATGACCGTCCGTGAAGTTCATGTCTGCACTGGCACAACCGCCTGAAGGCATTCCAAACCCAGAAGGAATTTGCCCTTGCAGCATGAGTGCAAGGACGGTGCTGTGTCCTGGTGAGCACACACGCCTAAGCGGAGGGTGTTCGACAGCCAGTGTGAGTGGCGGTTGTTATTAGTTAGATGTCACTTCAGGATATGCAGATAACTGATGTGCCGAGCAGTAACTGAATGGAAATCTGTCACTGAATGAGGTACAGGTAGCTGGAAACTTGTCACTTCAAAAACATCTGTCCACAGTTCTGATTAATGCATAGCTGGAATCCTCTTCCTTAAAGTCTCTGTGCTTCGGTGTTATGCCTACAAATAGCGAAATAGAGATCCGTCCTATTTTCTCCCACCTGGAGAATTTCAAGATTGAGCCCAAATATGGGCACAAGTTTTGTCCCCAGATAAGAAGCTCAAGATGGCTAAAAGGCCATGGTGCTCCGTGCTGATCTGCTGTGACTCCTGTGAGGGATCACTGAGATAAATAATTATTCAGCTCCATGGGTCAGTCATAACCACAAGGCTGCTGCCACCCTGATCCTACCTTGCACACCCTGGGTTAGCATTGCTCTTGGGCGCGGGTCACTGCGCTGTCACGAGCACAGGCACAGTTCTCTGTTCTCATTCCCAGTCTATCCACAGCCAGGATTCCTGGATGGTTGAAAACACTTGGGCACTGGCACAAAGCCCACGGCAAGGGGTATGACCTGTCCTAACCCTGTCAGATCTCTCTGTCCTGTTCTATCTTTAATTTAGACTCAACCCAGGTTCGGCGCTCTCTGTGGCGTATGCTTTGCAGCAAGCTGGTTGCCTGGGGTTTGGAAACGGCTGTGTGAGCAGCCTAGTCCTCCAATGTGCTCTTCACTCTGCTGTGAGTGAAAAGTTGCAGCTCTCTGCCCTCCTCCTGCTGCTCTCTGCTGTGTCCCTTGCCAGAGGTTAGCACGTCTTCTCATCTGCCAGCTAGAGTTGTTCACTAGCCCAGTTCTATCAAAATGATATGGATTAGCTTAAAACATTGCTAATAGTAGGGTTTTGTTTGTTGAATTTTTTAAACCTATTTTGACAGAACCAGGTTAGACAGCAACTATACGATCAGTTTTGCCAGCTGATGTCGGAGGCTGGTAGGCGCTTCGCCTGCCTCAGCTGAACCCGGAGCAGCGTGTCTGGCCGCAGCGTGGGGCCTGGTGCCTGTCGGCGGGTGTGATGGCCACATGTCCTGTCTCAAGCAAACGTGCCATGGAGGCAGGTGAACGTGTGAGCCACTGGGTAACATCCCTCTTGAGCAGGACTGTTGGGAAAGCGGGTTGGTGGAGGAGAGAAAGCAGTGAATTTAGGCCACCTTTTCCACTCTCAATCCTTTGGTCTTATTTACCAAGTCAACCTGATATTGCAAGGAAAATTTTCAGGTTCAATAAACTTGTAAACCTGCATTTCTTCCCATATATTTTTTTTCATTTTTTTTTTATGCATCTTCTCTCTTCTATCCCTTTGCTCAGATAAGGCTGCATTTGGCATTCTTATGAGGTACAAGCAACATGGCAGGGCTGGAAAGTTGGGACACTAAATAAATAATGTCAACACGATGTCTCCTTTCCCTGTGGAGATGTTAATAATTGTTCCTCTGTGAAGCCTTGCCAAATTTGTTTGCCTTTTCCAAACCCAGGCAGAGGGAGGGCAGCTCCTTTGGCTTGTTTAATCCCTTTCATTATCCAGCTACTGTCTCAAAAGTCTCCGATTCCCAGAGCACCAAGAATAGAGACAATTTCCAACAGATGAAAACGGAGAGGAAAAGGAACCACAGTGGCAAAATTCAGAGCAACAGAGAAGTAAAATCTTCTCTGCTTGCACTGGTCATCTCGTAAGATTATTTTGAAGCCAGTGAACTTGAAATTCCTCATTAGAAGCCAAAGGCAGATATTGGAGGCCGTGTTTCTAATACAGATATGAGGATACCGTGACCTCGCTCTCTGCACTTAATACAACATTTACTTCAATCGGAGAGGTAATTAGGCTCCTGAGATAAGAAATCCCCGTGGTCACATCCTGAATTTAGTGCAGGAAAAGTTCTTAAGTAATAAAAATAGCAGAACCTGCAGTTATTACTGAAACCAGACAACACCTAAGGCATAAATACGAGGGGATATTTTTCCAAGGAAGTCTTCTTGCTCTGAAGAACACTGCAGGATCCAAAGATGTACAGTGCTGGTATAGCAATCAAGACTTTAATAATGTAGATGATAACTAATGGGGGAAATAGTGGGCACAGAAGTGGGTGAAGGTGCTGGGGCTGCAGAGAGGTTAAGATGTTACAGCTTCTTCTGGTTCTTTAGTTCAAATGTTGATCCAAGCACGAGAGTCCCGTCCCCCATCTCCCCCTCTAAACAACGTCTCAGTTTTTTATCAGAAGAAGTTAATAAAAGTTGTTAGGGAGAAAAACTTTGTCAGTAGAACCCATGACTGAGTCTAATGTTATTGCCCTTGTTATTCTGTTTGATCCCAACAAAATGGATTTGATGTATTTTGCGGAGCACATTCAAACTAAGATGGTGTTGCGCTAAGTGCATAAAAGTGCCAACATCATCCATATAAAATGGCTTATGAGTCCCAGTGGCAAAAACAACCCATCTTTTTTCTTCTTTAGGAGATACCACTTTTCCCTTTGGGTCTGAGATAAAAGTAGAGTTTAAAGGACTGGCGTTTCTTGCAAAGCAGAAACTTGGTTTCCGATGAGTTTAAAGTTGTGGCTTGAGAGGGGGAAGTCCAGAGCAGCCTGCGGAGCCTGGAGAACCTGGTCAGAAGTCAACAAATCAAGGCTGCTCAGTGCTCCTTGGGCAAAAATGTTTCATCTCTCTAGACTTTAGAAGGGGCCACTTACTGCCCAAGATCAAAAAGGCAATTCCCCTGTAAGCACATTCAGTTCCATGCAATGACTTAAAAAAAAAAAAAAAAAAGGAAAAGGAGAAAAAAATTATATATTTCTTGTCCTGCTAAATTACCTAGGAGATTTGCAAGGAAAAATCTCAGCTACCACTGAAGTGGGGAGCACTGTATGTAATCCACCCATCCTTTACAAAATAAAATGTCCTCTGTAGTCTTGCATCTATCACTAAGCCCCATGACTTCTCATATCTGAGACTTCTGGCACAGCTTTCCCTGGGGCTCTCTGCTCCTGACCTCCCGTCTTGCTGTGGGAAGAGCAGATTTAAGAAGTGGATCACACCCTTCCAACACACGCATCATTTGAGTTGTTTTTTCTAGTCCGCAGAGGCAGGAATAACTGGCAGGGTCATCAACCCCTTGCTGCTCTACATTCAAGCACGGCTGCGTTTGTACGGTTTGCTCTTAGAGTCGGTTTTCAGCATCAGAAGATGTTGCTTGTTGTCTGTAGGGCTGCTCTGGCTGAGAGCCTCCTGTCAGGGGCTTTCCAGCACGCTGGCGGTTACACTGTGTTTGCCACCAGCAGGGCTGAGCTCCTTTGGAAGCCATCTGCTGATGCAGCTCATGCCTTGGAGCAGCAAAATTGGGTGCCCTAGTAATTATGATCCTAACTGCTGTCACGGCACATGCTCCGCTCGTTTCCTGTAAATGGCTGATCCTTTCTGAGTCTACATAAATATGTTGGTTGTTTCCTCCTCCTCCACCCCAGGGCAAGGGATTTTATTCTGCCTCTGGAGGTTTCCCAGGATTTTTTTTCTTTTTTTTTGCTGTTGAATCGGGGTCGTGTTTCTCATCACAAGGTTTTAGTTGCTGTTGTTTCTAGTTAGCGGTTTGTTTGTCTTTCCTCTGGCAAACGTGGTCTTAAAGACACAGGCTGGCAGTCTCTGGGCTCCTGCGTTAAGTAGAGTTGTGGTCGAATCAGAGCTACGGGCCGCTGTGGCTGCCTGCTCCCTAGCACCTCTCTTCTTCCTCCCCTTTTCAATGCGAGATGTGGGAGAGGTAGTGGCAGGTTCTGGGTCCTCCCTCTTTCACCTGGAGGAGGAAAATAGTAGGTGACACACAGCAGCCTGCAGTAACATCCAGCACAGAGAGATCCTGGAGCAGCTCAAGGTGGTTCCGACTGCCTGGAATTACAGTTACACTCTAGGAAAGGTATTAAACACCCTTACTACTGTAGACTTTATTCTCCCTACTCGATTGTGCTTCTCTGGTATTATATCTATGCATTTGAGAGCTACTCTCTCAAGGCTTGGAGGTTTTTGCAATGGATGAGGGCTCTAGGATTGTTTAAAGGATGCTGCTTGCTTCCACAAGCCACAAACCATTAAAGCTGTTCAAGAGTCTTGACCCAGGAAAAAAACTAAATTGTTTGTAAAACAGAGCAAAATCAAGCCTGAAAGAGGAGTCTACATGTCTGATGAGTTGGTACCTCCAGTGATGGCTTCAGTTACCGCTGATACCTGTTGTGCCTGGCTTATGTTCAGGAGGGACAATTGAGGTGTGGTACCTGTCAATGTTTTTTTACCAGCAACAGATACCAGGTCATACAATGCAATTTAATCTCTTTTCATTGCAAATCAAGCCAAATTGCTCCTGCTTTCCTTGCACAGAACTGCCAGCAGTGCTCAGCAGATGCACGGTCTCTGGCTTAGCAGCTTGGGCTTAAGAATTTAAGTGGCTTTGATTTGCTTTGTCTTAATTTGCTTCAGAGAACCTCACTGAATTAAAAAAAATCATTTGTGTAACTGTCATGCATGCTTAGTTGTAGACGGGCCCATAGTGTATTAAATTTGCTTTTCTCTTCTCTACACACGTATTTCCTGCAATGAATCAACAAGAAGCAGACTCTTTTGAAGGTGGGTAGCAGAATCAATACAGCCTTATTTCAAAGCTCCTTCTAATTTGTTTCCCCAGCTTCACTCCCAACAGCAGTTGAGCTTCAGTAGCTGTTTACATTTAGCTCCAGTAACATAAGATAATGTACTGTTAACTGCTAACCTAATGATCCTGGATCTAGCATCTTCATGGGGACCTTGCCCCATTGCGCTCACACTCCTCAGATCATTTTCTCTCTCATTAAAGTAATTAAAGTCAACATTATTGGAAAGGCCTTCAGGCAATCAAGGACAGAGCTGATACTAATAAGAAAGGCAACATCCGCATTTATATTTCCTTTGATCTGCAGTTTAGTTGCCGGTAAGTGGGGCGTGGGCCATGGAGAGGGTTTTCTGCGCACAGCTTACTCGCAGGGAGGGCAACGGCAGCTCTGCCCCGTGCTCTGCTCGAGACCGCTGGGCACACGGGGCTGCCCAGCAGCCTTGGCCTCTGGACCTTCTCACTCCTGCAAAGCCAAGAGCTTCTGAGGGATTTGCTTCAGCGTAATAAAGGATTTCACAGGGAGGAAGGGAGAAATGTGAGAGGATGGGGACTCTTTCGGTGTTTGTTTCTGCTGTGAGGGGATTCAGCACTAACTTATGGCAGTGGATCAAGGGCTGCATCCTGTTCTTCACAAGAATAATAACTAAGTTTGGATCAATAATCCTGTCACTGATAGTGTTGAACAGCAGCCTCATGGTTACCACACTTGTCCTTCCGTTTCCCTTTGCTGTGCACTGCTCCGCACTCGCTGGGGTCCTGGGCACGGCCTGCCCCTGCAGCCCTGCGCGGGAGGAGCAGTGTGCCCAGCATGGCAGAGCTCAGGCTCACAGCCGCCGAGCAGGATCTCTGCTTCACCCGCCTGTGCGCTGCCTCGGTGCTCCTTACTGGTGCCATGGGTCAGCTTAGCCAGCTGCAAACCAGCCTGGTGCCAGGTTCACGAGCTGAATCTGCTCCGGTAAGAAAGGACTGCGGCAGCATTGGAGCTGGTTGGAGGTAAGGGAGAGATCTAGGGGAGAAGGAGAAGCAGTGATTGCCCTTAGGAGCCGTTAGACCTGCTCATCCCAAGCTGAAGCTTTAAAAGCCTCCAAGCTAACTACTGCAATGCTGTATTTCTCCCTGCTGCTCTTAAAGACTGACTGTTCTGCTGCTCCTGGAGCTCTTCTTTCTTATCTTTTCTGCTCCGTGCTCCATGTGAAACAGCAGCTGTGTGCCTCACATTTCCTTTCAAACAGCCCTTGACTATTGGTTTCCTGCAGCAAGGTAAATGATTGCACCGTGCACTGTAGAGATTTAAAAATTAGGTTATGTCTCTCTTTATGCAAAAAGCTTTTGACCGACTTCTTACACGCTGTTACAGAAGTACTACCTGGGACAAAGCCAGAGGAAACTGGAGCATAAAATACACTTGTAAATCAGATAAAAAAAATCTTGCAAGACTTTTGGCCTAGTTCTTAACCATACGGACACACATCTTGAAACTTGGTGTTACATACTTACTTCAGGAAGTGTCTAGACTTTAGTGGGAGTGTTGCCATTCTGACTATCTTCACCTTCTTCCTATAGAATCTGAAAACCCAGGGGAAGTTCAGTTAATTATTTCCAGTTGTTATTTGGGCAAGCAGATTAAAAGTGGCTGAGGCCACTAATGAAGGCTGCCCAGCTTCCCAAGCTCCAGATGAAAACCATTTGGTTTAATTCCCTTAGGCTGGGGAGGGAAAATTGCAATTAAAGCTAGGGGACGAGGGAGAGAGGAGCAATTAACAACATTCCCAAGAGGGGCAATTATGGAAATAAAGCAGCTTTATTTTAGAAAATTCGTGGTGCTTGTGAATTAGTTATCTGAGCAGAATATGGTGTGGTTTGTGATTTTGTGCTGTAAATCAGTCTGGTCTAAGGAGTGAGAAGGATAGATCGTCTTATTGTTCCTGTTCCTCTAAAATCAAAGGACTGCAGGGAAAGTGCTGCTCAAGGGCTGTGTTCTCCGTGTCTGCTGCCAGCTTAACCTGGACAGGTAGAACTGATAGCTCCACAGTTTCCCAGCAAAGATTTAATTCAACTTTCCCCGCTCCTGATTTCAATTTACACTGAGAAACTCTGTTCCAGACAGTTGATATTTCTTATCAAGGAAGATTACATGTTTGCTGAATAATTCTTTCTGAATCTTGTGCAACTGCCTCAAATCATGTTTCAGAGATGAGCTGCTGTCTCCTAGCGAACCAGAATGGGATTTCATGGTGTTTATGATTAACATCTCTAGACATCTCCCAAAACTCTGCTTGTTATCACGTCTACACAGTTGGATTTTCAGCACAGATAGAGAAAATATACAGCTTCAGATCCTGCATACAGGGTGAAACAGAAAATACCTTGTAGCCCAAGGGGTGTCAGGAATTTCAGGAAGTAGAGGGGAAAAATACTCGGGCCTTGAAAAGCTGATCTGGTGCGAAACACCCTCTTAACTCCTTGTGTGCTGTTTCGCTCTCTTGCACCATGGTGAAAGCAGCGTTCAACTGTGGGGCTGCAGAATACACCAAGGACTGTGGGCCAGGGCTTTCCTGTTAAGCCCTGGCATACACATCTCCTGCGGACAGCAGGAAAAAGACCTTAGAGACCTAGAGGTGTTACCCTCCTCCCTGGCTCCTGAGCTCGTTCTGCCAAAAGCCTGTACCTGATACCTGGCTTAGGGAAGCCCTAGGCACTGTTGGGTCTCCTCATTAGGAGGCAGAGCTTGTTGCTGAGCAGTTTCCCTGATAGCAGCTGGTATTTTCTTTTTCTTTCATGTTCTGCTTGCTCCATACTCTCCCTTCCCCATTTTAGGAACAGACCTTTTTGAGGCTGTCCTAGAGGGAAGGTGACCTGGTGCTTTTGGTGGAGGATTGAGAGTCAATGGCTTTCCCTTTGCCATTCACGGTGCAAGAGGAATATTGCTGAAACAGCCTGTGCTCCATTTTCCAGAGACTGTCTGGCCCCTGTGGTAATTAACTGTGGTCAGTGGGATTGGGGGATATTTGGGATTGAGTTTGTGCTACACGATGACATTTGATTTCTACTTCTGAGAGTTGCAGCTACCACTCTGCCAAGCACTTTGGGGTTAACGCGGTGTATCGCCCGCTTCCCTCTGAGCTGCTTTGAACAGTTTCAGTCATTTCTGAGAAGGAGACATGGAGAAAATATATCATTAGGAAGATGGAGAGGAAAGGGCGGCCGCAGTGACCTTACTGCCAGCATTTCTCAACTTTTGAGCCTGCTGGTTTGGAATATTAATGTTCCTTTAATGTACTGTTTAGTATGAAATTATCCTTGCAGTATACTGAGCACTTTGCAGAACACATTATCAAAATCTGCTGTGCCTAAACACTTAACAGTGTAACAGTAGACACAATGAAGTGGAAAACTTGCCCTGCTGTCACTAAATGGTCCTATATTTAAGGGTTTTGCATGAGTTGGGCACTCTTGCCCACCCTATGATGGTTTTGTTTGGGAGAAGGGGTTTCATTTTGTTTCTTTTTCTGTGATCCAGAAAAAGAAAAAGAGTAACAGCTCCAATCCTTGGAGACCGAAGGTAGAAATTTCAGTAAGTGGCAGATTGACAAGTTGTAGGGGGTGTTGTGGGTGACTGCAAACAATTTATTGACTGAGCAAAGGCAAAGGCAGCATGTCCCTAAAGGGACAATAAATCTCGTTGTTCACTGGAACAGAACCTACTGTTTATCTACTCAGCGTTGCTTTCATGTAAACATCATGGGCGAAGGTGGATTTCTGTCTTGCTGCACAAATTCCCACCAGTTTCTGGCAGGACGGACAGGAGTGGGAGGATGGGAAGGGTGCAAGGAGAGAGGAGAGCTCCTGAGCACCTCAAGTTCTCCTGCACCAGAAGGGATGGGTGACTTTTTTTTGTCTTATTGGTCTCTCTGTGGGAGGGATTAGTTTGTCCAGGACTTTTTTCAGCCAGTCATAAAGTAGCCTTTCTCCTGTGATTATTATAGTAGTGTTAGCCCTCAGCATGGATGTTAGGCTCAATTAATTTGTTAAGTGCTTTGCTCTTTGGATGAAAACTGAATTGTAAGTATAGCTCTGTTGAATTCCATCATTCTTTGCAGTGCACACCGAGGGTATCCAGGTGTATCGATAGACTCGCAGGGTGCGTCTCACTGTGCCGTTCTGTGTGGATTATTTTTACATCCTCTTAATCCCAGCGCTCCCTGTGCCTCTAATACAGAGTATCCACAAAGCTGCAGACGCTAACAGAGGAGATTTCTTGGGTAAATGCTGCCCTTAATTAAAGAGTCAGTTTCTCATTAATGCAGGTACTCGGAAGCAGCAGATTATCGCGGTGGGGAGGAAGAGGCCAAGCTATTAGTGAGTGTTGATCAAGAGGCTGGGCTCAGGACCTCGCTGTGCGACACCTTTTTGTACAGCAGTGAACAAGTCACTTGGGTTTGTAATCCTCATTATACAGAAGGGAACTTCCTCGCCATTTGTTCAGATAATATAAAGCTTCAGATAAGTAGCTACGTATTTGCTATTACCACGAAATTGATTCTCTGGTTCTTCCTGACGTTGCCCTAACAATATGAACAATTTCTGCTGTTTCCGTGGAGGAGCTGGGGATAAGGGCTGTGACAGAGGGATGCAAAGATGCAGCAGCAATGGTAGTGTAGCCAACATGGTACTGAGCTGCTGCATCAGCTCACAGCTCCCTCCTGATACTTCATCTGATTCTGGTGGTTGAATTATTGGATGTCTGAGCTCAATGCTCCTCCTGTGGACAGTGAAGAGAAGTAGCTTCCTGGGGCAAACACTTTTTCTTAGCCACCCCTGGACTGCCCATGTTGTTTCATTAACTGTAGATGGAGCCTGTGTAATTGGCTTAAACTTCAGTGCCCAACAGTTGTCCTCGGGAAAGGAGTTTGACTTGCTGTCTCCATTAAGACTCGTAGGAGGCTCAGGGTGGATCATGACCTGCCTTAGTCCCATAACCAGCCTCAGAGCTTCACAAGGACTTAGAAGCATCTTACGTCCTTAGATAGGTAACTGGGAAAGGAAATGAGGTGGTTCTCCTGTCCTGTCAGTTTACGGCCGGACTACTGTGTACCCAAGGATGCCGTCGCCTGGTTCCACTGCTTTTTCTGCAAGAATATTACTATGCGCTTGGCAAATCTGGTATTCTGCTGTGCTTGTGGATTTAGCTGGCTGAAAGCTGCCAACAGGCTGTCATCCTTGTGCTAACAGATGTTTTCATTCTTTTAAAAGCCATTAGGTAGACAACGGATCATTTTCTCTCCCCACTGAGGCTCTGCTGGAACAGTGTAGTCTCTGGGCAAACTTTCCTGGTGTTCCTTCCAGCAAGAGGGGCTTTGGCAGGAAGGTGACACAGGATGGGGAGCTCAGTGACAGTGCTTGGCATCCTCATACCGGCTGTGTCCTTGTCCTCACTGCTTGTGCCCTGCAAGACCTCATCACACAGGTTAGTTTGTGGCTCATCTGACCCACTGCAGACTTAGCCCAAGGCACTTGCAAGTGCCTTTCTCTTCACTGTGGTTGTATAAAATTAAGTGAGGGTAGCAAGCAGTCATTACCTGACACCTTGCACATTCTCCTCCATTCCTGAGAGCCGTTTATAGCTGTTCTGCTCACTGCTGAGTGACTCAACGGGCTGTGATTAGAAACAAAATGTAGAAAACCTGGTCCTTCAGCACCTTGTTTTTTTCTGCCTTTGAAGAAGTGTGAACAAAGGAAATAAAGAGCATTTTTTTCTGATTTTTGTGTTGCTCCCTTCAAGCCATAACAATATATTAAATATGGTTTCTGTCCAAGGAATACAGAATAAATATTCTTTTTTGAAATGGAAGAAATACTGCCCCAGTACTGGCGATACCCTAAACAGGTTTCTGAGGTGCCCTGGGTATTGGAAGAAAAGACTGTCCTTGAAAGGCAGAAGGGGAGGCAGAATAGAGAGCATTTATGGGCACTGCTGATTCTGTGCTGCAAGGCTCCAAGGGTCGCTTTGTCGTGGCTGAAGGAATTGGCAGTTTGCTTCATAACCTGCTCTTATTCTTGGACAGCAGAGTTTGTTTCCACCTTCTGCTCCCACTCTGTCATCTGTCTGCTGCACAAACTGCTGCCTCTCCTGGCCGCCTGGGAATTGCAGGTGAAAGATGAAGAGTTCTGATATTTTGAAATGTGTCGGAGGTCAGACCTAGTAGCAGCGTGTGGAACCACCAGCAATGAGGTTCGATACCCCAGTATTGAATGCCCTGTACGGCTGCTGGGAGGCTGTGCAGCTCCTTATTTGCTCCATGATGCCCCAGAGTCTCGCTCTCATTCCCAAAGGAAACATGTGCAAGGTAACTCCAACAGTATGGAAGATGTGCATTAAGAACAGGACATCTCCTTCTGTTTAGTGATGCACAGCTTGCTCTTGCCCTGGGCCTTTGGACAGATCAGTTGTGCTGAGGCCTGTGAAACTCTCTTACTCCCAGAAGCTGCCATGAAGTCTGTGGTCACTTGGAAACTATGAGTGACATCCGTATGAATGCTCGGAAGCTCTTGCTTTTCATGTATTCATTCTTTTTACACTGAAGTATTTGGGTTTTTAACTGCTCAGCTGGTGCTAGAGTTACTCTGATGACAAATGTTCAGCAAAAGCAGATGCCTTGTTCAGGATGAATCTGCTTCCTCAAAGACTATTTTTAATGTCGGTGGTGGGCAGGGCCTTAAGCCGAGTTTTCCGAGCCATTGGAGCAGAGTAATGACTGTCGTCCCTGTCTGGTGTGGAAAGTTCACTCTTGAGGTCAATTCTATTTTTTTCGTGTTATTTTTGCTGCTGCTGGATGCCAGCAGCAGTTGATTTGTGTGTAACATGAAAACATCAAAATGAGCAGAAAATATTTATTATTGTTTTAAGTGCCAAAATGTACTTGGCTTTAGGAAAAATGAAATGAAGGCAGAGATGAAGCCTGACTCACCAACCAGGAGGAGCAAAACAAAGTTTTTTGGTGCTGAAAATGGCATTTAGGGGTGTTTTTACCCAACCACCTCTCGAACATAGGATTCTGGGAGCTGGGAGGCCAGACCAGTGGGTTTTCTTGGTAATTTCTCTCTACAGAGCATTTTATGGGTGTAATGAAACCAAGGGTTCTGCTGCAATTGCCTTCCATTTTCTGACTGTTATGGTCCATAGAAGCAGCATCTGCTTCATCTGGTCTAACAGAAGAAATATCCGTCCGCTGCAATGGGTTTTGCTTTGAGACTCTTTTGGCCTCTGAGCTGCAGAGAAAATTCCCCGATTGTCCATCTGCTCAACTGGAGCGAGAAATGGGAGAGACCCTCGGTCATTCCCTCCTGCTGCTACAGCCCCTTTCGCTGCCGTCGCTTCACTTGTTCCGTTCCACGTGTGCCTTCTGGTTCCTAACATGCACTTGGCTTTCTGGGTGCTGTGGACAGGAGGGAGGGAACGGGCGATGGACGAGCTCGTGACGCTTGTGACCTGGGGGACCCTGACTTCAAGGCTCCCATGTGTTAATGTAGTGTAAAATGTAGGTGCAGATCTGCTTCAGAGCAGCGACTGCCTGAGAGGGGAAAACACACCGGAGCTTTCCTGCAGGGTAGACATGCAGAAAATTTAACTTCCATATTTTGTGGAGTCGGTAGAAAAACACCATCCACACCTGCCTTTTATAAAATGGAGCTACTTCTCAAAGGCTCTTCAAGACGCTTTTAGATACACTATTTTTCTGGTGATAAAAATCCCTCCCTCCCCAAGTAGACATGACGAGAGGATAAAACAGAGCTTTGATATGTGCCCGTTATGCAGCATGCGTTGTTGCTAACATGTCATCCATGACGTCAAAATCAGCAATTTATTCAGTGGCTTGAAGATGTTAACGCTGTGGGTAAATTGTACCTGTTGCTGAACATCCCAGAGAAAGACTTGTTGGAAGAATCCCGCTTGGGGTGCCCGTAGCTCCGGGAAGCTGCAGAGTCTGCCCTTTTCGTTACAGAACCAGAAAGGACTTGACTGGGGGGAATGCAGCAGAAGTGACTTCCGTGGGCCCGGCTGCCCACGGCAGGGGCAGCGGGATGTGCAGGAGGTCCCATGAGAGCCAGGCCAGGCAGCACGGAGAGCTGTGTCCAGGCAGGCAGGAGCTTAACGGCCCCGTGGCCCCCCGAGCCGCGGAGGAGCCCCGAGGGACAGCCGGGTAGTCCCGTGCAGAGAAGGGACGACCTCAGCTCCCATCCGCGTCTCACACCCGCGTGCTGTGCGCGGAGGGCCCCGTGCTGCCTGCATCCCGCTCTTAATCGAGAAGTTCGGCAGAAAGAACATGCACTGGTACAGCGAGACGATATGTTTACATTGGTTAATTGAAAGTAGTGTTCCCTAGAGGCTAATTACAGTGCAAGCCATTAAATCACGATTAGGATTTGTTTGAATATCCAAATCATTATGAGTCTCATATGCTGTTTCTGCAAAAAACAAACAAACAAAAAAACAAGCGCTGTGCTTGGGGCTGGCCCCAGCGAGGACCTTATATTTCCTTTCTCATTTTTGCAAGACTGAAGCAGCTGAGCAGTTTTCCCAAGCAGCGACCTGGTATCGATGACCTGCTGTAGCGGATCCCTGATGCCTCCGAGAGCGCCCCGTGGCTCTGTGTGAGCGTGTGTGTTCTGCACCACAGCAGGAGGGGGAAGAACTTGGGGAGTTTTCCAGAATTAACGACTTGGAAGTTTTGGAAATCTTCTCTGAATTACAACCTTCCTTTCTGTTTGTGTTCTCTGCTGACGACTGTAATTCTCTTTTCTTCCCTTTCCGTGAAGGGATAATTTGGCAGTTGAGCGCGGAGGGCTGCGAGTGCCGTGCTGCCGAGGGGCAGCGCAGGGGCCGTTACGGCAGGCTGGTTTTGCGGGAGCTGATCTCATGTGCTGCAGCTTGGACAAACTGCGGTTTGTGTGCGTTTATGTGAGTAGAAAGAGCTCCCAGTCACTCTTTGGAATCAGAGAACAAGTTATTTCTAACTGATTTTACAAGTCAAATGAAGAACCTGTTTCTCAAAGCACTGCTGTTACTCCTGGCGTAGTCTCATCTTCCCTTTCAGACAAGCCGCAGAGCTTTCCGGTAGATTCTTCCATCCCTTCTTGCTCATCATGGGTCATCTTTGCAGCCGCACTAGGGCTTTGGGGAAGGTGCAGGCCGGTGCTGGGGACAGTGAGCACCCCCCGCGCAGCACGGAGGGGCCCCTGCAGGCCGGTGCTGCTGCTAAGCGTGGAAGTAGCAATAGAAAAACAGTCTTTCCTATGTAAACCCTGAATTTCTTAGTCTAGATGAATATTGAATTGGGATTTGATTTTAATTTTTCCTCGGTAACTAACAGCACTGTTCAATTCCGCCACAGCCATTGCTATTACACAGGTAGTTACAAGCCCATCATGTAGAAATGGCATCTAAAATCCAGTTTAATATTAATCTGTGTCAGATATACAGTGGCAGCATGCTTGTCTTGCTTAGAAATATTGATATAATTATTCCCTCGCAAGAATACAGCACCATAGTGAAACAAGCAGATATTTCATTTGGAAGAAGGGAAAGATATAGCAGGTCTGCTATTTTTTACAGCTTTTGTTTAAACCTGCTGCCCACTGCCTTTCGCCGACAGAAGGGTGTTCAGATTGAAGAAGGAAACATGGAGGAATGAACAGTGCTTTTAGGGATATACTTGAAGTACCAGAACTTGGGGAAATTAGATCAGCTCTGAGCAAAAGGAAGAAATGGACATTAAAGGAAGAAGCTGAAAATTACTGGCAAAGAGGGCAAAGACAGAAGATGGAGAGAGGGGAAATCAGGCCCTTGCAGATGTAATTACTGGAGCCCTACACACGGGGCCCTGGACTTGGCTGAGCAGCCTGGAGGCAGCTTCCCTGCCCAGGCCTTGTTTTTGCACAGAATTGGCTCTTGCAAAATGAAGCTTTGATGTTGGAAACTGTCAATACATCCTCCCCCAAAAAAGAAAAAGAGAAACTAACCCAGCTTTGATTTGCCTGTCAGGAGACCTGCAGCAAATTGTATTGTGTTGATTTTGGCATCCGGCCGGCCCTGAATTGTCTCAGGGGTTGTGAGAGCTGCAGCGCTTCCACACTTCTTACTGCATTTTGGGAAAAACTCTGCCCAAAGCCCCTGAACTACACTGCGATGGGGAGCGGCTTTGGGCGGCGGGAACGAGACGGGGACGGGTACTGCTGCCTAGCCCGAAGGGCCGGGGCAGCGTGAATCCTACTTGCTGTCACTTGATTGTGGCTGCATTGCCTTTTTAGAGACCATTTGTTTTTTTCTACATATATTTGAGGATAAATACATGGAGAGAAGGAGCCTGGGTGCCTTCCCACATCCGTCCCTGCACACCCTGTAATCTTATTAAGGAAAGAGCAGGAGGGAGCCTCGGCCCTGGCAGTCCCTCTTGTCTCTTGGCATTGCCTGTTGTGCTGGGCTGTCTGGGAGACCCTCGTGCTTCCATCAGGGATTTCTCAGCTCATTTGTCTGATGAACCTATCTCTGCCCTCTGCAGCCTCCCTGAATTTACATTTCATGAGTTCAAGTGCAGCCGCGGGGAGGGCAAATTTGTTTACATGGGATCTAAAAATAAAGAAATCAATTACCATCAATTACTTCCATTTTCAAGGGGGAATGGCCAAGTAAGTGCAGGGAAAGTCTCACTAGATACCCAGATTCAAGACACATTTAGACATCCATCTATTTTATATTTTATATTTGAATAGGAAATACCTTTTTAGGATGCAAGATACTAGTCCCTGAGCTTTTTGCTGACTGACAGGTAAGTGGGCTTGTCAAAATGTGCCAGCCTCATTCACTTTACAAAAGTGAGGAAGTTATGGGCAGTATTAATGTAATTATTATTCAAGTCATGAAAGCAACTGCCCTTTCTTGTCACAAAAGCATTATTTCCTTGTAAAAGCTCCAATGAGAATATCCTGGCATCTGCTGAGGCCCATCCTGAACATGATTAATTTTCATAATGTTCTTGTCTAGTTTATAATAGGACATAGCGCGAGTTAAGTTCTGGAGCAGGTAATGTTTCAAAATAAAATAACCCAAATTAAATGCAGTGCAGATGTTAGAGCATGTCAGACTGTATTTGTACGGCTGCCAGAAACAGCGGCGTGATGGATGATGCTGGGGTTTAAGGGTGCCCCGCGGGTGCAGCTGGGGTGATGCCAGCGGTCGCAAAGGCAAGAGGAGAAGGAACCCAGCGGGTGCCAAGAGCCAGAACCGGAGCGGGGAGCAGAAACAGGGGGTCGGTCCATGCACCTCGGGGCTGGCGACGGACGGGACCGTGTAGGAGAGGTTGACTCCGTCCTCTGCCTTGTTCCACGGCTGCTCTGGCAGTACGAGCCGCTCTGCGGGAAGGTCTGCAGGCAGGAGGGAGCGGTGACGGTTTCTGATGGGATGAAGGGGACACATAGGGCCTCTGCGTCATGGTCATGGACAGCATAAATTGCTGCATCTGCACTTCTGCCTGGCTGTTCTGCATTCAGTTAAACTGGAAAGGAGGTTGATTACATTGAAACCTTGCTACACTAGCCTTACCCATTGTGCTTATAAAGAAAATGGGCCTTTAAAAGACATAAAGAACAATAAAGGGCCGAAGAAAGAATAAAATTGGCTTAACACTGCATTGGACTGTCGTGACTGGAGAAATGCTTCCCGCTCTGCTTGCACAGTGCTGCAGTCACATGAAAATGTGTCAGTGTGCCAGCTGCCCAGGTTGGCCTCGCAATTTTACGTGCTTTTGCTTGCAGTAGAATGGCTTCTCAAAACCCAGCAGCATCTGCCTGCTGGTCACTTCCCCAGAGGATGCCAAGGAAAACTAGATGTCCCTGCGCTAAAGTGAACGGCGGGCACCCACGGCACAGGAGAAACATGCTCTTGGAGAGGAGAAACACTGCACGGTCCTGTTCGTACCCAGCGCTGGCTGAGCCACACAGCACTGCCCGGAAGCCTGCTTTGGATTTTGCTAAAAGCAGAACATTCCTAAAGGAACCCATAAATATTTCTGATTTCAGGCTAGAGGCCTCAGGCTCAATTCCTGCTGGTAGCAATCTGGTCAGCAGCTCTGAGCTCTGCTGTCCACAGCATGGATTAGTCCAGGGAGAGGCTTCAGAGGCTCCAGTTATCGCAGCCAGTGCCGGGACGCGGCCCTCTGCGCGCTGCAGCCACCTGCGCTGGAACACGCTCAGGTACCGGTGTGGAGCACATCCCATCTGGATTCCTGCCCTTCCTTGGGCTCTTCTGACACCCTGAGAGCTTCCAGCCGGCCTCCCTGCCTCGTGCGCTGCTTGTGCTCACCACAAAACTCAGCGCGTTCCCTCCAGAAGGGCAGCCCTATGGCACAATGTATAGGGATGAAGCATCATGGTTGCTTTGTGCTCCTATTGATTCCATAAATAAATGATAGGCTCCTTGTAATGATGAAGTGGTAACTGCAGTTTCCTTAAGGGTATAAGTGCCAAGCTAAATATTTAAAACCCACATAAATAATTGAAGTATCAGCTTCTCTTCAACAAAAGGAGGTGGGAGTTGTAATTTTGTCTCTCCCTGAATGATCTCCTGCCCTCTTGGTGCAGAAAACTCATCTGGGAAGCACAAATTATTTAGAAGGTTTGGCCGCTGCTTTTATTCTTGTACTAAAACCAGATTTTTGTTCCATCTGGAAGTGCGTCCACAAAGCACATCAGCACTCCGTGACACACAGCAGCAAGGGCTGGGCTGACCTTGCTAATGTACTCACAGCCACATGCTCAGTGCTCTGCAGGAAGCAGTTAATTCATGAATTTCTACAAGGAAAGGCTAATTTTCGCTGTAAGTAAGGGTTAATACAACGGTGAGCTCGAGTAGGGAGCAGGATGTGGAGGAGGATAATTTGGGGGGCAGTTTGAGGGGGAAATGTCTTTGGCTCCAGTTGTGTGAGGCTGGTGGGTTCCCCTGCTGGCTGCTCTCCCCTCCGGTGTCACTGCGAGGAGCTGCGCGTCCTCCTGGGGAGGAAAGACAAAAGTTGGGCGGCTTCAGCACCCAGGTGGACGGTGCTTCGTGGGCTCCCTTGTTCCAAACGCCTTTTAGAAAACAGTGTTAATTCACTTGAGAAGACCTGCTTCACAAACAGCGTTAACGTGGACACATCAATGGCAGAGCTGCTGGGAGGTTTCAGCAACCCTCTCATTCCCTTTGCTCTGCCTGCATGTAGGGAATTCTCAAGAATGGTTTCACCAAGGTCTCTAGATAACAAACTGCTGGGCTCTTCCTGCGCAGCCCTGCCCCTTGCGGTGCTCCTGCTCCTTCTAACACAGAACCCTTCGGATAACACCTCAGGGCTCGGCCCTCAGCACCTGCCCGAGCCAGGAGCAACAGTGCAAACTGCACTCAGGAGCTGAGGCTCCCTGGGAGCCCTTCGGAAACACGTTGTGTATGCCAATGGTGTGTAACTGTGTTCTGAGTTGGTCTTTTGGAGAGAGTGACTGTGTTACGGGAGCTACTGAAGCTCCCTGCGGGACCTTGCGGAGAAGTGCTGAGCGGGAAGTTCACTGCTCCTGCAGTTCTGCTGCTGAGGAGCACTCCCAGCCGGGGCCAAGAGCGACAAGGAGCCAGCGCTGCCTCTGCATCTGCCATCGCTCAGCACCTCCAGAGCTGCCATTTTCATTTGTTTCCCACTGGATTTTAACACTTAACACTCTAAGGCTGCAGTCTTTCCGCAGGCAATTCTGTTTTGAAGGAAAATGTGAGGGAAAACGTTTTCATTCATTCAGACATTGCATTCACTGGTGACACTGAGCGGTTTGGAGTTTTTCCGAAGCGCTGGGGTAGAATTTCTTTCCAGAACAGATGCATGATATTCCAAGGAGGAGTCATTAGGTGCTGTGCTCCTTTGGTTTTGATTGTCTGCTATTATTTTTTTTTATGTTGCCTTGATTTGATTATTCCAGCTGATGGGGAGCTGGAGATTCTTTATTGCCCTGGTTGCATGATGCTGTGTTTTCTCTCCTTTTAACAGGAGGCTTGCCAGTTTGTTTTTCGTGATTCATCTCTGGGTGTCTCGAGGCCTCTTATTTTTGACGAGAATTTCACAGCTTATATTTTTGCAGTGTTTAGAATGAATGCTTATTAAGCTTATCTCGATCCTTAGGCATCAGCTCAGCAATACACCTAAGCATGTGCCTGATTTTTAGCATATGAGTAGTTCCAATGATTTCAAGGGGATTTACTACGCATATCTTTAAAGACAGACATAACCATATGCAATTTGCTGAATTGGGGCCTTTGTTCATTATAGAACAGCTTCTGAAATAACAAATTACAACTCTGGCACTGTCTCAGGGGTGGTTTCTTCTTATGTCATTAGAGATTTGTGAAACTCAGTCGTTCAGAAATCATGAGTCTGCTCTCCCCTGCCATTCACGACAATGACTGAACAATCAAGAAATATTTTAAAATGAAAATTAAAAAGTTAGAATCCTTCTTTCCATTTGCTTGCAGGGCTTTAAAGTTTGTGGTTTTTTTTCAAAACCTTCAAGTTCCCAAATTAACTTCTGAAGGATGGAATGGAAGATTTCCTTTCATGTTACCTCTCAGGAGCCAGCGGGGCTGTAAGGACGCCCAGGGCCGACCCCTCAAGTGCGTGGGCCCTGCACTGGGATTCCCCTTCAAGGTCTCGAGGTGCCCGCGCTCTTACTAAACACTCGCTCTTGCTGTACAGATGCTCCAGTGTCCTCTGGCCCTGCACCAGAGCGCAGAATAACTTTCCCATCCTGCAGGAACTTTGAGAATCAAAAATTACTTTATTCTCTTTTGGAATTAACCTGGATCTTCATTTCTTTTTCTTTTAGTCAGAGCTGAAAGGCATTTCACAAGGCCAAAATGCGAGGGATTTTGGGAGGATGTAAAAACGAGCCTCCAGGAACGGGGTACTCGATCAACCCATATGGTGGTTCCTCGATGATGACCATCTTGCCTGCTGGAGCTAATCCACTCCAAAAATCATAGCGACGGGATTTCTCGGTGGCGCTTCCCTGGCAGCAGCGAGTTTGCTAACCAGGAGGCTACAGAGCTTGTGATTGGTTTTATAGGGAACTCTCGGCTGGCCAAATGCTTTCCTGTGTGCTGTGAACCTGCCTTTTGTTTTTGCTTCCATAAGCGCACGTTGAATTTATTACCATCCTGCGTGATTTGCTAGGGCTGTTCATATTATTTTTGCTGGAGGGGAAACAGAAAGGAAGAAACGTAACATGAAAACATGAAGTAATTTATATGATAGAGCTGTAAAGAAAAGAAAACAAAAGCAAAGTTGGTGGGTAAAGAATTGTCAGCTGGCTGACACCAATTGGTTATCTTGTGTATACGTGAAACAACCTTAGCAGTGTACTGGGTTTATTACAACTCCCCTTGGCTTTGTCTGCCCAGGGATGAGGTAGTTCGAGCGATAACCTGACAATGATAACACTGAAAATCCCACCCAAACAGCTGCCAAGGCTGTTGAAGACACAAAGTGCTGCTGGCTCTAGACATGTTACAGACGTTGCTGCTGCTGAACACACACCGTGATGTGGGAGAGGACCCCAAACGTGTCTCCTGTTGATTCTTCCACGGCAGGAAGGTGCAGCTAGCCTGGCTTCGGGAGCTGGACTTCGCCAGGGGTCCCTTCAGTCACCACAGCCCCTGGTCCGTCCTTCCCCACCCAGCCCAAAACAAAATCAAACCTCCTGGGGAAATATGTGAGAGTGATCAAAAGAAGGTTCCATAATAAGAACTCCATTTAGAACTAATGAGACAGTAATTGTGGTTTAATTAACCACCAGCTGATTGCTATCCCTGCATATTTACTGGCACCAATGGCAGCTGTGAAGCTACTGTCTATGCATTACTAACTGGACTCGGAGCTGGCCTAGCTAGCAAAATTCTTTTATTTCATTGAATTTATATTTTATTTAGGTTTAAGCTAATTAGAAAGAATGTACTTTTGCGCTGGTCTAGACACCTTACCACATTGTTTTTGCAGTGCAGAGCAACACTGAAGTGCCACATAATCGTTGCGAGAGCCTTAGGCAGGTAGATGGGTCCTGGGCTGGCTCTTCCTCACTTCTCAGCTGTGTTGGCTCTGGGCAGTGTTGACCTCCGTACAAGAGGGTTGGGGCTTATTTAATCCCACGTGCTGTAGTATCAGGACATGGAGAAATCCCACGTATTACCACGTATACGGTGGTAATAGATGGATAGACTGACTGATTCTTAATTTGCAATTATGGCACTGAAAACTTAAGTTGTAGTAGGACAGGTTCAGGCTCTATCAGCGAAGAGCCCTGCATTAGGAGACTGGGTCTCACCTGCGTTACTGCATTTGGTAGAGATGGGAGGGAATGAGGGCGATATAGTGTAAAGGGGAAGGTGGGATATAAGCTCCAGAATAGACGGGAAGACAGGGACAAATTAAGAGAGCAGAGTTGGAAAATGGCCTGAAACAGCCGTGAGTAGGAGAGCAGAGTCACATCTGAGGTTACCGGGTCTAGCACTGGCTCAACAGCAAACATCCTTGAACCAGTCTATGTTCGATAGAGATACGGACTGAAAGATGGGTCTTGATCATGCTATTAATAGCTACTGTTGCAAAGAACAGAGAATTAAACAGCTGCACACATGAGAACGTCAGGAATGACAGATCATCCCCAGCACACAGCCAAGAAAGACAGAAACAGACTCGAGAAACAGAGCAGTGATGGAAGGAAAATGTAAATAGGTTCTGAGTTGTGGGCACCGACAGGAAACGTGCAGAGGCTTGTGGAGCCGAAGAGAAGCAGCTTTGCCGAGGTGAGCAATCAATTCCTGGAATGGGTGATGAGGAAGGACCGGCTGAAACTCCTCCATGGAGACGGCCTGCCGACAGCGTGCCGGGTTCGCGGGTGAGCAGATACCTCGGAGAAAATGTGGCTGCTTCCCACAAACAATCCTTCCTTTTCCTGTTAAAAACTTGAACTCCTGAAAGCTAAGCATTTCACATACATCTCTTAACACTGGAAATTGTGCCAGGAAAACTCAAGCGTTTTTTTGTAGCAACTCAAAACATCTTATGTTGTTTGTCTTTTCTATGGAAATCATTACCAGTTCCACCAGTGAGGCACAGTGACAGGACGTGGATGCAGGACATGGAAGTTACACCTCCTCACAGAAACTATCATCTCCATCGTGCTGATGAACTGCTAGTGTGAGGAGCAAAAGAAAAGGGTAATTTGTGTTACTGAAACTTCAGCTGGCACAGACAGCTGGCTCAGTTATCTCCTGTCAAACTGACTCACTCTGCCTGAAGTGTGAGGAACATTAAGGAGTACTAAAGAATTTGACAGGGTAGTTCTCCCTAAATTACTGGAAAGCAAATCCGCAGGAAAACTCAGCATCCTCTGGGACTGTGAAATCAGCAGTGTGATACAGGCAGGAGGGAAAGGTGGGAGGTTTTGAAGCAGCTCGTAGCTTCCTTCAGGTTGGAAGGGACTTCAGGGAGACTTGTTTCCTCCAGCTTCCTCAAAACAGGTTCAGTGTTGAGCTCACACTAGGTTGCTCAATAAGTCCGGTTGCGTCTTGAAATCCTCTCCGGTGAGGCAGTGCAAGTGAAAGAGGTTGTGATGATGCAGTATCGTGGCTACCCCTTTCCAACCATATGCGCCTTGCAAAGGAACAAATTCTATGAGTTGGGAGGTGCATTAGAGGCCTTCAGTATTTCCCTGGAAAACATCACTCAGCAATGAGCCATGGAAGGAAGGCACTTATACAAATACTGCTTGTTAAAGCCAAGTCCTTGGCAAGACAGTTAAGAGATTGACTTTAGATAGGGCTCCAGAAGAGGCTTGTGACTCAGAAGACAACAGCAAGAGAAGGAGCTATTAAAAAATGGACATAACTCAATGTGGGGGCTGACCCCGCGGAGCACAGTGAGCCTGGACAACATTCACAGTGTCTTTTCCAACAAAGGAAAATTCCTGCCAAGATTCACAAAGGCTTTCTCAGCTCTAACTGCCAAAACGCAGTTTGTGGCAGGTAAATGAATCGCAGCTATTTGAGGACTGTGGCCTCCCATCCGTGTACAAACAACTTCCTAGACCAGCAGCAAGCTGAGAACCGACCTGTTGTCAGCCCAGAGCTCCGTAATAGTCAGTCAAGGGCTCAGCAGGCTCTTATAGAGAGATGGCAGCTGTTTGAAATACGCTGGTTGTGTCAGCCCCGGCAAAGAGATCTCGAGAGCACTTTCAGCTGGACCTAACTACTCGTTTTCCTTTCATTTCCCTCTGAAGCACGGGAATACAAATGAGCTCTAGTCAATCCGTGCTGCTCTACTGGGACGCTACGCCCAAAAGTCTGATCAAATTCACTTGAAGCGTTTTAGCACAGAAGCGTGCTTGGCTCTTGCTCTTTTTCATATCAGTTCAAGCAATGAATCAAAATTATCAGACTGGAGCATCAGGAAAGCTAGAGAGGTAGCTCTGTGTTAACCACTAACCAGCAAAAGCTGCCATCTGCTTCCGAGACTCGCGGAGGAGCTTTGTATGGAGGGAAGAAGAGGAAACGTAAAGGGAAGCCAAGTCCCCATGGGGTGCCAGAGCTGCCTCTGAGCTTTGCAGGCAAAATACTGATGGGAGGAGGCGCACGTGGAGCTGTGGCGCTGTCCCCAGCCTTGTTTTGCCGTCGTGCCCTGGGAAGGCAGAGCAGCTGCAGGCTCCGAGCGCTGCGTAGCGGAGCCACCGCTGTTCGGACTTCGATGATGCCCCCAGCGTTTCAGTTCCATTAAATCCTCTGGACAGAGGACTTGGGAACTTCCAGGGCTGTCGGGAGAGGGCTAAAGCTCTGCTCCTCCTTGCCCGCCCGTTCCTCGCCGCCGCGGCCCTCGGCAGGGTGCTGGAGGCCGGAGGCAGTGCTGGAGATGGCAGCAGGCGAGTGCAGAGGGGAAGAGGGGCCCTTTCTTAGCCTACGTTTGAGGGGGGAAAAAGTGTGGTGATGTTGTGTGCTTTTCCTTGCTGCTTACAGATTTAGGATTATACCCGTGTCAGGGGGCGTTTGCTAGCGAGTCCATTCCATGGTGTCTCTGTTATTCCCGGATGCATCCCGAGATCAGAGAAATAACAGTGGTAGCTCTTTAGTCCTTACACAGCACTTTGGAGCCTCGAGAGCGCTCAACATTAGCTAATGAACCCAGCCGCGCTGCCCCTCCTGCCCCATCGCGAGGAATAAAGGCTCCAAGATTGGAAACTTGCTGACACTTTGTGCTGAGGGAGGGCAGCGTGGCCCTGGAGCCGCTTTCCTGGTGCTGACAGGGGCAAAAATGGCTCATGGAGTCAGCAACTCCGAGCAGGATACACACGGGGCTCGTCCTGTCCAGGCTGGTGCAGACAGCAATTAAATCCCCTGGAAGCCGGGGCCTTGTAATGGCCATGTGTTCACCATAGGAAGAAGTGCTCAGGGAAGTGCCAATTTCACGGTCCCTTGGCCAAAATGTGCTTACTCAGGGGTTCGGTGTAAATAGAGGATTGCTGCGAGGCTCAAAGGGCAGCTGCAGCTGCCCTGCTCCCGTGCAGCACGCCAATTTGCCCAGATGGCAAATACTGAACATGCCCCCTCCTGCAGCCAGGCATCGCGACTCGGGTCAGGATGTGGTTTCAGTGCTTCCCCCAGGAGCGAGGCTGGCGTTTACTGGGAGCTCTTGGGGCGCAGCCCGAGGGAGACAGTGAGCAGGGAGGGCCGAGCTGTAAATCCTTCCACCTCGTGAGCTGCAGAGTTCTGGGCCTTGAAGGACACGCTCTGCATTTACAGCAGCACGATCAGATGCTTGGATAAATAACAGCTATTAAATAGGCGGTACTGAGGTGCTACGGAAACACGGTAACACATAAAGATTTCTCCATTCCCTCTTCTTCTTCCTTCCTTTTCCTACCAATCGCCGCTGTGCAGAAATAGCAGAGACAGGACAAATCACCGTGCCTCGCTCAGCACTCTGCGCCGCCAGGAAGGGCTGAAGGGGGGGGACAAGCAGGATTGCGCTGCAGTCAGGATTTTGTGGCTCTTTCCAGGAACTGCGCGTCCCTGGGCAGCTGCTCCGCACTGCAGAGGCTGCCGCTGCGCAGCGCACGCGGAGGCAAGATCGCTGCCTTAACTGCTCCCGCGGAGGCTTTCAATATGAATAAACCATGGTGGAAAGGAGAAATATCGCTTAGGTAATTCCTGGGGTGGCCTCACAGGGATTGCGCTGGGGTTTGTGGCCACGTGTTATTGGGATTTGGATACAAGCAAAAGGAGTGGGGGAGCTGGAGGAAATTGTATTTTCATCGGGTGGGGTAAGGAAGTTTCCCATCTGTTTTCCTCAAAGCTAAGAATAAACCCTCCAACTTATAAAGAGCCAGAGTGGGAGAGGAGAGACATCCCTCAGTTCTGTCCAGCTGTTCCAGTGGCAGAAATCCAAGGAGCAGGTCAGCACCGGAGGAGCCCCAGGCTGGTGCACGCAGAGAGGATTGGACTGGCCTTCCCGAGGAGCTGCAGCCGGCACGGAAACCCCCTCTGCTCTTGTGCGCTGGCCCCAAAGTGGTTGAAGATGGTTCAGCAAAGGGAAACGAGTTCGTGTAGGTCCCCATTGCTGTAATATCCAAATGTTCAGAAAATTTTTATGATCCTTGCAATCCCACTGTGACAAGGGAACAGCACCGGGGAGGTTAACTCCGAAACGTGGGTTAAATGTGAGACCGAGCAATTCTGGAACACGACAGCGCTTCATTTAGATATTCATGAACTGGGGCTTCTCATTATTTCAGTTCAAAGACCTTTTCACCCTAGGAATGATTTCAGCATAATTAGGAGATAATAAGCTAAAAACCATTTTCAGTGAATTCAAAGCTTTTGTTGAACCTAGAAAGGATTTCTTTTTGTTTTCACCACTTGCAAAGCAAAGAACGCAATGAAAATGCTCCTTCTGAGCAGGAACAGAAGCTTTCTCTCTCTGGCTTTCTTGCTGTCTGTCCATTTGTGATACGGCTAATGAACCCAAATTGCCATTAGGGCAGACAAAGCTGCACCCTGCTGCCCCGCCGTCATCGCCGGGCACGGGAGGGTTTCGAGCTGGGCACAGGGGCTGATTGGAGAAGAGCCCTTTGGCGAATGGAAAGCAGAAGAGGCTGCGGCCACGAGGCAGGATAGGGGATCTGTGGGGAAGATCTCTGGGCTGGGGGTTTCTTGGTGACACTGGATGTGAGTGCTGGGGCAGTGCAGACTTCCCTGGACAGCTTAGGAATAGAGCCACGGCACTTCCAACCATCTCTGTAACCGCTCTTTAGCGCGGCTCGCAGCTCCCACAAACACATCTGCCTTCCAGCCCGGCCTGGTAACCGCTGCGCTCACGAGGAGCGGCCGTCTGCCCTGTGCTCATTCCCCACCGCGCAGGGCGGCGGGTCCTGCTGCGCGGCACCGCACCGTGGATCGTGCCGCACGGCCCCCTCGGCGCAGACCCGCCAGCTCCGCAGGCCCCTCCGTCAGCACCGCTGCCCCGGCTGCTTCGTTATCTGTTCAACTCTCGCTGTGACCCCTCGGGATGTGCTGATGGGTGCAGAAAGCTCCTGTTCGACATTAGCTTTTGAGGGGACCCCATCCATCTCAGACACGTTCACCGTCAAAGCTGTCATTCTCATGACATCTCAGAATTCATTCGGATAACATTTCCAGCTGGAAATGTTTGGAAGTACTTTGGAAGGGCTGGCCAAACACTTGTCTAAGGTGTGAGTTGTGCTAGGAGGATGCTTCTAGAAGCCCAGAAAGAGATACATCATCCTGACAGTTCATCAGGGAGACTCGGTGAAAGAGTAAAGTTGCTGAAGCGGGATAGGAAGCCAACGTTGCAGTGTTTGGCTGGTAAATAAATCTCTTGCACAGGGTGTGTTTGCTCAGCAGCCTCGCAAGCTGGAGGTGCTCAAAACTTGTGCCTCTTGGTAAACAGAAGCAGCAGCTCCCTGGAGAGGGAAACATGTCCCTTGCTCCATCCACTTCATTTTCCCCGGAATCACAGGAGCTTCCTTTATTTAAGCAGCAGCTTTCATTGGCATCACCTTGCACTCCCCTGCGGCGTCTCTGTGCATCAAACGACAAGAGGGTGAAGAAGGATAAAGAGTTCGGGAGATACCTAGTGCACATGAGAGAAACAGAAAAGGTGCTGGGAAGTTTTCCTCCTGCCACGGAGCAGGAATTGCACCGGGGATCTTCTCTTGCCCTTGGGAAGCAAACGTTGCCGGCCCCACTCCATGCACACCAGCCCCACTCTGTGCACACCCGCTGTGCTCAGAGCAACCCGCTACCGCAGCCGGCGCCGGCAGAGCGCGTTCGGTGCTCGCCAGCCGCGGGGACGTAGGGCCACACGGAGCCACCCCGTCCTCCAGCGCGTCCCAGCACTGCCCAGGGTCGGCGTTCCTGGTGCAGCATCCGAGCGTGGGGCAAGAAACCCCTCCCGCACTCGCAGGGCGACAAAGAGGCTCTTGGCCTGGAGAGATTCAACTCGCCGAGCAATTACTCATTTCAGTGGCTTTACTGCAAAGCTCATTTTGTCTCTGCTCAGATTTTGGCTGCGAGAAGCTTGAATAATTTAGCAGCAGGCGTTTTGGGGTTATTTCTATTTGATCTCTCATTTTCCCCCTCCTTTCTCTCCTACCCCATGGCAGTCGTATATCTTTCGACTCAATTTGTCTTCTCTTTTATGAGAGTTATCTTGCTTTCACTGGGAGAAGTCTCTGCTGCTTGGGGTGGAATTCATCTCTTAACTGGAGCCACCTAAAAGCAGTGGAAGACAGCAGCAACCCCAAGGGCAGAAAACTGCACCACTTGCAGGTTCCTTTCCCAAGGTGGGATAAAACATCATCTGAAGACGTTGCCCTGGCTTGAGCGTCCTGCTTTCCGAGCTGCTGTATGTACGATGTCTCCTGTAGCTAAGAGGGGGGCACTGCTGGTGCTGGTGAAGTTGATGGGCATGTCATGTCAGCTCTGTATGTTTGGCCCTTGCTGTTCTGCAGTACTGGTGTCAAACGCAAACTGAGAATTAAAGTGCTCGATGTGGGCAAAGCGCTCTGTGCAGGGGGAATCTCAGAGCATTTTAAACCTACAAACTCCTAAGAAAGGGATCATTTGACAACTGTTTCTCTGCAAAATTCAGACCTAATAAAACCGTATTTTCCATGGAAAGAAAAGCAGTGTTTCCAAACTCCGCAGTGTTGTTCTCTGGCTTAACTCGGCAGGCAGCTCAAGCTCAGTTTTCCCCGCAGGGACTGTGGGCAGGGAGCTTAGGCTGCTGCTCCTCTGCAGGAGTCGGGTGTGACGGCAGAACAGGCAGATCAGGAGCCTGTGGTTTTGCTGCTGTAGGTCGCACAGCTCTTTAAGTGGATCCTCTGGCCTATCAGCACATTAACAAGTGCTGAATGCACTTGCAGGGGGTGCGAGGGTCCCCTGCTCGGCAGGGCTGGCTCCGCTCACAGGACTGCTGCCAGGAGAGCGCTCGCCTTGGCCTGGGCACGAAGTGGGGCTGTTGGCCTGGGCAGTGATGAGTTTGCTGCTCCAGGCTCGCCTGAGGCCGAGGATTTGGGCCTCCGAAGCAGGATGAGCTGCTGAAGGGCCCATAGTTCTTAGAAATCACCCGTCGGAAGACAGGACTGGACTGGCCTCTGCAGACCTCAGCAAACAAATGCTCGTGTATTTGCGCGCACATCGGGCAGGGCCCTGGCCACTCGTTCATGCTCCAGGAGCTGTTGTGCACTGAGGCTGCTGTTCTTAGCTCTAAACCCCTTGGTGCACGTTGGGATGAAAGGTGCTCCCTAAATGTAAGCCTCATTCCTCGCTTGCTTTGGTCTTGTCACTGCAGGCTTGTACAGACACTCCTGTCAAAAGATGTCGGTTTGAAACACCAGTTCTGAGCTTTTAATCAGACTGTGAGTACAGATAGGCAATGGCATATGATTAAATTACTGCTGCTTATCAGCTGAACCAGAGGAACTGACCCCATAGATTTCGCTTTAACTGCAAGCCAAACTGCATTAGCGTGTTCCAGCGATTAATCCATCTTCTTGCTCAACAGTTTGCATTTCACTGCTTGTGTGATGGTTCCCTTTTGCAGCCTCTGGGATCAGAGTCCTTTGCATTTAAGTAGGAGACTGATAATGGAAGCTCTTTAATTTCAACTAATTGATGTTTTATCTTCCCCAAACCATTCACATTTCGCCCCTCAGTGCAGAACTGCAAACACTGGGTATCGTCTTAAAACACAGGTATGACCACTCGTGTAGGGTAACTGCACACCAACACTTGCTTAAGTTCACGCTTGCATCCCAACCCCAGAAGGGAACGTTGTCAGTGTGATGGAGCCCATCCCTTGTCTTTTGTCAGTAAGATTTGTGCAAATCTTGTTGGACTGAGATTTGAGACGATGAGAAGCGCATCCTAGCCCAAGTGCTCACTAGCAGGTTCAGGTAGAGCTGTGGGGCCCTGCTGCACATCTATGAGTAAAGCAGGTTTCTGGCTCTGGCTGAAATCCAAATCAAGTCCCAGATCTATTCTAGGAAAATTCAGGATTATATACTGCCTGCAAATAGATATTCAAAGCACTTCTGTAGGACAGTGTTCCCTCTGCCCTTTTACTCAAGGAAGACTTATAGTATGGTTGGTTTGACCTCGCTGTGTGTGTGAGAATGCGTATAAAACAATGCTAATGTGCTCAGAAATGATGCACATCAATATACAAATATCCTTCAATGGGGTCATTTCCACTTCAGATTTATCCTTCTGCTTAGGAAGTAAATTGAAATAGCTCCTTCCTATAACATGAAAAATTTTATTGACTTTATGAGGCCTTGCAAATCGCAACCCGTGAATACATTTTATGTCACAACAAGCTGCGTCCTGGTGCTGTTCAGAGCCTGAAAATATAGAGGTGGCTGACATGGCATGTTTTGACCGTAAGTTTTCAGTTTGGAGGGCTCAAACTATCAGCTTTAATAATAGGGTCTTTCAACAAAATGAAAACACTTCAGTTTATCAAAGAATGTGCTGGTATTTGCCTGCTTGGGGAAGTTTCATTCTATGAAACTTCTAAATCTTGACTGCTGCTTTCTATTTTAAAATAAATTATTTTAAAGGTCAGAATTTTCCAAGGAATGTGAATGAAACCATTCAGTGGACTCGAGTCTTTGTGCTTCTTTTGAAAATGAGAGAAATCTAGTAGGAATTATTTTACCCAAAGCACTGAAAAGGCAGTCTTGATAACTTGAAAAAAGTGCAGGTTCCAGTTAAGAAGTTGTCATAAATCGTGCCTTTCTCTGCAAACATCTCAGTTCTGAGAAATGTTATTTTCTTATGCATAAGCATTGCAACATCTTCCTTATTGAGGCTAAGGAAATCCTAATTCTCCTTCAGATAAGAGAACAGAAAACATATATCAGTTCTGATTTGGAGCTCTTTTTCAGCCCTGAAACAGAGCTGGGACTGGATAAGTTTTTAGGTAATCTTGACATGAGAGTGGAAAATGTGAATATATCTGCTGCCTGGGATGAAGCAACCCCATTAAGAGCTTTCCCTGGGTAGCTTAATTAAAAGATTAGATTATAGATTACACTGTTATACTGGAGTGCAATTTGCTATAGCATATTTAAACTTATGGCTAGACGAGAGCAGACACTGTGCATAGCAAAGCGTAAAAACAAGTTGTGAAAGCAGAAACATTGCTGTGATGTATAAATCTGTGCTACCCAAGACCATCCTCATTGTTACCTCTCATTCCTGTAAGAATTATTCAGGGAAGAAAGGCAAAGACATCTCCATGATCGGGCTTCCTCCAGCGGGAGGTTTGGCTAAAACCAAAATCTTTCCTGGACCCAGCTTGGAGGGGCCAGCTCGTTGCACGCGGGGCTGGAGAACAGCATCAGTAGGGGACGAGGGGCAGCAGTGAGCAGTTAGCGGGTGAAAAAGCTACGTGAACCCGAGGTGCCTTTCGGTCAAAAGGTTTGGCCTTGTGAAAGAGGAGCCAGGGGATGCAGCCTGACCCCAGCGTCTGGCAAAGACTGAATAAACAACCTGAACTGTTCGTTGAGCAGCTGGAAGGCAGCAAGAAGATGAATTGTAGCCAAGTCGGATTGGTAAGGCATAAATCATGTCAAATAAATTGAATTTGCGCCTAAAACAGAGAAAGGCCTTTTAGAGACCAGAGAAGCAGATGTCAGAGAAAGCAATGTACTTAAGTGCAAAAACATGACATTTTCATAAGAGCGTTAGAGAAATTTAGTCTGGCTAAAACTGCGGTTGGAGGTTGGAAGAACTGAGTCGGGTTTCATTAGGAATTGTCCTGTGCCCGGTTGTGTTCAAGACATAGATCACTTTCCTTATTCCACATTCTTTGCGTATAATTTTTCATGCATATCATGGCCTAGCTAATCTAAAAGGATTTTTATAGTTTCCTTGCAGTCTTCGATGGGACAAATTTCTTCCCTGTGCCCACAATGAATAGGAAACCTGTAGTGAAACAAAATTGCGGGAAGATTCAGCTTAAACACTAGTAAAATCTTCCCAGTGCTCAAGAGCAGTGATGTGCTGAAAATGGGGGACTGGGTGAGTTTTCTCCTTATTAAAAGGGCAGATTGGTTTTGCCCTTAATGCCTCCTGTGGAGACGGGTGTCCCACTCCCGAGGTTCGGGTGTGCTGACCGCACATCACTCATTGTGCCAGGGACTGCTCGGATTCCTGGTTTCCAGCGATATCTGAAAAAGCCATTGAGATCAATAGGGCAAACTGTGTGTGGAGTGGAACAATTATGCTAATAATAATGCAGAGTTAGGCTTTGTTTTAATATTAATTTTAGTGACTTGGATATGGCAGCAAATTGAGGGGGTGGATGACTGAAAAGGGGGAAATGTTTATAGAAATGCATAAAACTAATGTTATGCACTCCGTTTTACAAGTAGCTTGAAATGGGTTTTTAATAAGCATTTAAAATGATGTGTTCATGGCAATATAGGATGCTGTAGTTCATCTCGGGGAAAGTGATTTTTAAATAGCTCTTGTAATTAACTATTTATTTATTATTATTAAATTATTTACCCAGATGGATTACAGGAAGCATTAGGGGTCATTGTATGTGAGAGACAGTGCACGGTGCTTGTGGGGACTCTTCACTGCGCGCTGTGGCTGTGCCAAGACGGCCTTGGAGCGGGAGGTGGAACCGCAGTCCTTCAGCTCCTGTTGCTCTCTTGTTTTGTGCTGAGCTAGGAGAGGATTTAAAGCATCAGATCAGGATATTAGTTGAGATTTAGGCATTTAGAAGGCCTTAAAAGCAGGACTCGGTGGTTGCCTGCATTATGATGCTGGTGGTGGCAGCAGCACCGGGTTCCTGATGACCAGAGGCAGGTTCCACGGGGACTGAAGACAAGATGAGCTCGAGTAGGGTTTGACTTTCCAGCTGGGTTCCCAGCGGGCTGAGGAGTGGATTGGTTTTGCTTGCGTCTGTCGGTGTTTTGTAGTCAGGAAATAAGTACAATAAACAAAAGAGAAGTCCCAGAGCTAGGGCTTTAGAGACAGTGAACAACATGAAAGGCTTCTTGGCTAGATAATTTGGACTTCTTGTAATTGCTCACTGCCTTGTGCCTCTTTGCTATGTCTCTCGTGTGCATTGATTCTAGCTTTTTTTTTTTTCTTTTCATTTAAAAATCCATGCTGCTGCAACATGCTCCTAATGAACAGGGTCTTTGGGGGCTTGAAGGGCCATTCAGTCTTTTAGCTCCGACCTTGCTCAGTGCTGGGTCCCTAAAACTGCGATAGTCGCAGACAGATGTAGAGGCCCCTGCGCTGATCCTGCCGGGACATCCGCACGGTGCCCACTGCGTTCTTGCCCTCGCGAGTCCCACTTGACTGGCAAAGAAACCTTTGAAATTCCCATAGTCACAGGTGCTTCTTGTCTTGAGGCTTTTTAACTAAATTGCACCATCTAGGGTCAGCAAGGGAACTGCGCATTTATATTCCTCTGCAATGGGTTTTGGAGGAGCCAAAGGGAAAGTAGATTTGACAAACCCATCTGGAAAAATGCTGGGGGCTAAAGGGTTGGTGTTTAAGGGGGCCATTTGCACCTGGAGATTCAAGGCCACGTAGCTATAAACACGGTGGGCAAACGGAGAAGTTGGTTGTTGGTTCTGCCACCTCTTTGGCGTCACTACACGAGCTGTGGGCACACGTTGGGCATGGACGTGTCCACCTGCAGACGACAGGGTCGGCCCTGGCCCTGGCCGCCGGCTCTCATGGTTCCTCCTGCCCCTACACGGCAGCGCGGGGCAGGGAAGGCACCGCAGGTGCTTGCCGAGGGCCGGGGGTCAGTCAGGGGTTTTGTGTGATCAGCAGAACGTGCAGCGGAAGCAGCTCCTGTCGTGCCGGCAGGCGGCTCCGATCTGCAGGCAAGGTCGATGGAACGGATCCAAGCCGAGCTGGCAGAGCCCGGCTCCGTACCGAGAGATGTCCTGTCGTTCCGTGCGTCCTTCCGATAAGGAAACCTCGGAGTCGGCTTTAGAGCCTCCCGGATGGGCTCAGCCTGGAGGCCTCCCCTGCCGCCGCTCCGCAGGGAGCAGGACCCGGGCACGGCTGCGGCAGGACCCGGCTGCACCGCAGCCACCGCGTGGGACGGTCTGAGCTCCTGCTCATGGTGCGGCTGTAGCCACGGCCCTGGTGCGTAGCACTGAACTAACCGAGCAGAATAACTAACGGAAGGGTCTCCGGGAATGCTCAGGTCTCGGTGTGTCCTTAGGAGAGCATTAGGTCAGTGCATAGAGGAATGAGAAACACTCGAGTCCTTGCTGCTGCCGGCCGCTGAACGTGCGGGAACAGTACTGAATTCAAGAACTCCACGGTTGTTTCTTTTAAAGAACTATGGGCAGTACAAGTGTGGATGCTTTCCCTTCAATCTTGTGCAAGTTATTCACTGTGCTGGAAAGGAACCCCCTGCACCCAAGTTACCTAGCTGCTGCTCCGCTGCTCCGATGCTTTTCCTGCTCTTCTGATTTTTTTGCTCACCGAAGCTGAGGGTGCAGAGTGGAACCGTGAAGCCAGCTGCGAAACAACAGCACCATCCAGGGGCCAGCGGGGCTCCGTTCCGTCAGGATCTGCAGCTCCTCTGATTGGAAAGAGACGGTTCTCTTGCCAGCGGAGCAGGGCCGGGCCGAGTCACAGTCCGCAGCAGAGAACTTGCATGGGGGAATTCGTCTCCTTTGCAGGAAAAAACACCCTGTTTGACACTTTGCTAGGGGATTTGCTGTGATACACCTCTGCGCCGGAATTGCCCGCTCTCTCCTTCCCTCTCGCGGAGCTGGCCAGTTGCCATCGCTCGGGCTCGCTCTGGCGCTCCGGCCTGAACTCACTGTGCTCCGCGGTCGCAGCCGCCGCATTGGGCTGTGGCGCACGTGCGTATTCCCTGCCGGCAGCGCCGGGACGGGAGAGAAGAGGCTTGAGCACCCACAGCCAGAGCTGCCAGAACTAATCAGCCAGAGCCCCCGGATCAGATGCAGGGCACCTTTTGCAGGAGACCAGACCCAGCTGGCCTGAAGCTGCTGCCATCGGGGAGCGTGAGAACGAAGACCGACTCGCACTGCGTGCGCCCCGGCTGCCCCCCGTGGCCTCTGAACGTGGCTCCTCATGTGCCAGGCAGCAATGGGACCGTCTTCATGCCCAGACTGGCAGCTCCTTCCTGATCTGGAGTTGCTCAGGAAAGGAAGTTTTTTTCTTGCTAGGATCTCTGTGATTTTGACATTCATTTCTGTCTGCAAACTGGAGGAAAAGCCAAAATATCACCCGTTCTAGTGGCATTAAACATTCAGGAAAATGCTGGTTGGGAAACGGCAACCTGAAAAACATTGTCTGTTTTGAGCAAAATAAATGCTTAGTTTCAGAGAAATGTCAATTTGACAGATTGAAACTTCAAAATGTTGATTCAGAAGCTGTAGTTTAGCGTTTTCCCATGGAAATAGTCATTTTGACAATATTCTGTGTGTTGTCAGGTAAACTTGTCACAAGACTTCCATCAGATCCGCTGCTTTCCCTGTGTCGGTTGGGACTGTGCAGCCCCCGGTGAAAGCAGCGCTCAAAGCCCCGGGCTCTGAGCTGAGCAGCCTCCTGGGATGGTCCTGGCTGCTCGTGTTGTCCTGCACAGAGCAGCTTCTGGGAGAGGAGCTGAGGAAAACCTCAGGAATCTGCGGGTTGCTTTTCAAGCCACTGAAAGAAGAGAAATAAATAAAAATCGAATCCTGTGGGAATAAGAACAGCCAGAAGATCCGGGTTCTGGCCGTGTGTGAGTTTTAGCTTACTAAGGTCATTTTCTGTGCTTCTGCTACCCTCTCTTGCCTTTTGAATAGAAACACTGCATTCCCCTCGACTTATCTTGAAGCTTTTTGAAGGTAGAGATTGCCTCTCACAGTATTCTATGCAGTTCCTAAAGTGACAGAAATGCACTGGGAATAAAAGTTACAATGTTCCATCTTTGAGCTAAAAAGCCCTTTTGGAATGCATTTTTTTTCATGTAGTTCACAATATATATACATTTATGGTTTCCAAAACCACTTTCCTCCTCATATTTTACTTCCAGCCTTCATTTCATTTCTCATTTCACACTTCTGCTTTTCCTGCTATAAAGCAAACCCCAGACTTCTGGAACTTCTCCTCATTTCCATTTCCAGGCACCTGAGAGCTTTGCCTCTATCACCTTCATCACCATCATACTTAAATAGAAGTGCAGAAATGTTAATGGGATTAGGCGCTACCTGGTATTTTTAAACATTTTTTCTGATGTGTTTTACCCAAATGGCCCACTAGATGGTATGAAGGGACTGACAAGAAAAATCCCTCTAAAAATGGATAGAAAAATTACTGCCTGAATAAATAAATAAATAAAATACCCTAAATATTGGGGGAGGAGGGAGAGAACGACAGCTCAGGACCTGAGTCAGTGTCTCGGAAGCATCGGCTCCCGCTGCGCTGGCCGCGGTTGCACCTCTTGCAGGTTTTGACTGGGCTGTCTATTCCTCTCAGCCTGAGTATTTGCTAGTCCTTTATTCCCAAATAAAATAAAGTGAATGATCGTTTTGCCTGGTCACAGGAGAGCCCTAAGTGGAAGATACCAATAAACTACATCACCGAGTTGCTGTTGCTGCAAGAGAAGAGGCAGCTCTGGTCCCCCGGGCTGCCAGCATCATCCATCATCGGGAAGATGCTCACGGGGAACAAATCTAGTAGAAAGGGTGTTTTTCAGGGACTCATTGCAGGACAGAGGACTGTGTGGTAGTGATTTTCCCTTGGCTTTCAGCTTTTCAGTCCATCGGGGATACTCTCTTTGATCTTTTGTGCAAGCTTATTGTGAACTGAAAAGGCGAAAGAATAATCTGGTGCCGTTTCTCATGGTACTCTGCATAGGAAGGTCCCAGAGCGGGGATTAGACACATGCGATGAAGAAGGAGCAGCGTTTAAATAGTTTTCATGACCCTCAACATTCCCTTCATGTTGGGGTATCCCTTCCAAAGGTGAAGGAAAAAAGAATGAGAATGAAAAATCCGCCCCACGCCCGGTGGCACCCAGCAGAGAAAATGCTGCTGCGGAGCCTCGTGCTCAAACGAAGATCGAACTGGTGATCAAAGTGGCATCAGAGAGGTGAAATCTGTATCAGGACACTTACTGATGTGTCTCAGAATAAGGATTTTGAGCCAGCTTTCTCCCTTCTGTCTTCCTGTCCTCCCTAGAACTCATTTGTATTATAATTATTGTCCTTATTGGACCTTCTCTTGAGGACTGGAGTGAGTCAGAGCTCTTAGCTTGTCCTCCCCAAGGGCTGCTGCACTTACCCTGTTGTTACATGGAATAAAGACAAGTTAAACATCTAGTGGAGTCCCAGAACTTGTGCAGGCCATCTTGAACTTTGAAATTGCTCTTGTTTCAGTTTAGGGAAGAATATTTATTTTCACGCCCTCATCATATTTAAGGAGTTTTTTATTGGTTTTACAGTCCATACCTTTTTGTTCCAGGAATCTCCCCTTCCATACACGTCTACGTGGCTGAGGAGAAACCCCTGGTACCGTGAAATACACATCCTCCAAATCACAAGAAACCAGATTCCAAACGAATGGAGCCTAAAATGTATGATTAAAATTCCCCAAATCCTCATGATTTTTCAAGCAATAAGCTGATTGCTCGAGAAGGGCTGGGGACCTGACATGATCCTGGGTTTCTTTGCTCGATGCTACTGGTTCTTAGGTAAACCCAATCACACCAATTATTTCTAGCACAATCTAATCTCTGTCATTTACCCCTGAAGCATTTGAGTGTGGTTTTGCTCCTCAGGATCTGGCCACCAAGTTGTAATTGCCCTTTAGAGTCTCAGGAACATGTTTTCTAGCTATATCCTCCTCCAATTTCAAATCCCCAGCCGAGGAAGGAGCTGAAATCAATGAAAAACAATTTGTTGTTCCTGCAGCGAAGCTCTGACAAGTCATATGCTTGGGCAGATGCCTGGTGCCAGCTCTGGTAAGGCTATATTTGAAGGCTACAGAGGAAAATTACATTGTCTGTCATTGTCAGCATTATCAAGAATAGACACAAAACACGCTTGAGGACATTAGACAGATAATTCTTTGGAGCAGGGAAGCAGGTAGATAAAGCTGGATGCTAGAGCAGAAGAGCCAACATTATACATCATTACTGACGTTAACATTACCTTATCTGCATGGCGTTGGACCTGTCAGAGCATCATCAGCTCTTGGGTCTGGGATAAAAAGTCCAGAGGATTCATTAGAATGAAAAAAAAAAAGAAAAATGAAGACGGTTTCCAGAAGGAGCCAGCTGAGGAACGCTCTGTGGGCACGCGAGAGCCCTGCCGGGGCAGTGCTGCCTGCGCGGTGTCCGCAGGGGTGCAGGAGCTGGGGCCCTGTGCAAGGACATCTCCAATTGAGACAGCGACTTCTTCGTAAAAACACAAGGGTTGGAACTGATCTCCCAGCCTCCACCTCTGCTCCTGCTACCCTTGATTTCAGTTGTGCTTTTGAAGTAGATGAGCCTGTTATTTACAGTTCGGGAGGATAAAAAATGTATTATTTTCTTTCAAAAGCTTGGAGTGAATTTACTGAGCTGCATATTACATCTCAGCGTGCTTTCTTGGAGAGGAACAGGCAAGGATTCATTAGAGCTGGTTGAATTGTCCAGTACAAGTATCTATGTGAATAAAAAGCAATGAGTTTTCTTTTTTTTTATTATTTTGCTGTGCTTTGAGCCCTGTAACCCGCACGGGTTGAAGCAGGCTCAGGGGACGGGTGTCAGCCAGCGTGCGCAGAGGTGGCTGCAGCATAGGAGCCCCAGTCTGCACCAATTGCCTGGCCTGGCTTGAAAACCAAAGACATGGGCTTGTCTCTTTTCTTCTCCTGAGGTCAATATCTGACTGAGTGAAGAAAATTATGTTTTAATGCTACCTGGCTGTTCGGGAGCGCTCGGGGTTTAGTTCAGAAGGGACCATTTACCTTTTCGGGCAACTGCAGCAAAAAGTGAAGGATCCCATTTGAACTAGTTGTAAGACAATTCCCTAGTCTTGAGTTTTTTCACAAATGGTTTGACTTTTTCTCTTAATTAGGTAAATATATATGCAAAATACATCGTAAGTCTTTAGCACACACTGGTCACAATATTGTTGCAAGCAGAATGGGTACCTGTGGGCCGGCATTTAAATTAAGCTTAAGGGACAATAATAGAGAGTCATTTATCTTGATGGAACATCGAAAAGAAAAGGTCCCTTTCACTAGATGAAAACACCGTCTCACAGATGAAATCAAGGACTCTCCCTGCACCCATCCCGTTCTGAGGGTGGAAGAAATGAGGAGTTGGAAAAAGAGCCTACGGGCAATCTCCTCCATGCACATTTGCCTTCTCGACGATTTCTGCCTCTAGTCTGATCCAAATGACCCAGAGATTGTTCCTCTTCAGCAAAGACAGAGCAGAATATGACGGAAAAACCCCTTGCAGGCTGAGATCGGGGCCTCCTGCACGGCGTAAAGACACGTCGCAAGCTCCTACACCTCTCACCGATCCCCTGCCAAGAGGACTCGCAAGAGTATTCAACAGCCTTGTTATTACTATCAATTCTCTTCTCTCCCTCATCATTTCTGGACCACTGAGGGGCTAAAACATTAAGCGAGACATTGATGAATTTGAAGCTGAATTCTTTTAATTCATTCCTGGCTGAGTTCCTACTTGCATCCATAAATCCACTCTAGTTAATTCAGAAAATTTATGGCTTGAGCCTTGTCAGGTGCTTTGAAAAGTCTCTATTGGTTCCTCATTAATGGGACATTTTCCTCCTTTCTGGAGCCTGTTACCTAAACAGGTTTTCTTTAATAGGAAAAAATATATATATCAGCAGAGCAAACAGGCCTGGGAGTGCTGCTCGGCGGCAGCAGCAAAGGGCCAGCGCGGGTTGCTGCGGGCGGAGGGACGGGGCTGCGTTGTGGTGCGTCGGGCACCCCTGCCCACATGCCGTGGCTTTGACCTTGCAGCTCCTTGTCTGAGGTTTGCTGTAGCTGGTGTAGAAAACACTGTGTTTTCATCTTCTCTGTGTTGACATAACCCTACATCTTGTTTTATTTTATAAATTAGCATTCATTTATCTGCCTATCTTTCTATTTGTGTCTGTCTGCCTGTGCTTACTCATTGCGCTGTAAGAGTATCTGAGCATCTCGCTCCTACATGCAGGAGAGAGAAACTCTGCTCTTCCACAGAACAGCGGAGCACCTAAGGATGCAAAAGAACAGGCAGTTTAGCAAGTGGGGAAATGGTCACATTTTGGTCCTTAAAAAGTTTGAACTTGCAGTTCCTGTGAGCTGAGGGGAAAGGGAGGGATAATTCCACTTCCTTCAAGCGTCCTGTTGAGAATCCAGTCTTTTCCTCCCAGCTGATTCTAATTCTGTAAATTAGCGAGATGAGCGAAATCTCTTCTGTCTAAGCAAAATTGCGACTTGGATGGAGAGAAGCCCCTGGCTCCAATTAGCGCTTCTGTCGGCAGCGCGGAGGCTGACCCTGCCGCTCGGTGCCACCCGGAGCTGCCGAGCCTGGCCCCGTGTTCCCGCGGTGCAGGAGCGCTGCCATCCTCCTGCTGCCCTTCGAGTGCTCAGCATCCCTGCGCCCTCCCAGCTCCGTCCCCGCCATTCTACGCTGGGAGCCTGCAAGGCAAACAGCCCGCGCGTACTGTGATAGCGGGAGTTTAAGTGATCATTAAGCAGTGGGAGCTACTGTTGGAAATCCATATTCTCGCTAACCAGGCCATTCTGCTTCACCCTGGGTGAAATCCACCCCGGAGAAGAACAAGGCCAAAGAATAATTTAAGCTCCACTAAACCCTTGAAAAATAATTTCACCAATTTTGCGCACATCAATCGAAAAAAAAAGAAATTTAAATGGAGCATAAAATCTAACAAATTGTAACAAGATTCCCATCAATATTCATTTCCTATAATATTAAGTCTTGTATTACAGATCTCTGCTGATGGTAGGTTCAAAAATGCATTGTGAACAGACCATAAATAGTATATAAAATACATAGCGAAGTATTAAAATAATAAGCAAGCTAAAGCCTTGCTTTTATAGCTGACAGCTGCTTTGAAACGAGCCGGATAATGTGACGTCCGTGTTGGAGAAGGGAGTAGGGAAGAGCTTTGGTTTGTCTGTAACGTTTTCATTGAGGAGAGTTAGCAAAGTTAAGAGGCAAGTGAGAAACGTGGCACAAGCTGCCACACACCTATCCCCAGCAGGAGGGAACCGTGGGTGTCGGGCTCATCTCTCCCTTGTCTCCTCCTGTGAAGCCAGGCAGATCTCCGCTGATTTAGAAGAGCAGTTAATTAGCTACTCCATCTCGTGGAAGGAGCAGCGTGGGCAGAGAGGCCGTGTGCAGGAATGTGTCAGTGTAAGCGCGCCCAAGGCCTGTCCGCGTCTCCGCACGCAGCGTGGATCCGGAGCGGCAGGGCTGGCCGGAGCTCATCTCCAGCCACCCTGGACACAGCTCGGAGCTGAAGCCCAGGCTGCTCCTCTGTATCCTTGTCTGGGACAAGCAGCCCCTCGTCGCAGACTCTAGGAGGAATCCGGGAAAATTAATCCCTAAATCAGGCAGTGCAGGTGGTGTGAGCGCCTGCCGGGGCTTCGCAGAGGCCAAGTCGTTGCTCTGCTGCTTTCGTGCCTTAATTTCTCCGTGCGCTGCTCCCTAGGCAGCCGTAATGCAGCCTGCGCTCTGCAGGATCAATCCTGAGAGTACCAAAATTGAATGCGTTCCTCTCTCTACCTCATTTTACAATCTAATTATGATCAAGAAAAGATCTTTAAAGAAAAACACTCCTCTTAAGTCACTCTGGATATCTAGAGAAGATAAAGCAGGAGCGTCTGAAACAATCTGGCTTGGGAAGAGAAAAGTTTATCTTGATTTGCCTCATGTGCGGACTTATGGCTAGGAATGAAGAAATACTTGCAGGAGGCAGCAAACTTTTTCTTCTTGAAGATCTAATATTTCTGACAAGTACATTCAAAATATATCAGAGGAGAGGATCTTGCTGTCCCCAGATGGAATAAGAATGAAATTAGCAAATGGCACATTAACATATTTCTGATTATATTCCAACCTTCCTGCAAAAGAAAATGTTATGAGGAGTTAATGAATTAATTTCTCCGGTTTACAAGATGCCTAGTTTTTTTTCCTTGAAGTTAGAGGCAGTGAAGAACCTCTGCACCTGAGACCAGCCCTTTCACACAGAGATGGAGTCTTTCAGCTTTCCCATTAATCTGAGTCTAAACTTCAGGTTTTTAGTGTGCTGCCCTTGAAGTCACCGTGTGTCATCTTTAGAGGAAGAGGGAGGGTTTTTAATAGGACTTTACAGGAGTGAGAAGTGGTTTTCACAGCCTGGAGTTCTGCCCCAAGGAATAGCTAATGCCTTAGGTGAGCGCAGAGCAACAAGGACAGAGGGGCACGCGGGCACCTGGGGCTGTCGAGAGCTAAAAGGAGCCTGAGGTGTCACCCGGGCCGGCTCCCAGGGAGGGTGTTAAGGAGCCCGACTCCGGTGTGGCCAGCTCTGTTTTTCCTAAAAGTTCAGCTCATCGGGAGAACCCGATGGCAAAGAGGTTGGCAAAGAGCTGCCAGGAACAACCTGGCCCCAGGGGAGCAACAGTCCGAGAGCTGAAAGGACCAAGTCTGCCCTGACCACACGGCCTCCACCGCGACCCTTAGCCAGATCCAGTATTATTATTTTTTCCAGTCTTTCTCAGTGCTGAATCTCCTGACGGGTGGAACAGGGCCTAGGTGACACGTGTCAGAGGAGATAACCTTCCTCCTGGGCACCTTGCAGAGCGATGTGCTCCTGGTAGTCGGAGACAGACAGAGCCCGAGCAGAATTAAACTGCACATCTTCAAAAGTCAGGCTGATTAACCTAAGTGGAACAAGCTAACAAGGCAGATGTAGGTAGCGCGGCTGAAATTTCTCAATTAGAGCTTCATGCACTGAAAAATAAAAATCACAGGTATAGCTTTTCACAGCAAAAAGTCCTTTCTAAAAAGTGAAAAAAAAAAAAAAAAAGAAACCTAAGCTGTTTTCAAAACAACATTTGGGTCAAAAGGACATTTTGCTTTGACATATTTGATATGCAAATAAGCAGAAGCTTTTTAGAATTGTCCAAAGAATGGTCAAAGTCCTGAAATCAGTGGTATAAAATTGCTGATTTATACTCAAGTAATAGTGTATTTGGGAGGGATATTTTATAGTCTGCTCAGTTCATCTCTGGATTTTCCAGTTTTGTTTCTTATTTGAAGGGGTTTTTTTTCCATTTATTCTAGATTTTTTTCCTGTAATGAAAAAAAAAACTCTTAATTTTAACTGTCAATTTCCTCCTGTAACGCTTTAAATGAGGACTAGAAAAACAGCTTTAGCTGAATTTGAGAGATTGAATTCAAGAAGAGAGGAGCTGAATTCCAGAGGATAGGTGAGCGCCGTCGGGCGTGCGAGGAGGGGGTCTGCCGTGCAGGAAGCTGCTCCTGGCGGCTGCTAGGCAGGAGGGAAAGGCAGGAGGAAGATCTCGGCTCCAAAGAAAAGCACAGCTTTAACATGGGGAATCTAAATGGTTTTCGATCTTTCCAGGAGATAAAACCTGTGCGGGCGTCAGGGCTCCTAGCAGAGGTGATGGGCAGCGTGAAGGGCTGCGGGCTGCTGTGGCATGAGCAGGAGTGTGGGATTCAGCAGGCAGGTTCCGCAGGACGCGCCGAGGAGGGCACGGTTCATCCCGATGCCCCTTGGACGGAGGCTGCAGCGTTCCTGCCCTCCTGGCCTTCCCTGGCAGCCCCGGTGCTGCCGCCGTCCACGGCATCCCACCCGCAGCCGTGCAGGGTGCCTGCTGCAAGGACCTGGCGGTGCACAGAGAAGGGCTGGTTTCAACATGAGGGGTCATTTGTGCCTGGGACACGACTGCATCCTTGAGACATCTGTTGGGTGACGGAGGAAAGGGGGAGAGAGGTCTGGAAAGGGAAGAGAGACCAGGCGGAAACGCTGAGTCAGCATCATGCTGGGGCAACCGAGCGGCTGCTCACGGGGACACTCCGCGAGGGCACCGCAAATCCCCATGGAAATCCATCTTGTGCCTGAATCAGGTATTCTACCTGAGAATCTCAACAATTTCCACAAGTTCTGGAATGTTCTCTTAGTGCTCTTGCATGTAAATGATCTGGAGCTGCGGGTTTTAAAATGTTTGACTTGAATAGCTGTTGTTTAACATCCTCTTTAATTATATTGAATTCTTCCTGTACAATCAAACATTGCTCAGGGCCATTGGAAAGTGAAGTATTTCATTATCCTTGTAGGATATGAATATATCATCCAAATCCTTTCCAAATGCACAGCTGAAATATTTATTGACTACTTCTGCTCGCTGTGTGTTGCAGAGCTCATTTTCCATCCTGTCTAGTGCTAGACCTCTTGGAACTGATGCACATTGAAATGTTGAGGCTCAAGCTTGGTGCACTCCCAGCAGCAAACCAAGGGTGCTTGTGTTTCAACCCATTCCACCCTAGAAAGAAAATCCAATTGGGAAAACCCAAGGATTCCCTTTATTCCCTTTTTTATTCCCTTTTTTGGTCATTTTTGCTGGAAATCCAACTGCCCAAATTATTTTGGCTTTCATGTTCTCTAAGGAGGTTGTGTGCTGAGAAAAACGCAGTGATATCCAGGGTTGCATGGCCAAAAAATGCACCCATGTGACCTGCACCTTTGCTGTGTGGAGCTCCAGTGTCCCCAGGACAGCCGCGCTGCCCGCAGTCCCCGCATCTGTGGCCTTTTGAAACATCCAGCTCCTTTCTCTTTCAAAATGTCACCCTATTATTTAGCGGTCTTTTACTTCAGATAATTGTTTCACTTAGGATGTTTTCAAAGCCTTTTTATGAGAAGTGGAGTCCAAAATTAGCAGCAGTACTTCACTAATAACAGTGATTGCTCCAAACCGCTAAACGAGGGCGCTAATACAGAGTTAAAAGGCTCTCGTGTCAGCACCAGACCATCAGGTTCACGTGTTTCTCTGGCCTCTTTTCCTCCCACCACCATGATTTAGCTCACCAAGAGCTTAGTTAATTCAGCTGTTGCAGGGCCAGCTTGGGAACATGAAGGCACCGTCCCTTTTGTCACCATCTCTCTGGGCCTGGCTTACCCGGAAACCTGGTTCCCCTCTGCATTAAACCAACACCTGCCCCGGGCAAGGGCCTGCGGCTGGAAGGGGCAGAGCAGACGGTTTTACAGGGCTCCACAAATATTAAAAGAAGAATTCAGAGGCATCGCGCTGTCTCTTATGGGCTGTGCCAGGCAGCAAGCCGTGCACACCTGTGAAATCCCCAGTGTCACTCGTTCCCACAGCCCAGGGGACTCTGGTGACTCCAGCTCATTCATTCCTGAGCTCACCCCGCTGCTGAGCAATGTGCCATTGCCCTGGGGTGCAAGAGCAGAGCTCGGTCTCCTTCGGGTGGCAGCGCTTGGTGCTGCCTGCTCTGCCCTGCAGCCCCAGCCAAAGCTGAACATCTACTAGGAGCAACTCAGAGCGCGCCCGCCCGCACGGCGCCGCAGTGCAAGTCACTGCTCGAGGCCGGGGCTCAGAAACGGGGCGATGCGGCACAGACCGGGCCGTGTGGGTGCCCCGTCCCACTCTCGTTAAGCACCACCCGGCAATCTGTGATCCATCGCAGAAGCTGGTAGGAGACTGCTGATGAGGTGGAGTGGACCAAGCTGTTAACCTGCGCCACTGGATTGATGTTCTCTGCCTGCTGGTGGCTGTCAGGAGAGATGGCAGGAGACAGGGACACGTCCTGCCGGCAGGACGCCGCGAGCAGGAGAGCGCCCAGCCCGGCGCGGCCCCGCGACGTCCGTGCGCAGGCGGAGGGAGCCGGGCTCTGCCTGCTGCCTCGCAGGGTCCCGGCACGTTGGCCCTGCCGCTGCTCCCCGCGGCGCCGCGGAGTGGAGCGGTGCCGTCAGGACCGCGTTACCGCGGCTGTCGCTGCCCTCCAGGCCCTCGCTCCTGCCTTGGCTCACTGCGGCTGCCGGCACAACCTGACAGGAGCTGACGTGGGAGCGTGGAAGCCCCTTCCGTGCCGCTTTGTGCCGGGAGCTCTGCCCTGCAGCAGCCTCTCGCAGGGCAGGAAGCTGAGCTCGAGGCTACATCCTCGCCTGGGGCCAGAGAGCCATGTGGCCACCCAGAAAGTTTAGATCCATGTAAGTTTGTGCCTCTCTCTCCTCTCCTTGCATCTTGGTTTTCAAACTCAGCAAATGGTATGTTCTCCCTTGAAGGAACCCGAGGGGTGTACGATCACTGTGTCAGGGCCTTGCAGCAGCCGGGATCTCCCTTTGGGGCGCCGTGAGCACCCTTGAGCTCCGGCTCTGCCAGACGAGCGCCGGGCTCTGTCCGTGCGCCGCTGGGGCCCCCGTGCAGCCCGCAGCTCCTTGCAGCCGCGTTTCCGAGCGCTGGGCTCGCGGCGCCCGCGGCGTTGCCATGGCTACTCATCATTAATAACAGCCTCAATGATTGCTGACGCTGGAGGGAGGCGAGGAGGGTCCCGTAGCTTTGGGGTCTGCCTACGCTGCTGGTTAGCGGCAAGCTGGAGGTTGCTTGGGCAGCCCAGGGCTTGTAAAGTGCCCCTCTGCGTCCCTGTTAGCCTGCAGCAAAGCTCTCCGTTAAAAGGTCCACGTTATCAGGACCGCTCTGAAATACTGCCCGCGTGGACAGCACGTAAAGCTGCGGAGGGAGCAGCCGCCAAGAGCAGGAGCGTGAACTGGGGCCTGCCCTGTGTCCGCGTGGGGCGGGAGACAGACGCACCGGGGGGCAGAGCCAGCCCGGAGCACCAGGGGCCGCGGGGCACCCAGGTGTGACAACCTGGGCCCTCCACCAGCCAACGACCCCGCTGCGTGGGGGCCCTTGCATCTCCTCGCACCCCTTCCCCACGAGGATAAGCCAGGGCCCCAGGCACCTCGCGTTGTTCCCACTCTTTCCTCGTGACGCCTCGGGAGTTCTCTTTGCTCAGATGCTCTGCTCAGGCACAAAAGTCATTACAGAACCAAGATGTTTGTTCCGCCTTGAAGGCTGTTGAGGCAGGAGGGCCGGAGAGCTGCGAGGGAGACCGTTCCTCGCAGCTCTGGCCACGTGGGCGAGCCGGGAGGAGCTCCGGCTTTCAGCATTCAGTGCAGGAGCAGAGCAAGGTGCGTCTGGGAGCGTAAGAACCCAGCGTGGTTCAGGGACAAACTGCTGTAAAACACTTTGCCGAGGGCTAGGAGGACGCGCGTTCCTTGTGAGTTTAGCACTGATCAAACGTGCTCTGCTTGATTGCAGTTCCCACCCGCCCTGTCCTGTCCGTCGCCCTCGCCCGCTCCCTGCTGAGCCGTGATTGCAGCTTCCCTGGCTCAGTGCAGCTCAGCCTGTCACGTCATCCCGAGTCCGTGATGTGACACGGGGGAATCGGAGGTGGCAGGGCAGGAACAGCATGATGGGCCGCAAGGCTGGGAACAGAGGTGACGTGAGCTATTTTAGGATGGGACGCCAGCAACTGAGAGCTGATATAAAGCAGACGTGACAGATGAGAGGGCCAAGCTGCTGTCTGCAGCCTCGCGCAGGAGCGCGCTGACCTTTAGGATGCTTTGGTACTTACCCGCTGCCGAGTCCCAGGCACTGGTCCCACGCGCTGGCCGCAGTGCCCGCAGGAGGAGGTTGCTCCTCTCGTGTCTTGGGTGTGGGACGGATAGGGCAAAGATCGGCTCGTCCCTGGTCCTTCAGGAGGATGAGGAGCAAGTTGCTCCGAGCTGGATCCACCTTAGCAGCAGATGCCGAGATGTCTGGGACAATCATTGCAGCTTCTCATCAGCACGCAGACCACCGTGTCCCAGGGTGATCCAGCCCGTCCCAGGACTGACATCCGAGACATCTGGAGTGCCATCCGATGCTCCCAGGTCTCTGCAGAGACCGCGGAGCTGGGGGCCGCCTTGCATAGGTGCAGAAATCCAGCCCATCCGTCTCACAGGGCATCTCTGCGGGGCCTCTTGCTATAGCCCGAGTTTGCAGCACAGACAAATTCTCTCTTGCAGAGTCTTCCCTGGACTAGACGACCTCCAAAGGGCCCCTCCAAGCTCAGTCACTGTGTGATTCATCCCCAGGGTGGAGTTTAAGGGACTCTCTACAGCCAGCTTCTGGCCTGGGCACCAGAAGTCACATCCATCTCTCTCCGCAGAGCTTTGCCCCTCTGTCTCTGCAGTTTGTTTCCGATGCTGCATCCTCTTGGCCGGAGCAGGCTGCCTTCAGCACCAAAGAACTGTAACCCTGGCAGAGGGCTTTTTTCTTTTCGTTTTACTGGTTTGCTTAGAAGAAAAACAATGCTGGGAGCAATGGATCTTTAAGTGCTAATTTTGCTTCTTGATTAAACATTTAAAGGATTGCATAGGTTCGACATCAGACCAGACTGACTATTAACTTGCAATTGTACTAAATGTATCAAGCTAATTTAGTCCTGGCACTCTGCCAGGAACAAGCACGTGATTTTGCTTTAGCAAGAACCTAGAACCAGGTTTGGAAAACAAAAATTCAGAAGGATCCACTATAACTGTGGATTTCTTTAAGGGAAATTGAAGAGATTTGTTGTTTCCGAATTAGAGCAAACGAGAAGGAAGAGCCTGGGCTCAGCACAGCGTCTGCTGGAGTCTGGAGGACTCCGCTCGGCTCCGGTGTCGTCGACTTTTCCGCAGGAGCTGCAGGAGGATGGGCAGGATCTGTCCGGCCTGGAGCCTGGCAATGAAGAGCCTCCCGCCAGCTTCTGCACCAGAATATCCCGAAGGAATTTTCAGGGCACAGGTGTTGTGCCGGGACTGGGGCTTGAACGAGGGGTGGGAAATGCTGCAGCCCCTCAGCGTGTCCACGGCCTCGAATATTGGCCTCCTGCTCCTACCACGAAGGGGTTTGGTCTCATATCTCCCGCCTGCCCGCAGCAGCAGGGAACACGCTGCCATGGACGTGGCGGGAGCGACCCAACGAGGCCGGGTGTCTGCGCCACGGCAGCTCTGTTCTCCTGCTCTGACGTCCTGTAAATCTGGGCTGTGGGGTCCTGTCCGCGGAGCCAACCGATCAGTTCAGCAGTGTCTGGAATCCGGCTGCAAAGAGGCAAAAAATGTGCCAAGCGGCCTCAGAATGTCCAGATGCAGCCGCACAACAAGGGTGGGCAGGACAGCAAGGCCCTTCATCGGAGGCTTCCATGAATGCCCAAATCCTGGGGGATGCCGCAGTGGAACCACGCGGGCTGGACGTGCAGCAGAAGGGCAATTCCCTTTGGATCCGCCGTGGTGAGCTGGGCCTGCCGGGACCTGTGCGGACTGTGGCAGCAGCAAAGACTCCCCCAGCGCCCGGTGCTGCCTCTCAAGGGTTAAGGCAGAAGTAGCTCATTTCCTATTTAGGGACAAATCAATCTGTTACCATTTTCCCCAGATTTATGGCTTTTCTGAATGATGAACAGGAAAAGTGAATTGAATTGGTTCCAGTTTGCAGTGAGAGAGCAATTTCAATTGATTTAAAGGAGGGAGCGGTGTAGAGAATGATCGCAGAAAGGGGCTGGAATTAGTCAATAAATAAAGTGTGGGGTTTGCTTGGAGTTTTGTATCCTCGTGTGGAGACTGGGCCAGCACAGTCCTGGGAGGGGATGTCCTGGAGTAGGTGCAGACTATTTGCAGACTATTTAGGACTTAGTTATAGAGAAAAATCCTTGTGCTTCCGGCATGGAATATACTGGAATGATATGAACTGTTGAGAGCAGCAGCTCTGCAAAGTGAAGCTACGTTGAAGCGATTATTTTTATCCCCTTTGTAAAGGTGGGAATAGTTTGTTGTCCAGACAGGAGAACTCAGGGGCTCCCGGTGACCATGGGACGGAAACCGGGACACGGCGGTTCCCGGGGAGACCCCCGGCTGCGGCTGGGGAGGGGGCTCCTGAGGACCTGCTGCCACGGCTGTGCGTTCACCCCGGGACACATCCACCTCCCGGCACAATTAGAGCTATAGGAAATCAATATTTAATAGCGTTCATTTAAAATGCACAGACAGCGGTGTGTTAGGAAAGGAATAGATTAACATTCACCGTGTGCCACAATCACTGCTCTCCAGGCCCCTTACCTCCACATCCTTTGGAGAGGGCAGTTTATTATGTCAAGAAGGAGGATGAGGAAGAGGTGGGCACTGGAGTCTTAAGAATTTATTATTTTGATTTAATTTGCTTCAGAGATGTGGCCCTTCTCCTCCTTTCAGCACACTGTATCTCAGGTGTGGGGTGGCACTGGCCGGCGCGGTGGCCGGCCCGTCAATCCGAGATGCTGCACCTCGTCCAGGTGCCCCTGCAAGGCAGGGTGCTCCGGGCAGCCGCGCTCTGCTGCTCCAGGCACTGTCAGCTTGCTGCACGTATGAGACATGCTTTATTTTTAGAGGTAGCGGATATTTTTAGATCTATTTTTCTCCCCCAGAAGGTTCGTATTTACGTTGAGTAAAGCATTTTAAGAAATACTGTCAACTAAAAAGTTGGTTGAAAAAAATCCTCAACAATGAAATGGAAAGGTCTGAAGAAACTGCAGCGTTTTCTGTTGCCGTTTGCACGTGGGAGAGGCACAGTTGGACCCGGAGCTGCTGCCCCCATGCAACAGGCTCATCCGGGGCAGCCCGGGATGCTCCAGCCCCGCTGGCCGTCGCTGCCAGCTCTCTCCCAATCTCCGTTACCCTGGATTCCCAGCTCTTTAGCCCGGGTGAAAGCTCTTCATCGGCTGCCGTGGGATTTTGGCCCAGTTACAGAGCTCCTAGGTGAAAACTAAAATAGGATTAAGCAAATGGGAGGCCGGAGTTGGCTTCCCCTGTTGCTAGCAGCTATTTTTCTCCTCTCCGGCGTTTTGCAGGAGGCTGCTGTCTCTCCTGAGAACACTTGGCCTCGCTTCTGTTCTCTTTAGATGAGCTGTGCAACAAGGTGGACACGTTCGTGCCAGCAGCAGAGCATTAGGAAGGTGTTTTCAGCCCGCCCAAGTCAAGCAGCAGCCGCCCCTGGGCTCAGCCGGAGTGCGTGGCCTTCGCTTGCCAAATGTGGCATTGCCAGCGTGTTCCCTTGTCCCCCCTGCGCCTTGTCGGTGTGAGGGGCGAGAGAACCTTCCCGACCGCTTGTGCTGCGCTCGGGTTGTCAGTGTGGGCAATGCGGCGGGTCAGCCTCAGGGGAAGGAGAGGTGTTCGGCCCTCTTTGAAGTCCATGTGCTTCTATGTCCTGACTTCTAAACACCCAGCAAATTAGACACCCGGGATCCCCTTTCTTTCCTTGTTCCAAGGCCAAACCATCCATACTGCATGACAGAACAAACATTCATTTTTATTTTATTCTATTTTTTTGTATTTTACTTTTACTTCACCTCCCAGCAGTTGAGAATAAATTAAAATAAATAAATAGCCTTCAGCCCTCGGGGCGCAGGGTTTTGACCTCGAGGTGATTTGTAATCAGTTAACTCCGGATGGTTAATAACCTGTCGGAAAAGGTTAGTCTGAGCCCATTCTCCCCCCCAGCTTTTGTTCCAGGTAAGGCACATCCGCGTCTCAGGGTAGGGCAGAGAGCAGGAATTTATATTCTGCTCTTAATGCACAGGGAGTGACCAGGTTTGCAAGTTAATTGGCAATTAATTAACTGCGGGTTAGAAGAAGCCCAGGCAAAATCAAATGAGATCAAATAAAGAGGTGGTCGTTGTGCGGGGCGGCTTCGCTCCGTCCGCGCTGGCTTTCACAGCGGCTCCCGCGGCGCAGAGCTGCCCCGTGCTCCTCGCCGGCGCTCACAGCTCGGAGCCGCGCTGCCTGCCTGCGCCGGGACCACCTTGCAGTGTTAGACATTCCCGGGCACTGGAGAACCCCAGGAGGAGACACTTCCATAGCCCTGGCAGCCGCGGAGCCAAGGCAAGTGGCTTGGCCCGTAGCCGCTGGTAATGGTTCTCAGGGTGTCGTCACCTCCATGTCCTTCCTGCTCCTACATGATTCACATCTGCCGTCCCCTGAGACACACAGTCCCTATCACAGCTGGTGTCATTATTCCCTTATCATGTTGGAACAATGTCCCGGGCTGGAAATCGCCAGGCTCGGCGCCCAGGAGAAGCGCGTGGGTGGACTTAATGTTCCCGAGCGAAGTGCCCCTTCATCCACAGCCTGGACCCCAAATCTACACAGTGCTCCTAATTCCAGCCCTTCCAGTAGGCATCCCGTTCTCTGCGGATGTGGCTCTCTCACCATAACCTTCATCCTGAGGGACTTTGTCCGTGTGGTGCTTTATTTGTACCCTGTTCTCTGCCAGCACTTGTGGTGCCAGGGCAGTGTCACAGCAGCTGTGACCTCCAGCTGCTTCATTCGCTGCGGTCCGTGCGCGGCTGGCCGGGATTCAGAGCCATTCCTGCTGGCCACCCAAGTGTCTTTACAAGCTTTTCGGAGGTGCCTATGCTCAATCTGTTTCTGCAGCCTAATTTGCATATATTTTGCATAGCACGACTATTTTGTTGCTGGGATTTCATCCCACCCCATTACTCTCTGACCTGATAGGGAGTTGAGCTTTGTGTGCAGAGATGCCAACATCTGGAAATGCCAGGTTATAGCGCACAGAAGGAAAGGGCAGTGCGAGGCTTTGGGAAATTATATGATTTTACTCAAAATTATATGATTTTACTCAGTGAAAGGTTTGAAAGGATCCATGGGGGCGCACAGTTCTTTTGTTCCTGCCTCAAGGCGGGACCACATTGATGACCCATCATGTATCTGCCCAGTCCGTGCTTACACCTCTCGTGAAGGGAGCTCAGTCTCCCAGTAAATCCACTCTAGCGCTTGCTGATAATGTTATTTAACGTTTTCCTAATGTTTAACCTATTATTTCTAGATGCATCTTTCTGCCTTGTTCAGTGGCCACAGAGCACAGCTTGTTCCTGTCCTCTCTGCAGCAGCTCCCTGTGTATTTCTGGGCTGTTATTAGCTCTGCCCTTCTCTTTTTATCACGTCGAACAGTTTCATTCCGTTTTCCCGTGCAGGCCGGTTCGCAGAGCGGGTCACCCTGCAGCTCTCCCGGGAGGTTTCCGGCCGCTCCGCGGCTCCCGCGCGGGTCGAGGCCCCCGTGGCGCACGGAGGCCGGGAGCGGGCGCCGCGGCTGCGGCAGCGGGAAGCGCTAGAGCATCCAGATTCTCCTTTGCAGAACTGCTGGTTAACTTCATACTCCAGTGTAAGTCTAGAGTGCCCAGGACTTCTTGGAGTGTCAGCTTCGTTTTTATTCACTTTATTTCTCCAGTTTTTCAAATCATCCTTCCAGCGCGCATGTGTTCCCCTGAAGACACAAGAGCTGCTCTATTAGTCCAGACTGATGATCGCTCAGGCCCAGGATCTTGCCTCTAAAAGTGAAAACACAGTCGATGCATCGTTCCATTGCCATGGTTATTCATTGATAAATATATCTTAAGCATGGCTCTAATCACGTTTTCACCCCTTCTACACTGGAAAATTCCCCACCATTTTCTGCAGCTTGCTTATGAGGTTTGGGAAAGCGCTTCTGAAATTACTTCTGGGAAAAATTTCTTGTGCCAGATTTTGTTGCACCAAAAGCATCATCCCCATGGGTCAAATAATAAAGCAAAATGGCCATAGCTGAGTACAACTTTTTTAATTCAATGCCTTACCAAATTCACTGTTAGTGTAAAATGCTTTGAAGTCAATGGGTTACTTTAGCAGAGAATTTAGAATTAAATGAAGTGGGAAATGGTATTTCATTACTAATTTCCAAAGTGCTTGGGCTGTAACTTTGAAAAGAAATAATGATCAGATCAGCCTGTGATGCAGAAGGTGAAATGATGCTTCTTTTTCTCTTGCTGCTGCTCCTGTATTCCACGTTAATTAATGTCCCATAAAAGCAGGCCATTAATAGAATCACAGAACCTCCTGAAACCAGAATTAGGCATTCCTGCCCCTGGTGATAATGAGCTTTTTGGCAAATCCAAATCAATAGAAGAATCCTAAGATATTTTGAAAAGCCAGCTTAAATCTGCCGATCTCCACTCCAAACATTGAAATCCCGAAGCCTTCTCCTCGTGCCTGGTCATCCTGGTCATCCACCTTCCTCCCCTTCTTCCTCCACCTCTCCTGATCTATCCGGCAATGCAAATAACACTGTAGATGAGTGGGGGATCCTGGTGTTGCATGGAATTGAGACACATCGTGGGTATTCTCTGCAGGGCACGGCAGCCCCTCTCCCCCGGGGCTGCAGGGAGTCTCCAGTCCTCAAGAGCAGAACAAACCTCTCAAACAAAGCCGCTCTGGGAAGTTTTGCTCTTCCAGCTGACTTTTGAGGATTTCAAGTCCAGGAAGTTATTTTCAACACATTATCCATTATAAAGCAGTACCAGAGGGTCAGAGCGTGGGGTGCATGTAAACAAACAACAGAAAAATAATTGAAAAGCTGCCTGTGGCCTGGAGCATCCATCTCTAATTGCTTGTTCAGCTCTGCTTGCTTCAGTGGTTCCCTTAGCAGCTGTGGCTGAAGCAACACGGAGGAGACGGGGTGAGAAAGCAGAGACCTTGTGGGAGGTGAAGGGGGCCGTCTAGGGTAGGTGCTCGTGGCCGCCCCAGCGCCCTTTTCTGTACTTTGTCCCCGCACTTTTGCACTTCGCAGCTGCAGAGCCCTCCAAGCCAGGTTGGTTTCCAGATGAACGAGGCAGTGCTTGGTGCCGCCTTCTCTTCCGTAGGAAAAGGAAAGTATGCCAAAAGTCCATCAAAATCCTTTGACTGGGGATTTGCTCCCACCGCACATTAACTGCTTTTTTCTTCGGTTAGGTATCTTTTCACCTCAAGCACAGCAATTCCGTGTTATTTCAAGGTGATCATAGCAGTTCTGTGCTACTTGTCCTTCCCACCTTTTGGGCCAGGACATGATCAGAAAGATGAGCCCAGTGTATCCAGCTGGCCCTGGAGCAAGGACAGAGCAGGCAGGCGGCAGAGAGATCCTGGAAATGAAGAGACCAGATCCAAAAACCGTGTTCGGCACAGGAATGAGGAAGAAACAGGAAGAAGCTGTGACAAGTTTTGCTGGAGGCAGCATATTAAATACAGCCCTTGGATTTTCTCATTATTGGGATCGGTAGCTGAGATAAAGACGATCAAATCTCCTGCTTCACTGTGTAAACTGCTGCAGGTGTCAGGACCAAGGCCCCTTCTTCTCCTTCTGTGGCACTGGACCATTAATTGGAAATGTTGGTAACAAGAAAGCAATCTCCACAGTTGAGCTCCGGAGACCTGGAGCTGGTTCCTTTGCCACCACTGTCCTGCCTGGCCACAGGCCAGCCATTTTCTGCTGAATCCCTGACAGGGAACGGCCCTACCCTCGGCCCTGCTCCTTGGGAAGGGGTAGGATTTGCCTCCTGGGAAGCCTGGGAGACACTGCTGGGCTTTGGGGAGACCTGGCCTCGGGATGCACCCTCTCCTTGCACGGGAGCATCCCCTGCAGCAGCAGCGGGGCCCCAGTCACCAGGCCTGTAATCAAATTCCTTCCAACAAATTAGTTTTGAATCGAGAAAAGGGGAGGTAAGCCCACGCTGAATAAATTGTATCGGTTCAGTGAAGGGATAATTGCATCCTTCATCTGTCAGGAGGAGCTGGCATTGAGATTTACGCTCCCGTTCCCCCCAGAACGGTGCAGTGACGGCTGCTCCATCAGGCCCGTCCTCTCCCCGTGGCTCCTTCCATCCGGTCCTGCCCCGGATCCCAGACCGGGTCTGGTGCGGTTGTTGCGTTAGTGCAGAGCACAGGCTGCAGACGGCAGTTTGCTCCTCATTCGGGGTGAAACTTGGAACCGCATCCCGCTGTTTGCCCTACGAGATGTCAGCTGATGCGACCGGGTTCCTACAGGAGACTGGTGCAGTCGGAGAGCCGGGAAGGCTCCGGACAAGGGGAGCCCTCGGGTGTCCCATCAGCTGCAGCCTGGAGCAATTGCTGGACTGCCTCATCCTGCAGGCAGGAAACCGAGCAGCTCCCACCTGCTTCTAGGTGTCTGTTTCCTGAATTCATGGAGCCAAAGGGAAATACAGCAGGGTTTGGTTTTCTACACTGAGACTTCCAGGCTTTCAGGTAGACTTGTTATCTTTTATGAGATCAAACGTCGTTGGCAAAAGCAGAGAGATTTCAGGCACACTTGCCACTCTTCAGGTCTGAAATAGAAGCAGCAGATTTGAAAGCTAAATACAAGTGAGGACGATTGCTCCGAGTTTAATTAGAGATGTATCAGTTAGTCCATCTGTGAAAGCAAGGGTAGGTGGCATGTGCGGCAGAGCGGGTGTCAGCGCCAGGCAGCGACCTGGCAGCGCATGCGGCTCCTGGGAAAGTGGAGATGGCTGCTCTGTCCCCCCAAGTTACTGCTGGGGGTTTGCTCAGAACCAACCAATACTGCTCTTTGATCCACACATAGTTTGATTTCCCACTGCTGGAAGGGCTAGAACCACCATTTGCAGCTTCAGAGAAAGGGGCAACCCCATTTCTGCCCCGTGTACCACTGGCCAGTCCCCCGGCCAAGTGTCCTGCCCTGTTCCCCTTGCTGCCGGGCAGGACAGCTCTGCCACCGTCTCCGTGCTGCCTCGAATGCTGTTCTAGCCCTGCACAGTTTCACAGTGTTGCCTCTGCGTTTATCAGCTTGCCAGCAAAGACAATAACCTTCCCACTGCTTGTTTCAGCAGGGCTTATTTTGGGAATACGTTCCGCTGAGCATGAAATGATGGACTGCCTAAAGAGAAGAGTGACATATCCTTGAACCCTCCACAATGTTTTGTAAGAATTCCCAAATGTTCCCATCCAACAACTGCTGTTAATATTCCTCAGTGAGAAAAAGCAAAGCTTATCTAGGTTTTCCATTTTCTGATACAGAAAGCTTGCCTTTCCAGGGGAAGGAGAAAACCAAAATCCCATTTTCAGTTCAAGTATATGTGTGTGTCAGCCTGAGCTCTTCAGCAAGCCCTCCCAGTCAGTGCTCACTACGACTGCCCTCACGATGCTTCGGTGACGGCTCCTCCTGGTAAGGGCTGCCCAGGACGTGCCCTGCTTTGGGGCCAATGGCCATCCCGTTCCTCCACGGTAGGAGCCTGAATCCATTGATCCCCTGAGAAATAACAAGGGCAGAACCTCAGGTGCCCTGAAGCAACTTCTCAAACTCGGCTGAGCCCCTGTATCTGCAGGTCATTAGCTGTTTGCTTCAGACTAGTCTTTCCTGCTTGCTTTATGCACAAAGTTTTGGAATTGCCTGTGGAAATTCAAAGAATTCGGATGCATTTTTTAGCACAATTTATTGTTTTGTGCTGAATTAGAAGTGACTGCTAGGTTACCACTTTTCCTCCTGCCTGGCACATAATGAGAATGGCGTTTATTTGCCAGTGCTTTCTTATTCATCATTTTCTCCCTGCTTTTTAGCAGGTTGCCTCACCTTTGGTTCTTTGATTTCTCTTCCATCGCCTCCTCTGCGGATAATCTACCTCCTTGGGAGTGCAGCTCCCTAATGAATTCTTCTCTTCATTACTTCCCGATATGCCCTCAACCCCACACCTGATTCTGGGTTATTCCTGGAAAATGAAGTACGGCTCTGCCAGCCCTTCATGAGGGCCAGTTCTGGGGAAAGCGACTCCTTACCAGTTTGCATTTTGTTCATTCCTTCATTACCCAAAGAGCACTTTCCCCCAGGTGGACATCCCTTAACAGGTATTTGCAGGCCATTTCTGGCATTCACTTTCGTCTCTGATCATAAAGGCTTCCCCCCCCCTTCTTCTACCTCTATTTCTTTCCTCCAAACTTGCATTAAACTGCAGCTTCCCTGAGAGTCCTCTGGGTCAGGCATCAGCATGTGGCTAAAATGTGTATCAGATCCCGCTGCAGGAGCGAGGAGGGAAGCCAGATATCAGGGAAACCCATTGAGATGGGGAACACGGTGCTGTCCACTCCAGGTAGTTCATCCAGCCCCCATGGTCATGATGTAAGTGAGACCGATAGTACCTGGCTGCAAAAACTGAGATTCCAGAAGACGGAGCAGGGCTGAATTAGAGAGGAAAGCAAACACAAATCTAAGTAACTGATAGTCTGGCGTGCTTCATGTTTGCACTTCAGTCTCTTGCTCTTGACTGCAGCATGTGTTTTAAACATTCATTATGGGCTGATGATGGTTTGCAATTTGCATTTGTATTTATTTCCCTGAGGAAAGCTCAAACGTCAGCCTGACATGTGGCTTGCAGTGAGTTCCCTTCTGGATGGTTTTGTACACAGTTTCCAGCGGGGCTCGCAAAGACATTGGAAGTTAAGAGATTTGTTAAGGTCACCCAGTGAGCCCAGGGCCGTGGTGGTAATGGAGCACGGTGGTCCTTGACTGCAGTAACATCATTTTGGTCCTACAAAGCAAAGTCTTTGCTGTCAATCATTCAAAAATCTCCTTCTGCTTGGTTTGATGGACAATAAATGAAATAAAGGGTCAGTCTATTTTCAGAGGCTTAAGAGTAAACAGGAACAAGCATGCCAAAGCATATCAGTATGTCAAGCCAACGTGGCAAGTGCTGCTCACACGTGGATGCCACAACCTTTAGTGCATTGCACTGGAAATGTCCCCAAAATGTTATTGCTGGTGCCTATTTCACAAGTGCCACCATGTCAGCATGGAAGAAACTCCCACAAGGAACGAAGATGAACAAGTGCTTAGAGCATCGGTGGTTGATCTGCTGGGGAACTTGTGCCACGGGTTTCTTGCTCGGATTGACAGTGGGACAGGCGGAGTTACAGGGAAGAGCTCTCTAATTCCAGACACCGCGCGACTGGGACCTGCTGCTCATCTGGTTTGTGCCATTCCCTCAGGATCTTCAACATGTCACTATATCTGGAGGTGAAATCCTTCATCTGGAAATATAAATGACTTGGAAATTTAACAGACAGAAAAATGAAGGCAAAGAACAAAGAGGAGTCCGTGGCGCCAGGGTTTTGTTTGCTGAAGGTTCGGCAATGGGAATGATTAAAAATGTCTGCAGATTTGTATTAAACTCATCAGACAGTTTCTGTGACGAGGAAACTTAAAGGTTGGAGTTTTCCATTTCGACCTTTTCTGAACAGTATTTTGAGCACGTGTGGTCCAAGGTGCTCCCATTCAAACATGAGAAAATAGAAAACATACAATGGAAAAGCGATTTGAAAATCAACTGAAATAATTCATTGCTGGTGCTTCATTTGCCCTGAAAGAAAGCACATTGAAGAGCTTAGCTTATCCCAAGAAGAAGAAGAGAAAGCAAAAAATCATTTATGAAACTTTTTGTCCATTTTGGAGGTTTGATCAGTGAGCTGAAACATCAGTTATTTATGCGGTTCTAATCGCAGCCCTCCAGCCACGTGGCTGCCTCAATCGCCCTGCTTTGCTCTAGTTCGCAGGTGAGGCCCCCCTTGCGTGGAAGGCTAAAGAGCCGACGGTGTTGAGCAGATGTACTTAAAATCTTGATGCCAAGCGGAAATAATGAGAGCCCTCCCAAATGCATTAGCTGCTCCTCTCACTGAAGCCAAGGGGATCATTTTGACTCATATTTGCTGTTTCTTATTATTGCCCAATTACTGTAATCTCCGCTTAGCTTGTAAAGGTCAGCGCGTGCCGCTCGAGGGCGGGCAGCCGCGGGCGCTGCCGTCGCTGAGCGAGGCAGGCGGTAGCGCTCGTGACCAGCACCCGCAGCCCCGTCCCGTTCACATGCCTCGTGACCTGGCGAGGACATTCCTGCGCCCGCCGCGGTGCCCTAGGGTGTATTTAACATGGGATACGGGCGTCCACATCAGGCTGCAATTGGGTCAGTGCAAGAACTGCAGCAAAATTGCCCCCTGCTCATTCCTGAGCCGGGCAGCACTGGTGTGACCCGGTGGGGAGGTGGGAGGCCGGTTCTGTCCCCGCAGAAGGGGCAGCGGGATGGTCCCCCTGCGGCGGCTTTGCCAGCTGGGACTCCCCTCCGCCCCCTTCCCGCTCTGCCTGGCTGCAGGGTGAGATCCCTTCACATCCTCCAAGAGATCCGCGGAGCTCGAGCTCTCCTGGGAAGGGAGGTGGGAGGAGGAAGCCTTTTTATCTGACAGCAGATCATTTGGAAGCACTTCATGTTGGCAATAGCTTTCCGCTGTCTCAAGCAGGAGAATTAAAAAAGGAAAAATGACAGTCAAGAACTGTGAGGAGTTTTGCACTAGGTAGAAGGAAACTTACAGCTCCAAGTATAAAAAGGAGAGGAGCAGGGAGAATGGAAGTCACGTCACCGCTGACCACTGCACGCTCCCGCAGGGAGAGCCGAGGAGACAGGAGCTTTAGGGAGGAGCCTGGCGGCACGAGCAGGTTTTGGGGGCTCTTCCTACCCAGCAGGGCAGTTAATCAGGTGTCCTCGGGGTTGGACTTCTGCACCAACCACAACACAGACCCCCCCAGCTTTAACTGTGCCCTACGGAAACCTTGCCCCTCTCTCAGCCTTCCCCAAGCACCGCAGCGCCCGGGCGGCCGCGGTGCCTCCGCTCCTGCCTCCTCCGTGGGCAGTGCGGAGGGCAGCGCCGAAGCCGGCGCAGAGGAAGAGCTCAGTTTGTTTTGTGCAGGTCCCGGAGTAACGCAGAGCGCTTGAACCTTCCGAACGGAACTTGGGAAATAGCCCCAGCCCCAGATTTAGAGCAGCTCCGTCGGTGTTTGATATTAAAGACATTACACAGTGTTGAAGATGGTGCCTGTATAGAAATGATTGACTAAAATGTTGCATCGTGCACCGGGTTAGGCATTTATCTCATAAAAAAGACAGCAAAGAACTATCACAACTTACTCGTGGTTGTTACCAGTAAAAGAAAGGTTTTGGAGCAAGGCAGGGGGAAAGAATATCACTCTGAAATTGTAATGGAAATGTGTCTCTCCAAAGGACTTGACAATAATGCAGGTTTGATTATCTCTGTCAGAGCTTAACTGGTCTTTATATCCAGATTCCATTCAAAATGGATAATTTTCCATTTAAAAACATATTTTTTCCCCCCAGTGAGTACAAAATGAAACTGGATGACTTTGTATCCTTAAAAAATGCATTATCCAGATTATCTTTGGGCAGATTTAAAGAACAGAGCCAATCTCCTTGCAGCAGTGAAATTTCAAAGTCTGATAATTTTACTGTGATGCTTTAGAATAGAGAGACAATTTAATTCTTCTGATGTTACGGTGTTGTTTGGTCCTTGCCTCATCTCAGGTGCTGCTGAAAGATGCTGGCAAATAAGAACCATGTTCCCTTGCAGACACGCAGGTCCTCTCCCCTCAGCAGTATAATTTTAGATTACACACATTAAAGTTGAGCCAGATTTTCAGCTCTTCCCTCCATTTAGCTGCTTGCAGGTGCAGGACTCCCTTAAGCAGCATCTCAGGGACCCCTGAGCTCGCGTCATCTCCTTCTGCTGCGTCCTCTGGGCATGACCTGGGGCCAAGGCGTTTCTAAAAGCAAACTCGTTATCAAATCCTACAGGAAGGAGGATTGTTCAGATGGCAAAGCAAGCAAAATCCTCTCTCTCTACCTGGCAGTCCTTGGGGTTGTTAGGAATACGGGGAGAGATGCGCAGGTTGCCGTTCTCTGCGTACAGAATAGGTCGGATAAGGACAGGACGAGTTTTCCTGTCCTCGGCCCCGCGCTCTGAGATGCGGCAGCGCCTGGCAGGGGTGAATGGGAGTTCAGCCTTGGAGCCCCGCGTTCCTCGGCTTCCCCAGGAAAGCCTCATCGCTAGAGACAATCAAATGAGAAATCAAAGGTGGCAAAATTGCAACTGTTTCCATGAAATCTATATTCCTCTTTGCTTCGTGCCTCACAAATACATCTTTCTCTATGCTTTGTTATGTACCCATAGCTTAGTATAAAGATATTAACCTTTTTCTACGCTCACAAAGAAAACAACCTCGCTGGTTGTTTCTGAACCCTCGAGAGCCTCCCACACCGATCTTGCTCGTGCCCTGGTGACAGGCAGATGGATGCGTCTTCACTGCAGGCATCTCCACTCCGCCTGGGCAGGAAAGACACTGCCGCAGGACGTGCTCCGTGTCCTTCGCAGAGCTGAGACATTCAGGGACTTGGAGCCTTGGAGCCACAGTGAATTACTGGTTTCTATCAGAGCCCAGGAACTGAGAAAAGGCCTGGTCCGACCCCGTGGTCACCCTGAGGGACGCCGGTGACCTGCCTGCCCATGGCAGGATCTGTGCTCAGCCTGGGCTCCAACAGCTACTGCTCCTTGCAGATTTATCAAGAATTATCTTCATTCCCTCCTCGGCTCTGATCCCACGTGCGTGACAGCCCGTTTGGCCTTTCTGGGCTTGCGTTGTTAATAATCAGCTAAGGTCTCCCGCAGGTCAGACCTGAGCGATTTCAAGGCTGAAAGAACAAGGAGAAATCTGCTCCTCTGGACTCTGCGGTGGGAGCAGCACTAGACAGTTTTACACTCAATTAAAAACCAACCAACATGTTCCTCTGAAGTCATGGTCAAATCAGGGAGAAATCAGTTGTAGGCAGTCTTCTGAGGAGGCTGTGGATGGCACTCATCACGGCTATAGACTCACTGTGCAATGAGAATATGATGGCAGATTTGAGGGCAGTGACCTTGCAGCCTCGTGTCTGGATGAGTGCAGATGGAGTTTGGCTTAGAGAAGCGCCTGTCTAGCGATTCCGAGCAGCAAAATAACTTTCCCGCGGTTTAATTTTCACCTGCAATGAGAAAGAGTTTACTTGAAGTCTTATTCTTCCCAGGGCAGCACAGTGATTTGCTTGAGGGCTTTCATGTCTTATCCTATGTTCTATTCATACAGCTCCTGGAAAAAGTCCTGAGGGAAGAAAACCTTTCTATCATCTCACAGGTCTGCCTTGTCCAAAGTTCCTCCTTCACGTTCTGAGGATTTCAGAATCTCAGCAGTTTATTCAATGCGCCTCCTTTTACACTTTATAACCAAGCACAATACCCTGCAGCCAAAGAATCACCGCTAAGTTGCGCTTGGATTTGGCTGGCACACAGACTCTACTAAGTAATCCCAAGAAATGAAAGGAGTCAGGGCACAGCAGAGGCACTGATCAAGCACAGGTTGTGAAGAAATAAAAGGGCTTTAAATTGGAAGGCTGCATGAAGAGAAGAGAAAGTATAATTCAGGGCTGATGCTTTCAGGCTATAGCAATCTGCTTAGACCCTTGGATCTGCCTTTCGGAGCTGCAGAACACCTCAGTCATGGGGCTGCAGCCGAGGACGCTGGCGTGTGTCTGCTCTGCTCCTGGTGCCTTGAGAGCAGCCTGTGGGCTGGAGCCCAGGGCTCCTGGCGCAGGGAGGACCCCCAGGCTGAGCCGGATCCATCCCATATTTCATGTGCCCTGTCCTCCGAGCACAGTTCGTTCCATGAGTGCCCTGCGAGGGCTTTCTTGTTTGAGGGAGGGAAGAACGGCTGCTCTGGAGCGCTGCGAGAAGCATCATGTGTGTGAAAAGAAACCTGCCCTTGAGGGGAACAGGGTGAAGGCACGTGCCACGCACCACATTCTGCATCCTTCCTATCACTGGTGCTTCTCCCTGTGCTCCCCTCGAGGCTGCTGTGGCCTCTCCAGCCCCGGGAGCGGAGCCAGAGCTGCCGCCGCTGCTGCCGTCCCCGCCGAGCTCGGGGGCTGCTCGGGGGAGCGGTGCTTCCCAGGGCTCCCTGCCCCTCTCGGCCAGCAGCAGGTTCTCGTGGGAACTGCTTATTCCACCTGCTCCCCACATGGGAAAACAAGGAGTTTGGGGGGAGCAATTCTCCATATACTTGGGAGCATCTTTAGTTGTCTGTCTGGGTACCTGTGCTATTAAATAATGCTCATCTCTCATAAATACCTTTGCTTTACTGCTGACCTTTCCAGGCTGTCTCTGTTAGGGCATCTTCTTTTCAGAGAACTGTTCCCTTAATGTTAAACCTCCCTGCAAGGGTAAAATCATCCACTGAAATTCCCAGATGCCATTAGGACAATTTGCATCCCTAGTTTCGCCTTACGCAAAACAGCAGCTACTTTATCTTGAAAATCTATTACAGCATTGGCTGTCACCCAGTACTAGAGCAATTGAATTACAATTAATAGCATCTTTAGCACAAGGCTTATAATGTCGTGATTAGGCTAATACTTTGCTTTCAGAGTTGCCCCTCCTTGTTTATGGAGAATCGACTCCTTTTCTTCTCTTTTCTTCTTTTTTTCTTCTTTTTTTCTTTTTGACTGGTGGGCTGGCAGCTCCTCCAAGAACCCAGCCTCAAGGCTGTTGTGTTTAAGGGACTGGAGTGAACTGAGCTCCCGGATCCTCGCTCCGTTCTGTGGTTCCTCAGCACTGGTGCCATGAGCTGTGCTCGTGTCAGGAACACGCAGGCGGTGCTGCACAACCAGGGATAACGGCAGCAGCAGCCGCGCCGGCCCCGGGCTGCCCTTTGCCACCCGGGATGGACCCGCTGCGCCCAGCACCGCCTGTCCCTGCGGTCCCCACGGGCAGCGCTCTGGGTAGTGCGGGGAGGGCGAAGGGACACGGCATCCCTGTTACCACATGGTTTATATCGCTAGCTGATGGATAATGGACTCCTTGTAGATAAAAGTGTATCGAATTTGAGGATAATTGAGTGTTCTCCATGATTTTTCTTCCCTATATGCTCTTTCTGCATCACAGAGTTGACCCAATGTGGCTTTTGGGTGGTTTTATTTTTATTTTTTGATCTTGTTATGGTTTGTTCACGGAAAATGTCCATCCATCATCAAAAAACAAACAGTTTTATAGCCCCCAAACACTACTTTTCAGCCAAGAATCAGCTTTTCACTTCCATACAAAACCTCTGCTTGGGAAGAACATACATTTTGTGAACCTTTTGGTTATTTTTTAGCAAAAGAAGCCCTGCTTGCACTCAGAAAATCATTCTGATGGAAAATCTTTGACCAGTCTCGTTGGAAACATCCAACTTGTTGTGCCTAACCTCCTCCTTTGGCTGTCTTTTTTTCCTAGAAAACCTTTGGAAAGCAGCATTTATTGTTCTTACAGCTCAAGTGGGAGCACCGTGGCAGCGCACTGTGTGCATCCTTTCTCATCAATGTGTTTGCAGACCCTGAAACATAAATCATTTTCTCTCCCTCTTCAAAAGCTTTTAGTGGCACCAGGTTTGGAAAACAGGCTGCTAATTCCTCCTTGGCTCTCTAAGCGCCTCCCCGGGTCACGGATAACCTCGCTGCAGTTTGGAGAGGGTTCCTGGGAGCGGGGGAGCGGAGCGGAGGGCAGTGCGGGAGGGGAGGCAGCTCCGCGGGGTCCCTGTCGCCCCCCTGCCCCTCTGTCCCGTGCGCGGGGTCCTTGGGTGCTGCTGCCGCACGTGGCTTCGGTGAGACCCGCTGCAGAGGAAGGGCCGGCGGGCAGGGAGGCCTCGGCTGTCGGCTGCCCATGCAGGTTGTGTCTTCAAAGAGCATCCCGGAGGAAGCGGTCGGGGAGCGCCGGCTCCACAGAGGGTTTTGGAGGGTTTTGCAAGGAGGGACACGCGGTCTGCCCCCGCAGCCGGGCTGCCTGCGCCCGGAGCACCAGCAGCCCCAGTGCGGGCACCAGGCCCCAGCGCTCCCTGGACGGCTTGAACGCCTCTTTTGGGGCCGCTCTGCTCGCCCAGCGCGGCTCAGCCGGGGCAGCCTTTGAAGTGGGATCGTGTGGTTTATCTCCTTTCCTCCTTCCTTTTCTTCTCCTCCTCCCGCTGCCCTTGGCTCCGCATCCAGCCTGCAGCGAAGCAGCTAAGGGGATTTAGCCTCATTCCGGAAAACACAGTGTTTGCTGCGGCCGCTGTCAGCGGGAGAGATTATGCTGGATCCTTAGCGCGCCCGGGATTGTTGCATTGCCCAAAGCTGCCCGTGGAAAGGAAACCAAGAGGAAGAAACTGGTCTTGGGGCACGGCGCTGCTCGGGTACATCGCTGCGCTCAGTGCCCGCGCGCGGCGCTCGGGGACGGCTGGGCAGCAGCCCGGGGACGCCCGCAGCATCCCGGGCGCCGGCTGCCGCCTCTGCCCTCTGCTTCCCAGGCAGCTCCTCCAGGAGCTCCAGGAGCCGGTCCCCACGGCAGCCCGAGGACAGAGGGGCCTGGGGTTTGCTCTGCCCCGCTCTAAGCTGCGGACGCGTTCCCGTTTCGCTCTAGCTTGGCGTTGCTGAGGTGTCTGAGTTGGCTTTGCTAAGAAAAGTTGATTTAGATGTGGCCAAAACCATCACTTTGGCTCAATTTGTTGTTAACGTAAGAACACTCGGAGAATTTATTCTGCTGATCTACAATAAGCCCTCTATCCTTTTGTAAAGGAACTAAGTTTAATCACATCTGGCAGCCCTGCTGAGTATAAATGTGTCCCAATATCCCCTTACATGTTTCAATTTACATGTATTAGCTTTCCCTGGGAAAGTCCTGAGCACTTCTGTCCACTGAATTAAATGACTATTATGAAAACAGAGCAGGACGTTCTAGTGATCTGGATGTTTCATTTTACCCTAGGAAGCAATTAGTGCTAATATGTCTTGTATCCAGGGCCTCTCATGGATTCATCTCCAAAGTAGAGTCTGTAAATGATCAAAAGTGAGACAAAAGTTTCATGTCCCAGATCCCCTTCCTCTAAAGCCATCAGCAAGGAGGAACAGGCGAGCTGTGTCTGTACTGAAAATCAGATCCTGTGTGTTTAGCGCTGCAGAACGTAGGGACGGTTACTTCCAAGGGAAGAAGGGACGTTAAAAATCAATGCTGGTTTAGTCTGTGTCTTGCAACACAGACCAGACCCTCCAAAACATACTCTGGAGCTAATGATGTCGGGGATGTGAGTGATGGAAGCGGAGGGGAAGAGGCAGGCGTTGTTTCAATGCGCAGTCCAAGCAGAGGACGCACATTACAGATGAGATATTGGAAAGGGTATGAAATCTCTGTTGATCAGGGCATTTCCAATATGCTCCTCCGCAGCCGGGAAGGACAACGAGGACGGTGTCACCAGGAGCCGGTGGCTGCGCCCTGGGGCACGGACAGGCCGGCCGCGCGCAGGGTTTGCACGAGGCAGCCCCGCCGCTCGCTCAGCGCTTCCAGCTGCAAACCCTGCCGTTTTCAGTGTTCGGATTGAACAGCCTGGGATGCACGGGTGCAAGAAACCAGCACGGGAAGCGCCTGCACGAAGGAGCTGCAATAGAGGCTCCTGCTCACAAACAGCTCCCGAGCTCCCAGATACGCTGGGGCAGAGCAGAGCGGGCTGAAATTACAGGATCTGCCTCTGCCATCTAAAACCCAGCTGGGTCTTGCTTCCACGAGATGAGTTTTTATAATATTTGCAGTTTCCAAATGCAATAGAACACCCAGGAACTTGAGCAATAAAGTCTTTATTTTCATGCAAATATGGCCAGTGAGAAGAACAGAAATCAGGAGGAAGAAAAATATAAGGAATAAGGGTGTATTTTGCAATGCTGCATTGCCCAAAGCTCCCTGGGGGATCTTGACTGGTATTTAGTGTTTGAAAAAGTAAATAACGAAAGAAAGAAGGGGCGGTGAACCTGGGGTTCTGTGCCCGGGTGTACAAAGGCAGGCAATGAAGCAGGGAGCTCTAAAAGGCCAAAGAGGCTTCTTCACCGTTCAGATCCGACCTGCTAATACAGCAAAATATCGAAGCCCATGTGCAGGGAGGGCAGCGCTCTGCCAGGAGGGTCACTGCGGCTGTACCCGCACGCAGCGGGATCTCGAGCTGCACTCGCGCGCCACGAGCTCCCGCGGGTCGGGGACGTGGGTCTGGAAACTGGTTCGGGGAGGAGAGCT
>JAWLRI010001087.1:1427477-1463143 GCA_034781795.1 Crypturellus tataupa
CCTTGCAAATTGCTGCAGAAAGCGGTTTATACATTCATCTGTGCTGAAGCTGCATAGCCGATCTCAAAGGCAGCACAAACAGCATTTCCGTGCAACTTAAAGCAAGTCGTCTCCCTCCTTCCCTGTCTGAAAAGTGGGAGCAAATTCTCCGGAAAATAGGGGAAAGCAGAAAATAGCAAGGAAAGAGCCTTGGAGGAAGCACGCACCGTCTCCAGCCACTGCTCTGCACCGCAGTCCTTACGGGAAATCCTTATTTCTGATTTTGCCACCCCCTCTCCTCACTCCGACCATGCTGCACCCAGGTCTTGCTGGAAATGAGAATGCCTGGGGGACCAGAGAGCCCTGCACTTATTTATTCATTGCCTTCTGCTCCGTGTAGCAGCACAGTGATTCCTTCGACGGCTGTATAGATTGTTCTCTTGTGCTCTGTATTTTGCCCATAGGGAACTTGAAGGCGTTGGGAAGGAGGGAGACTTTTCTTAGACATAAGGAAAAAAAATCTGCTGGAGATATTTGCATAATAATAAATCTGGATTGAAAGACAGACAACCCCATCAATTTTCAGCTTTAGATGGATAAAATCACCTGTAAACAGAGGAGGACAAGAGGGGCGAGTGGGAAGATGGAGGTGTAGAAAGAGCCATGCCCACCTCCTCTGATGGTACCGCACCCGGCAGCACCGTGTTATAGAGTTGCAGTAAATAAGCAGTAATTCTGCAGGCTACAGGCTGCTGTTCTGGCTCTGTGGAAGCTCCGGGCCTCGGCGCTTCGGGCCGCTCTTGCTGAGCGCAGAGGTCTGCGCTCGCCGGTCCAGCAGCCGCCCGGGTATCGATCGCGGCCGCCCGCTATTGAATTTCTCTCCAGGCAAATGAATGTGTTAGATTCTGTATCAGAGGAGCCGAGCCCGGCGGCCGACGGAGCGTGTCTGCGCTAAGATGCTCCTGTGCCATTTTATGGATAGCAAACAAAACTGCGAACCTTCCAGCCTAAGAGAAAAGCCCTGGGCTGGGTTTGGAAATAGCGGTGTTTTCATACATGCTCTTTTAATTGCGGCTGCTAAAGCTTCTCTTAACTGGGCAATGGGAGGTGCTTTCTCCAACATTAGTACGGACGCTCCACCTATTCCTACAGATTCCTTTGGTGCAACCTGTGTTCCGCTGAAAGTAATTCCCCTGAAATCCGGGAGGAAGTAAAACCCCTTTCTCCCCTAGGCAGAGGTGGAGGTTGCATGGGGACTGTTTCGCCTCTCTAAATAATTTTCCTGTTTTGATTTGGAAGCAAGATTCAAAAATCGCAATTTCTTAATCACCAGCCAAGGAATGAAAAACTCAAACCAGTCAAAACATTGGGTCTTCAAGCTGTTTATTTCCATTTGACCTTTAAAAATCATTTGTAGTGTAAACTGAGATACATTTCTAAGCTAAAAATTATCCCAAACAAAAAATATTGTTCTGCAAAGAGCTGACAAGCTGGGCTTTCAACAGCTCTTCAACGTTTTTTTCTCTGCAGCAGTAGATTTGTCAGACGGATCCTTTTCAGCAGGTACTTTGGCTTCGGTCCGTCGCCGTTGTCCGGGGAGCAGAGCTTTTGCTCGAGTACAGCCTGGCCCAGGGGCTCGGGAGGAGCCACACGCGACGCAGAGCAGCGGAAGGGGGCTCGGAGCTCCGCTGCGAAGCCCCTCGGGCTCGGCACGACGCGCGGGCAGAGCCGGGGCGGTTTTTACCCATGGGCAGGTCAGGAAACCTGCAGGCCCCGCCGTGGGCCAGGACCCTCTGCCCCGGGCTCGTGTTCTTCCCGCTCCCGCAGGTCCCATCTGCTCACACTGCTCCATTCCTGACATATTTCCTCCTGAACTCCTGTGACTGCGGCTTGACCTATTAATCAGTAATTAATTTTTAATGCAGTGTGCACGAGGGGAATCCTAATTTACACCGTAAACCATCCTTCCAGCTACCCCATCCCTCCATCCACCAGTCGGCCCTGTTAGCGCTGCACGTAGCGCTCGGGAGGCCCCAGCTCTCCTGCTCTGGAGCAGCCGCCTGCGCTCTCTGCTCCTGCAGCCCAACCGCGGGCATGGGGACAGCCAGCCCTGTGGAGAGGGACAGGGACAGGGATAGGGATAGGGATAGGGATAGGGATAGGGATAGGGATAGGGATAGGGACAGGGATAGGGATAGGGATAGGGATGTGCTCTGGAGCGCGGGAGCTGCCTGCCGAGGCAGGAGCGGCAGCTTGGGGTGCAGAGCAGCAAAGCACGGGCTGCACGTGGAGCTGGACGTGGAGGCAGAGCCCAGGTTGGCGAGGTCGGGGTCTACCTGCCGGCTGCAAGGAGGAGCTTCGGGTCCAGGTCGGAAGAGTCCGTCTCAAAGCTGACAAGCGGGATGACAGCCCTTGCAGGCGTTTGCTTTATTGCTGCTATTAGTTATTTTAGAAAAAGCATTGTAATCTGCCGTTTCCCTCATGCATTATTCAACACACATGCTCATTTCCCATCCCATCCACACACATTCCCACCCCCAAGCACACCTAAGTGAATATCTATATGTATACACACAAATAAATGGGCCTCTAAAATGATCTCAGGAGGGGAGGCAAGGAGCCAGTAAGACCCAGGGGTGTGTTAGAGGCCTCTATTTCCACTTTATTCCTCTATTTTTGGCCATTTTGCCAAAGTTTAGTAGTGTAGCAAGTCCTTAGTGCAGGGAAGTGGAGACACAGGGATTTCCTTGGATGTTGCCCATGACAAAGGCCGATGCCCTGTGCCCCACGGGGCCCTGTCCCGCACTGGTCCCGGTGACAGGAACCCTTGGTCACAAACAGAGAAGCAGCTGACGGGACAGGCAGAGCCTCTCCCTCCTCCGGCGTGCTGGCGCGTGGCTGATGCTCTGCGCCTCCTGCAGCGACGATGGGTCCCTCGGGAAAATGGGATCTTGTTCACTGTGATTCCCGAGCTGTTTCCACTGCAAGCACGAGGATCCTGGAGATGACAGCGTTGACAGCGGAGCTGAAGAGCAGGAGCGGGAGCGACTCTCTGGAAATGGGAACGGCGAGAGAAAGAATCAGAGCTGAGGATAAAAGCTTGGAAATACCTTGGGGGCGATGAAAGATGCAGCAAGGCCGGGTTTGGCAGCACGGCTCAGCGTATCCACACCAACGCAGCACGAGGGGACCCTGCTCTGCGGCCCTGGTGCCGGGCTGGGCTCCGAGCTGCGGCCTGAGGGATGGGGAATGGTTCTGTGAAGAAGCATCATGAGCCGGTGTCCCACCATGCACACGAATCCATCCAGGCAGCTGCAGAGCGTTTTCTAGGCCAAATCTGACCGGAGAAGAGAGAACAAAGCCAAGCTCTTGAAAGCACCGTGGCCAAGAGATACTTGATCTCCATATGGCTGAAGGAATAAATTGGACCTCCAAACATACCCTGAGGAGAGGCACAGACCTCTGGCAGCATCAAAGCTCCCCCGGGACACGGTGGCACTGGCAGCATCTCCCGTTCATTTGCAGCCATGTGGATGCCGCTGGAAGGCAGCGCACAGGCAGGAACCTCGTTGTGCATCGTGCGCTCAGGAGCGTCCTGCTCGCACAGGCAGGCACAGTGCAGCTACAAAGCTCTAGTGAAGGACTTTGATGACTCCTGCACTCCGCAGAGAAGCAAGACTGGGACATTTCCTAGCAGAGTTTGTTCTTTGCTACCTATCTGTCCTTGTCGACAATTACAAGTTTCCCATTCAGGCTTGAAATCATTAGTAGCTGGTGATTTAAGGGAGATGTTGTCATCATGATCCCTTCCAGCAGCTGAAAAATGAGTCGGGTAGCATTTGGAGAAAGGGAGAAGAATCCATCAGCGGAACTTTGTCTCATCTTCCTTTTCATTTGCTTTCATGAGCGCTGCGGTTTTTGGCAGCGAGATGGGCGCCCGGGAGCGCGGGCGCGGAGGGAGCAGCAGCTCGTCTGACTAATCGTCCTGGTGGTAACGCCGGGCCCGGCGCCAAGCCGCAGCGAGGGACGAGCCCGGGGCGCCGCGGGTCCCACGGGCGGCCGCAGCGCCGGGCTCGCGTCTGCCTCTGTCCTCATTCCCATCCCAGCAGGTTCCAGGGAGGTGACAAGCTGGCGAGTCACCCCGGTGCGAGCGGTCAACCACACTCCCTTCCAGCCACCTGAGCCCCTTTGCAGCGGCTTTGCTGAGCCCCAGGCAGCCAGGGGCCACCAACGTGGGGTGCATCTTGAGGCAAGGCCAGGGGCCACCAACGTGGGGTGCATCTTGAGGCAAGGCCTTGCACAGGGGATTGCCGGGGCTTGGCTCACTTGCCAGTCCTGCTGCAGAGGGTTGATCTCCTCCCGGTAGCATCTGCTCTTTGGACGTGCCTGTCCCCTTCTCCCTCTCTGGCCACTGAATCAGTGGTCACCTACAGAGGGTTGAGCAATGAGATCATTGGGTTCCTCCACCTCCTCCTGCTCCTCCTGCGCCTTCCAAGACCTCACCTGTGCTGTCCCTTCTGCTGCTGTGTCCCTGGTGCCCTCATGTGCAACCCGAGAGGCTGTGGCTCAAGCCGACAGCAAGGCCGTTTGCCCAGCGCTGCAGGACATCTCCCTGTTCAGTCCCACCTTCCAGCCCAAACCTTCCCGCCTTCCTGCCAAAGACTCCCTGGCCAACCCAGTCCAAAGCAGATGGAGCTGCTGTAAGTGCAGAGAAGGGTTTCAGCCACGTGAGGGTAACAAAGCAGACCCCCTTGTCCCTGGATCCTTTTAATTCGGATATTGGTCCACTGTGGCCCAGGAACGGCTTGACTGGACAGAGATGCATGATGAGAAAATATTGATACAGATAAATAAAAATATGTTCAAACTTCCCGGTTCCCCAGCTAAGATCATAATACAAAAAGCTCCTTTCCTACCAGCATGAAAGGGTATTGCTTTTCTCCGAGAAGCTCCCAAACATACCCAACCTGGAGAGAAAGCGTTGCCTCGGGCCGGATGAACTCTTTCACTGAATTCTTTTTCTTTAATTACTTGAGATTAATATAAGCAAAATTAACCTTGAAGCTTTGTTTCAAAATGAAAAAACGCAGCAATTTCATCTTGAAATCCCCAAACAAACAAACAAAATCCTGGCTTTTTTTTCTGCTGGAAAATTCCTACTTTTCTAAAACATTTCCTGGGAGTCAGCACAACTATGCAGCTGCTTGCAGGCAATGGCAAATTCCATTAGTCCTTTAGGCCAGCAAATTGCCTGTCCCCTGGATGTCCCCTGGCTCCGGGTGAATGTGCTTGAACTGACACAGCCACGAGGAAACCGGGAGCATCAGGTGGGATTGTCAGAACCCCCTGTTGCTGCCGCAGCGTCACCTCCGCAGGCGACAGGGCCTTCACTCCCCAGCTCCTCCAGGGAACATTCCCGGCACGGTGAGAAGGGTTTGCAGGACGCCTGGGTGACGTCTGGGCTGCGTTCTGCTCCGCTTCCTTTGCAGTGTCTTTTAACTCACTTTTGTGCAAACATTGGCACTGACGGAGGGTTTTTTCCAGGTTGCTGTTTTCTGCAGGACGTGACCTCTGCCTTCTCAGGCAACCTTCATTTTATCACAAAATGAGATTTATTTAAACTGGAAATAAAATTAGATTTGAAAACATTCAAAATCCTTCTACAAAATAGGAAGAGAATTGCTGAACTGGAGGTAAATTTGAAAGCAAAAAGCAGTAACTTTGGCTAAAAGCAGGTTGGGAGAAGGTTGCGGGATGAACTGAGCTAATATGCACCACGCCAGGAAGTTCAGCCTGGTTGGGCTCACGCTCCACGAGCAGGCACACCAAACCGAGGGCCTCCGACAGCCTTATTCCTGCCCTTGCAGATCTGACAGTCTCTAACTCCTCTGGTTTTGTTCCCTTAGTGCAATTCTGTTCATATTTCTATAGATTTTCCAGTCTGGCGAGACCTCACAAGGAGAAAAATAACAGCAGATGACTACAGAGGCAGATGGTCTTGTGCATATAGAGAGCTCGTGGTGCCCAGTTCAGGAGTGATACGTAAACTGCAATATTTGTTGAACAACACTGGCTTTATACAAAAAAAATAGAAAAGTTAGAGCTTTTCTTCTTCTTTTTTTTTTTTCTTTTCCTGGTCTCTTCTTGCTCAGGAACAGGGCTAAATTGCAAGCTCCAGGGAGAGCTGCAATCTATTTGGCTGCTTCTATTTGTCATTAATTGGAACGGCTGCAAAAATCTGTGCTACAATTTACAGATTGTGGCCTTATAAAGAAAATAATGAAAAAAAAGATCACAGCTAAAATGGCACTAGAAGCACCGAATACGATAGAAGTCGCTGCTAATAAGAGCAAAGTCTCTCTGTTCGTGCCAAGAAGCGGCGCAGCAGAGGCCGGGACGTGTCCTCCGCCTGTGCGTGCACTAACACATACGGCTTCCAGCAAACACGAGAGACCCAGGCTCTTACAGACGCCAGTTGAATATCAAGAGCATTTTTGGACTTTCCTACCAGCTTTCAGATAGTTTCTCTGCTCTTCTCATGTATCTGGGCTCTGGCGGGGAGTCATTACACCTGTAGACCCGGGACAACTGCAATCTTTGGATCCTCCTCACTGACTTCTGAACCCCTCGGCTGTGACAAGGATGGCTCGCTCTATTAGTATATTATAAATTTAGCTTAAGAATTAGCTTAAGAAATAACTGTCTGTTTGGTAAGCACCCACTCCTCCAGTGGGTGATCTTCTGGATCCGCAACAGAAAAGCTGAAATACAGAAAACTTAATTTTTTCCACCCATAGTACCTGTTGAAGGACTGGCCAAACATCTTTTGCTGAAAGTGAAGCGTCTGCTTGCCTTGCAAATGCCCAATTATCCTTCCTGGAACCAAAACCACAGCAGTTCTTTTTAAGCATGGACCTCCCATTTTTCCTTTCCCTTTTTTTTTTTTTTTTTAGAGTTTCATTTCCAATATCGGGTAGCAGCCAAAAAATCTTGGTCTTCAATTACTGAGATTTAATTTATTCTCTTTCTGAGCACTTGGCTTCATCCAGAGCAAGAAGGCACAGTAATGAACTCTCCTGCAGATGAAAACATGGAGCAATACTTTGCATTTCATTAGCTCCTAAAAGCAAACGGAGCAAGTAAGTAAAGCAGGGGCCAGCAATATTTTTAATTGGCCTTCCAGAGATTGCCTCCTGCAAAAATTGTCCCTCTTAAAAACATTTGCTGCAGTGTCTGGTAGGGTTAACTCTGCTGAGGTCCGTGCACCAGCCTCGCAGCCCCGCAGGAGGTCTCTGCCCGCGGTGGGATGGCAGCGCCGGCCGGTGCCGCAGGGCAGAGCTCCAGCTTGGTCCCCGAGCGCTCAGCCGTGTCCAGGTGCTGCAGAAGAGGCGCTGGACCCCTGGGTGGGAGCGTTTGCAGCAGCTGCCCTGGGAGCCACCGGCCACCCAAGCTACCAAGTGTCCAGCTTTAGCCTGGAGTGTGCAAACAGCCTGTCCCCTCCCGGGGACACCCGAGGAGGTGGCTCCTTGTCGGGGGCAGCGGAGCTCCCTGAGCAGCTCTGGGTAGGGCTCGGGGGCTCCGGCTTTGAGGAGTTCCTGCCGAAGGAATTGCTTCTGTGGAATGTCACTGGTGTTTTGTTGCCCTCATGCAGGTGATGGTGATGAATGCAACGTGAATACAATAACCGCGGGGAAAATACCCCGCACCCTTCAGCATGCGATTTGCTGAAATATTTTCTTCTTAGAAATATTACCTTGGTGTCACATAAGGATTATGTAGTGCCTCGTTCGTGCATTCATCTTGCACCTTGCCTCTGCCGTGGCGCACCGTCCTCTCCAGCCTTGAGGAAGGGGCTCGTCGTGGCCTTCCCTGCTCGTGCTGCGTCCCAGCAGACCCCAGCAGGGACCAGGGACACGGGGGTCCCAGACCGCAGCTCCCGTGAGGCCCTCGCAGGTCTGTCCAAACGGGACCACTCTGGTTGCCACTGAAGTAGCTCTGGCTGCTGGCACTGCACCTCTCTGCAGCAACAACCACAGAAAAACCCACTAAACTGTGTTTTCTGGAGAAACTGCCTCTCTCCCCCTTCAATATTTAATCGTGAGCCCAATTTTCTGCCAAAAATGATTTCATCAGAAAAGATTCCACGGGGGCTGGTAACGCCAGCGGGTTCTGGTGCTGCTTCCTGCTCCGGTCCTGCTGCGCTGGAGCTGCCGGGGCTCCCCGGGGGGCTCCGGCCCTGGGCACTAGCCCGTGCCCACACGTGTCGCTGCTGCTGTGGCCCCTTCGTCCTCCTCAGCAGCTTCTCAGGTTTGCTTTGGCCCCAGGGCAACTCGACGCAAGATCAGGGTGACTCTGGGGTGTGTGGGAGGTGTCCGTGGGGCACGGCTGGCAGGGAGGTGGAAGCACCGATGGCAGGGGAGGAGGAGGGGGGTTGCGGTTCTGCCTGGTGCCGCTCGGACTCAGCGATGAGGGTGGCGTAAAACTGTAACCGGAGTGGCACAGCGGCCGATCTGTGTCGCAGGAAAGCCACGCAAGGCAGGCAGGAGCCGGTGCTCAGCACAGGGCATTGCCAGAACGTCCTGCACAGCGCCAGGTCGTGGACCTTCTCCTTCCACCAGCGTGGGCTCTGGATGAAAGACTCCTCGTTCTGGCCTTTGGCCACTGCCAGGAGCAATATTTCCTCCTTCTTATGAATGATGTAGCGAGATGTCTGCAAACAAACGCTGCCGCGGAGATGTCACACGGGAGGGTGATGGTTGGGCAGTGAGAGGCGGCAGCCCTGCCTGCCGGCCCCGAGCACCCCCAGAGCGGGGCGGACGCGGCTCCGCGGGGCGGCAGCCCTGCGCCTCGGCCCTCAGCGCGGGAGCATCTCCACATCTCCCCGGAAAGCAGGATATGTCTAGAAGTGCGCGTTCCCCTCGCGCTCAAACCCGGAGGTTCCCAGCACCGCTGCGAAGAGCTGTGTGAGCACGTGCTGCTGCTGCCGCTGCTCCAGGTCCTGCGCAGGAGCTGGTGATCAGTGTGTGCTCCGCAGCGGTGCTGCAGCCGCCCCGAGCAGGTCCCTGCTCGCAGCACAAGGAGGGCCTCGCCGGGAGGGGAGAAGGGGCACCCGCAGGCTGCAGTGTCTTTATCTGCGCTGAGCAGCCCTATGAAATACAGAGCTCTGCTGTCGGGCTCTGCTGCCCCATTAATTCCCTGGAAGCGAAGCCCATACGAGTGATGTAACCGTGGCCGTGAAATACGGCCGCAGGTCGCGACGGGTCCTGCAGAGCCCGTGGAGACGCAGCCGGAGGGAGGGCTCTGCTCCTGGCGCTCCGCGGGGCGGCCGCCCGGGGCTGCAGCACCCACCAAGCCGTCAGCTCATGGAGAAACCCGCCTGCCCGACGGCTCGTCGGGATGCGATCCCTGTGGGAGCATCCCCGCAGGGCAGGAACGTGTGCTCGTGCCTGCAGCTCCTCAGCCCCTGCTGCTGAAGGACCCCGGCGCGCACAGGGCCGTTCGGCCCCGGCGCTAATGCAGAAGGAGCGGGTGCGTGCGCTGGATTTGCTGCCTGATTACTACAGAAATAGTGAATCAGGGAAACGCATCGAACAGTCAATTCCCTCTCATTCAGGAAGCGGCACAATTTAATTAAGCCTAAATAGCATTTCGAATGGTGCCTTCGGAATCGATGGAGGGGCCGAAGGCTCCGCGCGCGGTTTGTCAGCAGCTCTCCGATTCCCTTGGTGCTCGAGCAGAAATTAAGGAAAAGAGATCCTTTCGGAAAGCTCCAAGCCTGGAGGCTGCTTGGTTCGTTCCCAAAACAGACTTTGCTTCCAAGAGTTAATTGGTCCCCAGCCCTTGCAGAGACATGAGTATTTACTGAATCTCGTGCCGTACTGGAGTCTTTTTCGGTTCACAGTAGTGCGAGTCGGTGGGGCCTGCGTGGAAGTGTTGGAGACCGCGCTGGGCAAGGGCAAGGTGCATTGTATCTTGCAGTGCACCTGCAGCTCCGTTTGACCGAATTTACTGTTTGCGTGCTGGAGGGGCATGGAAAAACCATGAGTTTAGCACCTCAGTGCATCCAGACAACCTTCTTGCAAAGTGTGGAGCAATGTGCACCATGACCCAACTAAGTCCCCGGCAGGGCAAAGCTAGTGGTGGGACCCAGCATCTCCTCTTGTTCTGCCCCTCCAGGCGGTTCCCAACAGCTCTGGCGCAGGACGTCACACACGAGTCCTGGTTAACACGTGTCAGCAGAAACGGCACAGCTAAGAAGTCCTTTGCAGGGGATAGAGCGGGAAAAGCGTGGCAGCCTCCAAAGAGCCTCTAACAAGCAGGGAACGGCCACTCCGGTGCGTGGGATCCACCCTAGGCCAGTGCACTTGTCCTCGCAGCGCTTGTCCGTGTCCTCTTGTGTGTCCTCTTGACCGGCCCGTGTTAGCCCAGCATGGGGACACGGAGCTGGAGGACAGTGTGGAGCGGGGTGACTCGCTCCTGTGCAGCTCCAGGGGCTGTAGGTACCCGAGGGGCTGTAGGTACCTGATGTCCAAGCCCGGGGACTGCGGGCGCCGTGCACGTAGCATTTGGGATGTCTGTGAGCTGGGGAAGGGTGACGTTGGGGTGTCCCTGAGGCTGCAGCGCTCAGTTTGACACAAGTCCAGGCTGCGCAACAGGGCAGATCCAAAGCCTCAAGGCATCTGGACATGAGCTATGTATGTACCAGTGACCTATGTATGTACTAGTGACCTGGTGGCTCTGCATGCCCGCAGAGTCCACGGAGGCCAATTAGTCGATGCCTCAATCCTGAGCAGGGCAGTCCCCGTCTCGCCCTAGAGCCGGGACAGGTCAGCAGGAGCACGTTGGAAACAAGAGGTTTTCTGCACCTGGGAGGACCCGGCCCACGTGGGCTGGGAGAGCCCAGGAGCAGGGGGGTGTTTAGGTCCTCGTCGGGGCCTTTGCTCTCATTACGCCTCCCAACACTTTAATGTCCTTTCACAAAATCTCTGCTGAACTTTTCGCATTTCCCATCTGCTTGTATTTGTTTTTGCAGTAATTAGTGTGTTTTCTTTCTTCTTGCTGGTCTTTAGTTCATTTTAATTTTGGCCGGAGCAATAAGTAACCAACATTAGCAAGGGCGATTGATGGAGAGGGAGCTCCTGAGGTAGCAATTCCATTTTAAATTACAGCAGCGTACAGACCCCGCTGGCAGGACGTCGGCGGATCAGTTTTCCATGGTGCTGTGGGGGCTGCGGCAGGCGCAGGCAGGCAGTGCGGACACGGCTCATCTGAAGGGCAGTTTAACCGGCACAGGAGCAGGGGCTGGAGCTGGAGCCTGCACAGATGTTCTGTAGCTGTGATAGGGAGCCATAAAACAAAGAGCAGTTGCATCATTTTTTCTCTTTTAGCTTAAAAAGAACAGAAGTGTTTCTAAGATTTTTTCCCCCCTTCTCTCCAGGGAAATTAAGCCGCGCATTCTGCCGCTGACTTATTCACAGCAGATGAAAATGATTTGTTTGAAGTGATACTTTGGGGCGATTCCTTTCTGAAGTCCCAGCGTCAAATCCATCTGTCCCCTCCTCTCAGGTGCAGAGCTGGTAGCAATATTGCCTTTGAATAAACCTCTCCAGTAATTATGCTGATGTTACACCCAATCTCCTGCTCCATCAGCCCATATGCATCTCCTGCTTCTTTCTGAGTCTGGATTGGCTTGGTCTTTGCTAACAGAAAGAGTCACTGTGTTACCTTGCAGGGCCTTTGAGTTCTCTGGGACACAGTCCAACAACCACAAGTTGCTTCTTCTGGGAGTTAGCAAAATTAATGCATTAGCAATAGGGCTATTTCCCAATGGGGAAAGTGAGGCATCGAACGCCCCATTCCCGCAGCGAGCTGTTGCTGGGACAAGGACTCCCAACAGTCCGCTGGCATCGACACAGCACCACGGAGATCTCTTCGTCTCTCGTGCCCATCACATGCGCCGGGAGCTCTCGCGGTTCCTGTGATTAATGTTAATTCGTGAGTTTAACCCAGAGCTCTTAAACACGCGGTTCCAATAAATAGTTCATTTTAGGAGCGCAGGTCTTCCTGCCCACCTGAGATGCTGTTTGAAAGGAGGAAGGTGCAGGTGTAGTAGGAGCAACTGTTTAAAAAAATCCGGTATTGGAGTAAGTGCATTTTTCTGATTCCAGAAAGGGGAAAAACAAAGCGACCAAGAAAGGACCCTCCAAAGCGCCGCGAGTTGAAGCTGGGAGAAGATTTGTAGCTGCCCAGCGTCCTCCTGCGTGGAGGGCACGGCGTGGGCACCGCCGGGCGGCGCGGGCAGCACAGGGCAGCGCGGACGCCAGAGCAGCCACCGTTCCCAATGGAACCAGGGGCGGCAGGAAGGGCCGCACTGGGAGGGGAGATTCCCGCAGCCTCAGGAGGGAGGATTCCCCCCGCGCACGAGGGAGCTGCCGGACCGAATCCAGGGTCCAGCCCCATAGCAGGTCTCGCAGAGGCTCCATCAACAGCCAATGGATGGGGAATAATCCCTTTCCACTTTCTTAATCCTTTATAAGTGACAAGTGACTTGAGCCATGGAGTATGTGCTTTACCGAGACTTCTGATAGCCTTTTTTACTGTTAACTGTTAAAATTCTGGTTAGTCTCACTGGCCACGCACAGATCAGGCCCTCCTGGGCTTCATTTTTAAATGATTAAAAATCATTTCCCCATGAGAGATAATAGACTCTTCCCAGGCTCATATTTTATTTACATTACATGCTATGCTGAAGTCAAACATGGAATGTTTTAGGGCTGATGGGAGTTGGTTGTTTATGCTTTTCAACTACTTTTTCCCTTCCTGCAAGCTCAGCGAGGCTTCCCAGAGCGAATGCAGCTCCGTGGATCTGGAGGGGAGAGAAAAACTAGGAAGTGATAAATGCTGGGAATTAAAAGTGATCTAAAGGAGCTGTCACATTATAATGCAATTCTCAGGCCCAATATCTCATGTCGGGTAAGATTTGGGTATAGACTGCATGCGCCGTTGGAAAGGGAATATTCACCCCCAATCCCAGGCCCATAAAGCACGAGCTCTGCAGAGGGAATGTTTGCAAGATCCAGTAATAAATAATAATAACAAGACCTTAAATATGTCGCTAAGCAGGGCTGAATCACGCTGCCCCTGCTCTGCAGGCCATTGCTGCAGGTGAGCTGCTTCTTGGGGGGGCAAGACAGGATTTTTGTGATTTATCCAAGGAAAAGCGGAGGGGAATGGGGTGAATTGGCTGCTGGAGGGCAGAGTGACACGAGGTTGGGACGTGGCTTGATTGTGCTGCCCCAAAAGCAGCATTTCTGTGGCACCGCGTGCAGGGTCTTGCAGCAACAAGGAGGCAGCTCTGCAAAGGGCACCCAGCCCTGGAGCCCCTTGCTAAAGCCCCTGTTCCCTGCAGGGATCCTGGCCAGGCCCACGCTGTGGGTGCAGTGTCGTCCTCGCTCTCGTTCCAGAGCCGGCTCTGTTGATCCTCCCTCCCGCCCGGACCAGCCTCGGGGCTGCCTTGCAGTCGGCAGGCGCCAGCGGTACGAAACGATCTCAGTGCCGGTTCTGAAGGGCTCTTCATGTGTCAGACCCCGCAGGCAGGTCCTGAGGGCACCCCGTGGAGCAGAGGGGCTGGCAGCAGCCGGCGCGGCTGGACCACGGCTCTTCCGTGGATTCTCGGACGCGGTCCGGGTCCGTGGCCGGAGCTCCGCACCGGCACTGTGCGTCCTGCAGGCAGCTGCAACCCGGGGTGTGCGAGGGGTGATGGGCTCCGAGCACAAGGTGCTCCCAAGGGACAGATTCCAGCCCAGATGTTTGCAGCTGCATTGCTCCTCCATTTCAGGGCAGATGTGACTCTGTTTTTGCAGTAATTCAGCTGGCAGGTGACAAAAACAGGGAATGAAAGCCTGGACTGGTTCCAGATACATGGGAAAGACTGTGTTACTTGCTGCTTTCTCCCAGGCAGGGCAGAGTACTCAGGGTTTGCAGATCTGTCAGGGATGATGTCTAATTCACGGACGGTATTTTCTGCAGTAGCTGAAATTTGCTCTGGACCATAATTTCCTCCAGCTCGTTCCCTCCTGTGCTGGAGCCATGCTCCGAGTCAGCAGTATCCGAGAGCAGAGCTCTGCTGCTGAGCTCTGATTGCGCCCGTAAGCCCCGGCCATCATTTCTGATCCGCGACTGCAAGTGCCCATTATCCACTGCCACCGCAAACGGTTTCCTGCAAGAACAAAGCACATCGCAGCCTGCGCCTGGCGTTTTCCAGCAGAAATGGAAAAATCCCAGAGTGCTGCAAGGAGCAGCTCTGCTTCGGGGCCGCCCTGCCGCAGCGGCACCTCGAGCTTCCCGGAGAACGGGGCGAACGCAGCGTCACCGAGTCTTGCTTGACACGTGGGGAAACCGAGGCCCGGGGAGGTGCCAGAGATCCCTGGGAAAGGGCCTTTTGGGAAGCAGGGGAGATCCCTACACAGGTCCTCAGCCAGGAGGTGACCGGGGCCTTTGCACGAGGTGACCCCATCCTGCCCCTCCGCATGAATCCAGCGGCACCAACCTGCTCATTCCGGGAAGTCTGTCCGGTTCCTCCTTCCCACGACGCTCCGTGCCTTCCAATTCCAGCAGCTCCCTACCTTCTTCCACTTTCCAATTAAGCCTTGGGAGCTCCATGAACAACGGAGATCCAGAAATCCTCAAAGAGAGGCAGAAGAGCTTGTTTTCGGTTTGAGTTTGAGTTTCAAATCCGATCGTTGCAGAACAAATCCTGGAGTTTCATTAACCGAAACAACGGACCGTGTTTCGTGTCCTGTTTGTTTGTTTTCCTTCAGCCAACACCTTCAGCCGGCTCCGGTGACCCCGTTTGCAGGTTGGAGTCAGGGTCAGCATTCGGCACGCCACGCTGGGACAGAAACAGAACAGGCCAAGTTCTGCCTTGTACCCGTTTCTCTCATCGCACCCGCTGTGCCTCAGGCTGCTCCGCGTTCGGAGCAAAGCCCGTTCCCTCCTCCCCGTGTATTGGGTCCCTGCCTGCCCAAGAACCCGATGAGGACGGGTGAAATGAGCAGCGCAGCCACCTCCGGCCCCTGAGGAAACGTCTGCCTAAATTATCTCTGCTGCTGCCAGAGACGTTGTCTAAGTGTCTGCAGCAGCGACGGGGCAGCGGTGTGATCCAAGACGAGACCCTCCTGTCTGTTGCAGATGTTGCCTTCGGTAGCAAGTGTCGCCACAGCAAACGTCACCTTCCTGGTGGCACCGGCTCTTCTCTGCAGGCTCTTACTGCTGTCATTATAAACTAGATACTCTAGATATTGTAAGGGTTTCTGCGGCTCGCGCTGCAGGCCGGGAGAGTCTCCATCATTCCCTGACCTCTCTGTTTCTGCCGGCCACTGGGTTCTTAGGAGCTCAGCCACGCTGGTTTGTGTTTCTTGTCCCCATGTAACCTCAGTTAAAATAAAAGGCTGCCTGGGGAGTGCCGGTGCCTCGAAGCATCCCTCGAACGGGGCTGTTCTTCTCCAATCGAACAGAGGCCCCAAGCAGAGAGCTGCATCCCGGAGCTGGACGCGCTCCGGGGCCGTGGGTTCACTGTCACCTCCCGCCCCGTCCTCAAACTCCTCATGGTGTCCGCGGGGCGGCAGAGCCCACGGGCACCAGAAGCCGCCGCTGATGCCGCCTCGCCGCTCCGCGCCCGGCCCGGCTCTCCCTGCTCCCGCCGCGGTGCACGGCAGCGTGAGTGACGCTAATGGGCCTTTCCTTGCCGTTAGCCCAATGCAAAATTCACGGCACTTCTGCAGGGCTTCTTGCTGGCTGCTCAGAGGCTGCTGAGCGCCTCCCGCGCCGGGTGCCTGCAGCTGGGCGCAATGACCGTGCGCAGGGCAGCACGCGACGGAGACACCCGAGCGTGGGGTCGGGGAGGAAATCAGAGCCCTGGGGCGTTTCTGAACGCGCCTCGTGCTGGGGAGGAGAGGAGTGTCGTCTCACAAAGCACCCCAGGTTTCCTGATGAAATAGCTCCTCTCTTTTGCTTCTGGGTGTTAGTGACTTGTGAGTGAGGAAGGAAACGCCTGGGATTGGATTGCCCCGGCGCTGGCAGCAGGAGAAAGGGGCTGGGACGCAGCGACCCCGTTCAGGATGGCTCTTGTAGCCCTTTCTGAACTAACGTAGATGCTCTGGGCTCGTTTTACTGCAGTCAGGAGACAGAGGGAGCAGCCGCTGGGCGCTTTTCCTTCAACATGTCCTTCTGTAGAGGTCCAGGAGCAAAGAGCCCTTCACCCCGCATGGATGCATAAAGAAAAGCCACGTAAAGACTCTGGCTAGAGAACAGAGTCACTTGTAGGAACAAGGGTGATCTTGCTTAATTGCTTATTGCTGTCCAGCTTATTGCTGACCTTGCGTTGAGGAGAAGCAAGAGCAGTGAGTAAAGTTGGTGAAAAAAAAACAAACTGGGGCTTGTTCGGTCCACGGTGATTGAAAGAAGAGTCCAGGAGTCAGTTAGTTTTTATGCAATGAATGAATGAATCCACGTTGGGTTCAAACCTCAGCTGTTACCACCAGCGAGTATCCCCTGTGCGGAGAAGACTTGAGCGGGTCCATCCGGTATCTTCAGGCAGAGGGTGCAGTTGGCAACGGGCAGTTTTGGGTGGGAAGGAAGTGGGTCAAAGCCCTTGGAGCGGGATGCTCCAGCCTTGGTGCTCTGAGTAAGGAACAGCTCCTGGAGCAGATCCACCCAGTGGAGCCTCTCACCGGGGCCGACGGCGAGCTGGGGAGACGGAGCCACAGCTTGGGCAGAAGGATAGGAGCAACTCGGAGCCCTGAGCACCCGCATGGGGGTACCCCGACCCTCCGCGGTGCCGCCTCCACGTCCCTCGGGTTTGCTCAGCTCCTCTGCACACCCACAGGCCACGGTGCTCCGGTGGCTACAACAGCCTCCAAAACGCAGCCAGTTTGGGGGCAGCTTCTGTCCTCTTGCCTCCCCCGGGCACGGGCATTCCTTCCTCCAGTGCGAGGCGAGAGGTTGCTGCAGGGACCGGAGAGGCAGCAGGAATTAAAGCAGCGCTCAAGGGCTGCCGTGTGCGAGAAGGCGCTCCGTGCATGCAAAGAGGAAGGCTAATTAAAATGAATGAGAATTATTTTTATCTCTTTAAACAATTGGGCAATCGTATTTCAATTAAAATAATTTTAAAATGTAATTTTTGCTAATGTATATGCTCATGCAGTTATCAAAAATAGACAAAGAGACCATAATGACTTAATTTGGTTTTTTTTTTTTTTTCCTGAAGGGCTTTTAGTGGCAATGAATTGAGATGTATGTATACGTGTAAAGATTATAGGCATAAAACCAGCACTGAGTTATAGAAAGCTCTTTCCGAGCGTAAGGGTTTTTTCCTTCTAGCATTTAACTAGTTTTTGGTGTTACAGAGATATTCTTGCAGGCAGAGCGCTTTGCTGCTGCTAGAAATCCTCATAGGAGAATGGAGTTGCTCAATGGGCCGTGTTTGCTTCCTGGTGATCTGGGGCTCGGGTGCCTACAGGACAGACTAGCTGGGACGGGGTGGCCGGAGCGGCCGAAGGAGCTGGAATCGGTGGTTATGGAGAGTGGACAGGGAAGCAGCTCCCGTTGCAGCTGCAGGGTCACAGATCCCACCCGTTCGGGCTGGCAGAGCGGAGCGTTCCCAGGGCTCCTGGGACATCGTGTGACGAGCGGGCAGCCCGTCACTGCTGTGCCTAGCCTGGCTCCTTACCCTCCGCTTAGAGCGGTCTGAAATTATGTTACTTAAATATAAGAGCATTACCGCAGAGAGGAGCTTGTTGTTGCCTATATGAGGCTGACTGGATTTAGAACTGCAGAAATATCGTGCCCACGAGGACCTGGAAGTTCAAGCCTGCCCGCAGTTAAGAAGTGCTTCAGGAGGGTTTGGAGCAGCAAATTCCAACGCTTTGGATTTTTTTTTCCCCTCAAAATAACTTGAGGTTGGAAATTCTCCAACTGTGATTGGCTGCAAACTCTGCAGTCTCCTAATTTGTTTATTTGGAGGTGGTGGCACTTGCAAAGAAACAGAAAACAAACAAACACACAAATAAAACAACAGAAAGTTTTCCATTTGATTTTTCATTTCCCAAAAGCCATCCTCTGTGAACCTGAAACCAGGTCATTTCTGCAAACAGCGCTGCAGGACCCCAGCCAGCCCCACGAGCGACTTCGGGCTCTTCTATCAAACCTGAGGGTAATTGCAGTGATGCCTCTTCCTGGGAAGCAGAAAACACTCAAGTTTCTTCCAGCTGCCGCTAAAACCACCCGCTTGCTGCTCCTGTAGGAAACGGAACGGGTCGGCTCCCCCATGGCTCTTGAGCACGTCCTGGTGCAGTCTGCATCTGCGTGTGCAATAAGAGGAGGGGAAGAAAGAGCGATAAGCAGACGGGATAAACGACACGGGAGAGGGATCTGTGTTGGGTATTGGGGCTTGCAGACTGCAGCGGGCGTTAGCGGAAAGGCTGGGAACTGGTGGAGGAGGGAATGTTCCATGATTCGGAGTTTCGAGGCTGATTCAGGGCTCATTAGGGGGAGGTTTGAACTAGATGTTTACCAGAATGGCTTTCTCCCGGGGTGAAAATGAGTGCTTTTCTCGAAGAAATAAGTGGAAAACAGAAACCATGCATCTGCAAAGGGAACAGCCCCATTTGTTCTTCCGTATTTAGCACCAGAAGAAGTCGATGCCTCTGGGTGCCGGGAGCTCCCGGCTCCCTCGCTCGGGAAGGAGCGATCCGCAGCTCCCCGGTTCGGGGCTCCCTAGCCCCAGGACACGGCGTTCCGGCCGCTCGGTGCTTCCTCTGCCTGCAGGACAAATGCCACCTCCCCTGGGCCCACAGAGCCCCACGGATTGCAGGTGAATCCTGTGTCCCCAGGCCCAGCTGCAGTCCTGGGAAGCCCTTTGGTTTCTGCAGGGATCCTACAGCTCCAAGCGGAGCTGACGTTACCTGAGCCAGGAGGGGAATCACTCCACTCACCCTCCTGCCATTGATTAGCACCGAGTTCATTAAAAAGGAGCAAAGTAAAAGGACAGGAGTGTGAATGATCCAGCTTAGGCAGCAGAATTTGAAAGGCTCCAAAGCCACATGAACCAATTTCGCTAAATTGCTGTCTCCTGCGTCAGTATAATTTCAGCTCTGGTTCTTCATCACTTTTTTTTCCCCTCTCCGCATTGCTAGATCTGTGGATGTCCATGAAGTAAAGAGGTTTTTAGTGCCGGAGATGGGACACATCCCAGCGGGTGCAGGAAGGAGGTGACGCTGCCGCGGGCGCCGCTGCCCCGCGCAGTGTGTCCAGGCTGGGAAGGGCCTTGGAGCAGCCCGAGCTCGGCTCTGCCCTCGAGTCTGTTGCACCCGACGTCCCTTGGTCCCCCTGGACCCCACCACCCACCTGGAGCATCCCCAAACAGAGGGAGCCAAGCAGAGAGCAAGGAGGTGGCAGGGTATAAAGTATTGCGTATTATATTATATTATACATAATATATTGCTGTTATTTGTATTGCCTCTAAAGCTGTGACAGGTGAGAACTTTAATTGCAGAGTTTAAGGGGACAAAAAGCCCTCACGGCCGCTCATCAAGTGCAAACTGGCGCTGTGCCCAGGACGGCGCCTGAGCAGGGCAGCACCAGCAAACGGGCAGGAAGGGCCGGAATCGGTTCCCCTTCGGAGGAGGACGACCCCCTGATCCTCAGGGAGCTCTGGGCAGCTCCAGGCAAGGCCAGGGCTGCTCAGACCCGGCGCACAGCCCGTCCTCTGGACAGGAGCCGTTTGCTGCCGTTCCGAGACGAAGGAAAGGACAAAAGAGGAATCAATTTGTCAAAAATCTCTTAATGAGCTGTTGGAGACAGCTCAGCCAGGGCACGGATGCCCTCCCAGGTTAATTAACCTGCCACAAACCCTGATGTCTCTTTACATTCTGTCCATGTCCTGCAGCCAGACCTGGCCGGGGGTGGCACCTCCTTTGCTTGGTGCCGGCGGGGAGGGACAGCGGAGCCAGGAGCCAGCGCTCCCGGCTGGCCTCGGGCTTTGGTTTTCCGTGCATTGCGGTTGCACCGGGCAGGATCGCTGCCTGCCCTCCAGGAGCACCCAGAGGGACAGACAGGAGCACCCGGTGCTGCAGGAAGGGACTGCCCTCAGCTGGAATGCCGCCTTTCCCTAGTAACCTCCGCATAACAAAAAGGGGGCAGAAAGCAAATTTTGGCTCATGGCATCAGGTCCACCGGGGCTCCCGTCTGAACCTTCGCCCTCGGAATGTCCTGCCAGCAGGAGGATACTGGGATTCCGTGGTTGCTTCAACCAAACAAAACTCCCTAAAAAAGGTCCTGAGTCATTCTGAAAAATGAATGTTTCTGAAATGTTCCTTCCATGATAATACGTGATGGCAACAGACATTAAAAACCCACAGATTTTGTTAATTGCTCATTACTGCATGTACATATATTTGCTATTAGCTTTAGCAATAACGAATATTAATATTATTGCTATTTTATTCAGACAAAAGGTTGGACATCTGTAGTTATTCATCCTTATAGAAGTGATTGTTAGATTATAATTATTGCCATTATTCTATATCAAACAATGCCAAATATTGTGGTGGTTGTGATGGGATTTTTTACACCAAATACTTGAGCATTTGTAATTCCTGAGGAACTGGGGCTGCTCCGCAGCCTTTCCAAGGAGATACTGCAGCTCCCGGGACAGCCCCTGACGCTGCTGCAGCGGAGCCGGGTGCCGGTCCCGGAGCCTCCTCGGAGTCACCCCCAGCCGCCGCGCTGGACACACGGTCTAACCAGGTGGGACCCTCGGGGTGGTTCTGGAGGTCACAAAACCAGCTTCTGGGCCATGAAATACCCAGGGGTTCTGCTCTTTTTGCCCCCAATTTATGCTGCCCCCTCCCCAGGTTTGGCTGCTCTGTGAATTACAAAAATCCCAAAGATTTTTTCCATCCATTTGGAATGAGGATTTTCTTTCTTTCCTCTGAAGCCACAGCAGAGGCAAACCCATCCAGGACTCTCATTGTGCCAGTTTCAGTTCGCAGGGAAGGGGTTTTGCCTGGATTTAGATTCACAGCAGGAATGTGGGCTTTCCATTCCATTCTATTCTATTACCTAGGTGCTAAGTGCTTCCCATCTTTGCTGAAGACAAAAAACGCCTCTCCCTCGAGAGAGAGGTTTTAGTTTTGTCCCTTTGTCCTCTGTGAGCTCAAACACCAATATTTGCTCACTGAAGAAGCAAAGCGAGGTACCAAGGGCCTGAGTTTTGCCTGCTGAAGACCAGAACGTTCCTGCAAGCTGCAGCGGTAGCTGGAGCAGCTCACCTGCCATTTCCTGCAGGAACCTCCTCTGCTTTCTCCTGTTGTGGATATCTGGAGCCAGACCTAAGGTCTTCCCAGACCTAAGGTATCTTTCCTGTGACCTTCTTCCGAGGAGCTTAACTGCCTCCATCCTTTGGTGATGAGAATGGGAGCGCGACGGAGCGCGAGGGGTTTGCGCAGGACAGAACCGCGCGTTGTCATCGCCGCGTTGCTTCGCCGTGGCACCAAATCCCAGCTCCTCCGCCAGCTCCACTGCCTCCACAGCCTTCCCTGAAAGTATTCCGTTTGCAGCAGCCTGGATTCCTTGAAGCACCTTATCCCAGGGATCTCCTTGTGTTCACCCCTGTGCCAAATCTCCTTAGGTCCCTCCTGCTTCTGCTCAGGGAAACAGGGACTGAAATCTCTCAGGCAAAAGCCGTCCTCAAAGGCTTGCAACCTCCAAACCTCCAGGTATCTGCACCCGCTTTCCAAAAAATCTGGTCTTTTGAAGCACGTGATTTTGTTTTTCAAGGAAAAAAAAGTCAGATCCTCGTTTTCTAACCTATTTTGTAAGGCTTGCAGCTGGAGGGAAGGTGATATTTTTAAGTTGCTGTTTTTTTATCAGCAGCACTGGAAGTTACTGAGCTGAAAGCTGAATCTCATCACATGCTTTTGAGTCCTGAAACTTTAATAAAAACACAGTCACTCCACAACTGCCAGGGAAACCAGGGGAGATGGTCTCTGGCTGCACGAATCAACTCGGGGAGCCTGAATCCTTAACCACTGCGGTTCTGCCTGCTGGAGGGCCCTCTGGACGCGAGGGGCAGCTGTTGAATAATATTGAGATTTTGGGTTTGTTTGTTGGTCATTTAATCCACTCCTGCTATAAGGAATTTCAAGGACCGCGAGTACAAGGGCTGTGACACAGTTTTGGGAAGCTGCTGCCTCCTGACTTGCAGCACGAGGAATGCACCGGCGTCCTGGGATGCTCCTGCAGACAGCTGAAGAGATGCAAAGTGGCAAGGGCGATCGCAGGGCCCGCGAAAACCTCTCGGGGTGGAATAAAAAGTACATTACGAAGAGGGATGGCATCATCCTGATTTTCCTGGAGGGAAACTGAAGCAAATAGCTCCCCAGGTTTTTGCAGGAAGCTAGCAGCAGGGCAGGGGACGGCAACGAGTCCCGAACTCCATCGTGTGGCATCTTGCAGGCTGGTCCCTGAGCTCTGCAGGAGCTGCAGATGGAGGAAAGGTTTCAGACTCGGATCTTGCCTGTTTTTGCTTTGTTTTGCTTTGGTTTAGGCTCTCTGTAGTTAGCTGATTCGTTTATGAGCCCAGACAGGTGAGTGCCTGGGTTCTCGGTGCCTGGGCTGGCATCGAGGTGCCGGTGCCCCTTGCATTCCCCCCGGGAGCTCTTGCTGCAGCCCCCGGCCCAGCAGCCTCGCTCGGGCCCTGCTGCGTCCCCTGCGTCTCAGCACTCAGTCTTGTTGTCCCTGTTCCCCCGGGACACGTCTCAGCCAGGCTCACCCAGCTGCTCCTATTGCTGAAGAGCTGAGAGGAAAGGAGGACGAATAAATACCAAGAACAGGAGAGAAAGAAGATGAAAGATGGCACTTCTCTCTTGAGGCAATGCAAGAAATAAACCAGAATCTTTTTTAAAAAAAATATACATATATATCTTTTTCCTTTCATGGCCTAGAAGTTGATTTTGTGGTCAAAAACAAAGAAAACTTCATTCGTGGCTGACAACTTCTGCAACCCGCAGGGCAGCCCTCGCCTTCGGCTCTTGGTCGTTGGTGACCGATGTCCAGGGCAGCGCCCGGAGCCGCGGCCAAGGCAGGACCCTGCCCCGTGGCCCCGGCTGAGCCAGGGCTGATCCAGTAAGTCATGGGGAGGGCAGGAAAGGCTGTGCTTTACCTGCCTGCATTTCAGTGCCTCTTTTTCCTTTGTAAACTGGAAACACACGAGCTCTTCCTCGCACCTTGCCTGGGGATGCTGCAGTGAAGATTCCCAGGCCTCGTCCCAAAGCTGAGGGTGAGGAGGAACCGAGAGGCTGATGCTATTGCGTGTCTCCCGTAGACTCGGTACCTGGTGCCAAGGCACAGTTGCACTGGAACTCTCAAAACCAGCGTCTTTCCTGCAGCAGACGCTGCTCGGGCTTGAGCCAACTGCTGCCTTCTCTGGCAGCAGCCTCAGAAGTGAGGGACTAAATATATCCCAGCCGCAGCCTCCTCTCAGAGGAGGAAGGAAAAATGAATAACAAGATGGAATGGAATGAGGGGCCCGAGCACTCCCAAAAGCCGTTGGATCTCTCATTATGAAATGCAGACGACATTTATGAGTCTAATACCAATATTGATGTTTGCAGAGACATTTGTTCAGTGCTTGAAGTAAATACCTTCACAGTCGATATAAATAAATGCCGCCGAATTTTTGTTGTGTGTAGGTTTTGTATTCGGAGAAGAATTGAGAAATGCCTTTTCTCTTTCATTTCTTTCCTCCTCTTAAAGAGCTTAAGCTATTGAATCGTGAATGGGCCACATGAGGGGAGATGACAGATGAGACAAAGGCACTAACCATTATTTGCAAAGATTTTATTGGACATCATATGATTTTTTTTTTTACTGCAACTCCCTACAAATTACTTCCACAGATCAATAGAGTTAAGCTCATAATAGGGAAAATATGGGTTGGGTATTGAGTATTATTTGACTAACTCCAGTGTAGAAAAACCAGCAGGTGACAGTCCCTGAGCTGGGCTGGGATCTGCCATCTCGGTGCTGCTCTGCGGACGGCTCCCATTCCCACCAGCTCTTTTCCAGAAAACAAAGAGAGGGAATGGAGGGAAGTATGGATGTGAGCGTGACCTTAGAATAAAACAGGACTTGCTTGCTAAATGGGCGAAAAAGCTGAGCCTGTTTTGGCTGATGTTGTGATCAGGAAGCTACGGGGTGTCTTTCGTGCTTTGTAACCTCCTTTCTTAAACTGATCTTTAAGCTGGATTGAACTTATCCGATCGGACAGGGCTGAAGGAGCCCAGGCTCTTCCAGCAAGCTCCGTGCGCCAGAGCCGGTTCATTTATCAGCCGCGGTTGTCACACGGGGACACTTCGGCGCTGAGGACTCTTGCAATGAGAAATTGGGTTATTTTTCATGCTGGTCTCGTTTGCCAGAGACCTGCTTTTACACGACGAGCATACTTTGTACTGGAGGTAATAAAAGGCAATGGGAAACTCAGCAGTCTTTCACGGGCCGGTCTGGGTATTGTGGTTGGTAGAGGTGAAGCCTTCAGTGATGCTACCAAGATAGGAGATTTTGAAGCCGGAGATGAAGAATATGAGCAAGCAGAGCCATACGCAGAGTTTCTTGTACTTTCTTAATGAGAATTCAACAAGCAGGAATAAAATAAAAAGCCGTCGTTTTCAGAGAGCACAGTAGCCGGGGCTCTCCAGGCGGCGAGGAACGGCGGATCCTGCCCTTCAAGTCCTTAATGTAAAGTCTAATCAAACGCGTAATCCTCGCCGCGTCCTTTGAGCCGCGGCCGCAGCGTCTGCCTCTCGTTAGCCCTTTACACGGGCTTGACTTTGCGCTGGAAGAGCGAGCTCTTTGATCAGGGGGGTCTCCAGGGGGCTGTGCTGCCTCCCGGCAGGGATCCCAAGCTCTTCCCTTTCTTCCTTCCCTCCCTTTCCCGCTGTCGGGCTGTCGCCGTGCCGGTCCCCGCGCTGACGCGGGGCTTTGCTGAGCGCTGCTCCTGCCCAGGGCAGAGGCTCTGACGTGCTCAGAGCATCCTCGTGGCTACAGCAACCAGGGGAGCTGATGGGACCGTGCACATTCGGGGCTGGGTTCGTGCTGGTCGGTAGCGGGGCCACGGGGCCTGTTTAGGCGCCGACAGACGCTGCTGTCCCGTTGGGTTAGCAAGGGCCAGGCAATGGGTTCGCATGGGGCCTCTCTGCAGAAAGGAGTTGAGCAGCGTTGATTCAAGGGCAACGGGTACAAACGGAACCCAGACAGCTCCACCGCCACGTGAGGAAGAGCTTGTTGCTGTGAGGGTGCCCGAGCCCCGGCACAGGCTGCCCAGGGAGGCCGTGGAGGCTCCTCTGGAGACCTCCCAACCTGCCCGGATGGACCCTGTGCCCCTGCTCTGGGTGTCCCTGCTGGAGCAGGGTTGGACTGGGTGATCCTAGGGTCCCTCCTGTGGGTCTGGTTCAGCAGTGAGTTCTTTGGAGCAAGAAGGAGCCTCGGTCTGTTCCCACCTGGTGCCGTGGTGGCACCTTAGTGACATCCCATGGAACTGTCACAATGCAGCAGACCTTGGGATACAGCGCCGTGTCCAGTATCCTTATGGATTCCTTATGGGAAGTCTCCAGCCTTCCACAGCTTGGTCCAGCTGTGCAGCCCGGCACACACGTGTCTGTCTCAATCCATGTGCAAAGAGGCTGCTTAAGGAGAGGAATTTATGGGGAAGACGCTGCCCTTTTAGGAATACATTTTTAAGGATTCATGAAATTATTTGTAGCTTAAGAACACCTGAAACATGAAAATCAAATCTGGGATTTTCCTATATATTTTTGGAAGAAGGGCCTACTTCTCTTGTGGTTTTGAATATTTATCAAAAGCCCTCAAGTCAAAACCCAAATAACTCTTAACCAAAATATAAAATTCTGCAGCAAAATAACGGGTAGGAGGGAATAATTTACAAGCCCCTCTATTCAAAACAGAGTTTTAGGGTCTTTTTTTACCTACTTGATCACAAAAAGGACATGAAAAAAAATAAGGGCCATGGGTTTTTTTTTATGATCCCATAACTCAAGGAGAGATGATTAAATTCTTCTAAAATCCAGAAAACATCTGAGAAATGTCAAACCTATAAAGGTATTTCTGGCGTGACAGTTTTAAGCAAGTGACAGCAGAGGTTTGGAGCAGAAGGGCTGTCTCGGCGGTGTGATGATCAGCACGTTGACCGGGCAGGGGGTATTAGAACACATGAGCAGTTAGCTGGCTGTTCCGCAGCTGACAGTGATCCGGACGGGCTCTTGGAGCTGCTGGATGCTGCGGTCTGAAAAGCGGAGGTCGGGGCAGGTCTCCCCGTGCCCTTGCTGCTGCTGGGAGCTGCTGGGTCGTGCTCCTCTGCGGCCCTTTCCATGCTTGGCACCAGGCACTTGCTGAATCCAGATGTTCTGCGATCCCGGGGATGCACCAGCTCATCCGCTGTAGTAAATACGGACCCGGTAACCTCTTCTCCAACCTTGTTTCTTTGACCTGAGATCAGATATGGGCATTTTAAAACCACCCTGGTCCTTACTGCAGTGCCAGAGGATTAATATCTTTCCCGCGGCTGTAGTGCAAACAACGGAGCCTCCCTGCAGAGTTCAGCCCACAGACGAGAGCTGCCAACACAGGTTATTTTTCCCCAAACCTGGAGATTTGCGCTGTGCTGACAGTAGATCTGTCTTTGCCCGCGGAGGAGGGCCAGGACACACAAACACAAAGAGTAAGTGAACGTGGTTCATGATTGGGGGAATCACCGCTCTCCGGAGGGCCGTGCCAAGCGCTCGTGCTGTCGCTCCAAGAGGACGTTGGAGACAACAGTCCTGCGGTGCCCGGTCAGCCAAGCCCGCTTTGCAACGCCTGGGAGCACGGAATGCAAGATAGAGGGCAAGAACCTTCGTTGATCAACAACGTCATCAACAAAGTCATTAAAAATTATAGAAAAGTAGTGCTTGGGAGGGCCACTGTCAAAGGGAGGAGCACCCAAGGTACTTCTTCCTGGTGGATGCATCCTGAATCCATCCTGAGCAGCTTCAGAACTGGCCATGCTACACCTTACCAGGCAATTTATTTCATGGTTTAATTGGCCTCATCACTGAAACAAGTTTTCCCCAGTGTCCAACCAAGCTCTCCCTTGCTGGAAATTAAGCCCATTGCTCCTTGTCCTGCCTCGAGGCTCGTTTGCACACGATGGGCCACGGGGGCTCCATAACACTCAGCCCCGCGGGCCGGGAAGGGAAGAATTTGTGCAATAACTCCTGCTGCACCCGCCGTCCTGAGCACACCAGGGACCTCAGCCTGCCTGGTCCTTGCACGCTCTTGTCATAAACGTGATTAATAACAAGAGCAAATTCTTTCTGCTGTTTTTCTCTGGAAAAAAGATCAACCAAAGCGCAGGAATGAAAAGGTTTTGCTGCTCTAGGAAAGTCAGGGTGCAGATTGTGGCACCCAGGTAGTCCCAAACTGGCAATATTGAGCAGCACATTCTTGCAGCCAGGAATTCCTGCAATGTCACTTATTCTCTCAAGAAAAAACTTACAAAATATCCTAAACCAGAGGCTTCCCTCAAGCACTTAGGAGTATGGAAAACTGAAATCCTATATTAATGTGTGACTTGTTTTTCACCTTTTCTTCATAATACTCATTTGCTTGCCAAGTTGTGGGACACAAAGGGAAATTCATGAATATAAAACTCTCCAAAATTCTGCAAAACACCCAGAAAAATAAAGCGATGAACACAACTGATCTCTCTTCCAGCACGACTTGGGTCTCTATTAGCTCTTAAATGCAGTTTTGTCATTCCCGTTCTCGGAGCACCGCGCGTCTATTTACTCTTCCATTGTAGTCAGCCGGCATCTGCTCACACACGCTAATGCATTTTGTTACATCTGAAAAAGAAGGAAATCAAATATTTGCTTGACGTAAATCAGGGAAAGGGAGCAGTTACAAAGAGCATTTCTTTCCAAAATCATGAGCTGGGTACTGCAGACCAGAGCGAGTTCCTGCAAACAGATGGGTAATTTTACTCAATTAAATAACCCTCAGCTCAGATAACCCATCTATTCAGGGAAGATTGTGAAGCATCTTCTGCGATAGCCCAGCCACATCCTTCACTGGCCTCCAGAGCTGGAGGTGGCATTGCTAAATTCTCTTAGCATTTCTTTTTTTTCTGAGTAAATGATTCCATTAGCTACTGGGGTGATCCTGAAGCCATGGTTGGAAAGGAACTGACCTTCCTGGAGCTTGTGGTGTCTCAGGCAGTGATCTATGGAATAGAATGATGAAAAACAAGGTACGTGCTGGGCGGTGGATATTCCCAGTGCTCCCAGCAAGAGGTTCCAGCATCCCACATCCTGCACTGGGGCTCCCCAGACGATGTCCGTGGCTGGTGTGTGGGCCGCATCTGGCTCCACAGCCAAAGAGAAGCCCGTCTTATCCAAGGGAGCCCCATCCTGTCCAAGAGGAGCCCCGTGTTGTCCAAGAGGAGCCCATCTTGTCCAAGAAGAGCCCATCTTGTCCAAGAGGAGCCCCGTCTTGTCCAAGAGGAGCCCCGTCTTGTCCAAGAGGAGCCCCATCTTGCCCAAGATGAGCCCGTCTTGCCCAAGAGCAGCCCCATCTTGTCCAAGAAGAGCCCACCTCGTCCAAGAGGAGCCCCATCCTGTCCAAGAAGAGCCCACCTCGTCCAAGAGGAGCCCCATCCTGTCCCACAGCAGCCCCGTCTTGTCCAACAGCCGCCCCGTCCTGTCCCAGAGGAGCCCCATCTTGTCCAAGAGGAGCCCCGTCTTACCCAAGAGGAGCCCGTCTTGTCCAAGAGCAGCCCCGTCTTACCCAAGAGGTGCCCGTCTTGTCCAAGAGGAGCCCGTCTTGTCCAAGAGGAGCCCCATCTTATCCAAGAGGAGCCCGTCTTATCCAAGAGGAGCCCGTCTTGTCCAAGAAGAGCCCCATCTTGTCCAAGAGGAGCCCTGTCTTGACCAAGAGGAGCCCTGTCTTGTCTAAGAGGAGTCTGTCTTGTCCAAGAGGAGCCCATCTTGTCCAAGAGGTGCCCGTCTTGTCCAAGAGGAGCCCGTCCTGTCCAAGAGGAGCCCAATCTTCCTTGTCTCAGTGTCCCAGGGAGCCCCCCGCAAGCAGCGACCATGTGAGCAGGGTGAAGGTAGGACCTGCTGCGGGGCTGTGTGTGGTGCAGGAGGCACCGGGCTCCATCCCCGTGGGCAATGCGTGCTCCATGGGGCACAACCAAGAGCCACTCGGGACATTGTCCTGCACAACCAGCCAAGGCCTAAACACGCAGCCAGGGACTGAGTGAGTTTTCCCAACCCACCCACAAAGTCACTAGCCGAGAATTAACCTGGCTTTTTGGCTAAGCTGCTGTAACGCAGTTCGCATGGGTCTTTTGGGACTCCGTGGGCAGTTTGGCAGGATGGAGAGAGCATCCCTCGAGTTTAAAAGCTAAAAAAACATTGAAGATTCCTGATCAGTAACTCTGTTTCTGCTCCGCCTGAGAAAGGCATTTGCATCCTTTAAAAACTAGTGTTTTGATAGTATTTTATGTAGAGTACACATAACCAATTGAAATATAATAGCCTTTGTGTTCCTGGGCTCATTTTTGCTTTGCTGCGGCTTATGTCTTTATGTCTTTAGGACATTAAATCATCCCCAGGGTCTCGTGTTTTCTTACATCCTCCAGCATATTTTTTTTTTCTTTTATGGTAGACTAAGTATCTACATGGGAGATTAAGTTTTACAGTGTGATGCATCAACCCAATTTTTGTTGTTGCCACTGCTTGTTCTGCAGACTTCAGCTTGTACACGGCTCAACCCCGCTCTTGGGAACAGTGACATTGCTCCGGCTTGTTGGCGCCTGTTTCCATTCTGCTAAATATGAATTTCACCCACAAATGACCAGGGGCATCTGGAAGCATCCTGGCATGAAGCACGGTGCCAGGCAGAAAGGGGAAGAGATGAAGATATGGCAGTGTTTAGGGTTTTGTTGTGATTTATAGGCATTTCTTTACTCATTCGAGCACCAGAGCTTCAGAGTTTGCTTTGAAACAGGCTTTCTGCGTGAAGCTGCTTGGCAAAGTGGCTCTTGTAACAGAAAAATGCCAGTTTGTCGAAGCCAAAGGAGGCCTATTTGAACCCTTGCCTGACTTGAAGTAGGGCTGGAGGCAAACACTGACATGGGCCGCACGTTCCGTTTTGTAGAAAATAACAGATCTCAGGCTATGGAAACAGGCTTTCTGCTTTGAAATTTTAGTTCCTTTTGGTTCATTTAGACTAGAAAAAGAAATGAGGGAGCTGCAGCACGGCATTTCTGTTGACCCTTGCTCAACTCCGCTCCCCATGCACAATCACAGGAGAGGAATCGCAGTGGGGTTATTCAGTTCATGAACATTTCGCCTTGGCTCAGGACCAGAGCGTTCCGGTACCGTGAGGTTCAAGGGGCCAAGCTCGGTTTCCCCTCTAGCTCGAGGGGACGGCCCTGAGGCCCGAGATGGGCACGTTAATGATGAGGACGCGCTTGGACACGCTGGTGTTGGGGCCGGCAAAGCGAGACTGGTGTCTGTGACCTTCCGACTGCAGCTCCTGTGTCCCCGTGCGGTGGGACGGCACTGGGGTCCCGTAAAGCATGGGAATGCTGGTCCCTTCCCTCTTGATGTCTCTCCGCCTCGTTGCCTTTAGCTCTCTAACCACCCTACCAGCGAGCTCCTCGTTATCCAAGTCCCCAAACATCTCTCTCAGAAAACAAAACCAAAGCTAAAGTAAAACATATTTAGCTCTAATGATGCACACGTCCTCGCTGTGTTGGGATCTGCTGCGGTTTAACGAGCGGAGCAGCTGCAGCGCTGGGATGATGAGCAGGATGCGCGGCCTTAATGGGGCTCCTGCCGGACTGGGGTCCAGGCGACCTGAAAGACAGGGAGAAAATTTCCATCAGATGGAAAATGGAGCATGATGTTTAACCTGGGAATGCTTGGAAAGGCCTATGGACTGATCCTCATCAGGAGGCCTGGGACGGGCCGTGCAGGATCTTCCCCCAGGGCTTTGGGTCCCCTTGCAGCCCCTCTCGTTTCTATCCACAGGGAAGTTGAGCTCGAGGGTGGTTTAACGAGAACAGCTACAGAACCGTGGGAGTTTCTACTTGGGATAAATTTAAGAAGTAGTATTGGTTTCGGTTCAATTTGGACCAAAATCAACAGGGGGAAAAGATGGAATTTCTTACAAATTTGCTTTTTAGCCTTCTGCAACTTGTGCCTGTGCTCAAAGACGTGACGAGCTTGAGAATGCTTTGGCACTGCTGCTGTAGCTCACGTCTTGAAGGAGCCAAGAAAGGGGCTGAGGAAAATCTATCTAAAGCTCTAGTCTCAGTGTCCAAATGGCAGCTCTGTCCTCATGGAAACTGCTCATCCAAATAGATTTGAATGTCCGAGTTTTTCAGGTATGGGCTAAGGTGCAGGGAAACGGTGTGCGGGTGCTGTTGCCTTTCTGTCCATCTCCGGGATGAAGACAGGGCCATGGATTCCACATTGAAGGTGACAAGATGCAGTCACGGTCCCGTTTGCTGATCACAGCTGCCTCCGAGCCCATTTTGAGCCCTTACGGCTGCTCTGTATTTGCTGAAGACTTTTGCACCTGGCCACGCGCCTGTTTCCAAGGCAGGAGCTGTTGGTCGTCGCTTCCCGCGTCTCCCGCCGAGCGCATGGAGCAGATCCCAACGCGCTCGCTTTGAAGCCGCCCCGGCACTGCGAGTGCGTTTCAAGCAGACAGCTTGGCACGGCCCCTTCAAAGCAAGCTTCAAATTCGCCAGACTTGCTGGAGCGTTTCGGCAGATTTTGGAAGGGAACGAGGTCTGATTAGCTCCTCTCTTCGTCTCTCAAGCCATTACGATCAAAACAAGACGCAAACAGATGGGAACAGAGAACTCCAGCAGAAAAGGGTCAGAGTTTCAGCTCCTGGACTGCAGCCCCGTGGAGGGAAATGGGTAGCGAAGGGGGGAAAGGGGATGGGGAATGGTGAGAAGTGGCTTGTTGGTCACAGGGGTGTGATGCGCAGGGATGCGATGTGATATCCTTGCTAGGGACATGACCACAATGTCCTCCTGGGGTGAAGGACGAAGGAAAGGAGCTCCTGGGCTGCGACTGTATTAAAATAAAACACAAAGAATGTACTTTCCCCTCTTTTTTGCATTATCAGGTAAATGTTTCTGTTTCCAAAATACTTTTAAAACCCCAAATTGAACTTTTTTCCTTGAAAATCGCAAACATCTCCTGAAACTGCCTCGGTTTCCAACCAGGCTGCATTTTCACACATGAACATTCCTGTGCACTGTATGGGGGAGTCATTCCTGGCAGGGAAAGTGGCTTTTTTTGTGTGTTCCTCTGGTCTGTGCCAGCAGCTCCTGGGGAACCTTTGCTCCAGTGTGCTCCTTGTAGCCCTGCTCTCTGCTCCTCTGCAGCAGCCTGACTCCTCGTCCCTGCTGGGAACGGCCAAGACCAGCAGCGTCCCCGGGAGGTTTTGGTGGCTCAGATGAGGTCCTCCCTGCCCAGCCTCCTTCTGGGCCATATGCACATGCAGGAACTACCAGGGGCTTCTGGTTGCCAATTGGCACGTTGTGCCCTTTGAAACTCCTTTTGTGGATGGCCTGGGATTGCACTCCTGTAGTCGTCGTATTCCTCTCTCTTGGCACTACCTTCTTCCCTCTTCTTCCCCACTGGATTTTTGCTCAGGGGACAATTTGCCTTCGGAGCCGAATGGAAACGGACAATGGAATCCAAAACCAACTGGGTATTTGGTTTCAGAAGTGCTATGCTCCCCAGGATACTCATCAGTGCCGATAAATGTTTTGTGAAGCATAGTGAATGTTATTTAAATAACGTTTTCCAGCAGAATATGATGGTTATGAAAGTCACCCAGAAGGTTTATTCCTGGGGAGAGAGGAGGAGACACCAACAGGCACCTTCACCTCTGGGGTTCCTGATGTTGGTCCCTTCCGCGGCTGCCTAATGCAGCGCAGGCCATCGGGGTCGCTCCAGAGATGTCCGTGGATGTTTAACACACCAGAGTCGGGCACAAGAGATGGAGAGGACAGAAGAAATGACTAAGGTCGTCTCTGTGGTCACGCTGCACAAATCCTCCTTTGCGCAGCTCTTGATCCCAACTCAGCAATGTCTATTTATATATTTGATTTAAAAATAATTTCCTTTCCCCTCATCTCTGGAAAATTAAATCTGTCAGATAAAGCGGAGCAGCCAGGCCAGTAGCTCCGGCTGGACTTGGGTGACTTTCATCATCCATTTGGCAGAGGAAGGGCATTTATAGCGGAGCGGGTGGCGGGAGGAAGCCGGAGGGGAGCAGTGTCCAGTTAGCCATAAATACTCCTGTTTCAAAATGGGCTTTTTCGTCTTTATTTTTGGTGCATTTTCCCAGCTGTTAGAGAACTCCGGTGACGCGGCGTCCTGAAGCCACCGCAGCCGCTCCTGCCCGCTCCCGCTGCCCCGTCGCCTGCTGCCGGCCGCAGAAACGGCCTCGCAGGGGCTGGTGGCCGGCAGGAGGGTCCAGGAGGGTCCAGCACGAGGGACACATTGATCTGTGCTGCTGAGGGGCATCTTGGCAGTACCTGCTGGGGCAGCCTGCTCGGGACAGGGCCCTTCTCCTTCTTGTAGAGGTTTGAAATTTGCGCTGCTCCTTGCAATTAATTTAACGTGGGGTCAAAACAGCTGGCGATGGCATTGGCTGCCTGGCGGGAGATGGATTAAACCTCTCCATGGGTCTTACCAGGGGCATTTCCATACTTCCAAATTATTGTCTCTTGCATTAGGATTTCCTGCGCTATGAGGGATGTCTCGTTTCTCTCACCAACGAAGAGACTCCCATAGAGCTTCATTGGTGAGCAGCAAGGTTTGGGTTGAGCAGGAATGAACTCCACAGTATTATCATTAAATGTTCCTCAGTGTAACAGAGTTATGAGCATGTCAGAGTTCCTCAAACCACCTTAGACAGAACTCTCCTTACTTATTTTTATATCTAAAGAACCACTGCAATTAATTCCTTACCCCTTTTTTCAAGAGAACTGTGATTGCTGCTGTAGCAGCATAACAAGAGTTACTGTTTTCCACCGGATGCTTCATTAACTTGACCCTAATTGGCCAAGTAAACACCAACAAATTGCTGCTCAATCAAGGTTTGAGCTGTGGCTCCTAAAGCAGCCCGGATACGCGGAAACGGCAGAGCAGAGGCTGCACACAGACGGGAAACCTTCGGGTTCAGAATGACCCAGCACCTATTAGCAATAATCGCCCGTACGCCGTCACACCACAACCAAGAGCATTAGGCGGACCACAGCTTATATTAAATGAGGATATTTTTTCCCCTGCTCCTATTAATGATGATTGGGACTGAATTAGCTGGCTTAGCTGCTCATTTTTCGTCCTTCCTGCCCTCAGACTTCTCCAAGGGAACAGCACGAGCTGCTGGGGATCTCCTGCGTGGTGAGGAGCCTCCACAGCCCGTGACAGGGGGAGGCCGCGGGATCACGGTGTGTCCAGGGCTGCACTAAGGGCTGCAGCTCGGGCAAGACCCAAGGAATCTTCCTCCAGGCAGTTGGTTGCACGGCCCTTGGCACAGCCCCGTGTGCAGGACACGAAGAGGAACCGGTTACAGAGGAGAAAAAGAGAGAAACAAGAGAAACTTCTTGGAATTCCTCTGCTGAGCTGAACATTTACATTTTATTATTTTTTCCCAGCATGAACAGTCTGATTCATCTTGCGTAGCCTTATGTGTCTGCAGCAAAGGGACTGAGACCCCAGTTAGTCACCCACGGCTGCCGCTCCAGCGAGTGGGATTCAGGACGTGAATCATCCGGCCAACTGCAGGAACCTCTCGAGGCGGCGGTTAATCGCCCCAGGTGCCATTAAGAGCATTGGCTGCGCATTGATTTCCATTGACGTTAAGAGAAGCCCAGGGAGCCTGCTGAGATGATGCCTCTTCGGACAACACGCGTGCCGTGTCGCCAGCCTGCTCTGCGCTCGGAGCATCTACTAACAAGTTTATTTCTGTCCTTGGCAGCTTCGTCCTTCCTTTTTCCCCCTAAAACGTCCCAGGCAATGACAAAAGTCCCGCTGCCTTCCGCAGTGCCGGGATCTTGCCCTTGATGCCCATAAACGCTCTCCTGACAGTTGATGCTGCTTGCGCTGGGGTTGAACTTGCATGTGGCTTTGGAGGCAGCAAATAAAATGTTTACATCTCGGGTCATTAGCTTCGTCCTGCTGGAGAGCATAGCAGGAAATTCAAGGGCAATATTTATTAGAGGACAAAGAGACACTGAAGAGATGTCATTTATCTCCTTTGTTCAGTGAAAATCTATGGAAGTCTCTAGGGAAAATCCCTGCACACAGTTTGGACCCAGATGCTGCACAGCAGTTCCGATCCAGCTGCCCATCAAGGTTGCTCCAATCAAAGTGCCCCAATCCCCAATTGTAACTCTTACTTTTTTTCCTTATTTTTGGTTTGTTTCCAACATAACCTGAAATGGGCGGCAGCAGTAGAGCTAATCAGGCAACTCTGAGCAGAACTGGGCCGCTTCCCCGCGCGCCGCCGTTAGCTCCAGGGCCCTGCTGCTT
>JAWLRI010001087.1:1463243-1480988 GCA_034781795.1 Crypturellus tataupa
AGAGCTAATCAGGCAACTCTGAGCAGAACTGGGCCGCTTCCCCGCGCGCCGCCGTTAGCTCCAGGGCCCTGCTGCTTCCTGCACTCTGCCTTCCCCGGCCCCACTGCGTTAAAAGCTTTTTCTGCTCAAATGCATGAGTTTAGCATTAGGTTCTGGTGGGAAATGCAGCGTGGTTTCCCTGAAGGGATGGTCTTGGATCTGGTTCTGCAGGTGTTGCTAGCAGTGGGATACCCGAAAGAGAGGACCCGGCTTTATTTTGCTGTCCGCACTGAGGTGGGACTGGGTAGAGCTCAAAACTGAGACGGGGAGCAGAGAACTGCAGCTTTAGGTGCCCAGGGACCGTCACAGTCCTGCACGCCGAGGATGAAACCGAACACCTGGCATTTCCTAATTGCATTTTTGCATTTGAGGGTATAAATTTCCCCGAGCTTCTCCCTAGACACCTACATTTTTCAGCATTTCTGACTCTAAATGTTTCGCGCATCTGTGCCAGGTTGGCAGCACCGACTCCCATGGGCTCTGGGGGGGCTGGATGGGCCCCGGGTGCCGGCCGCGCTGCAGGGAGGAGGCGCATCCCGACTTGGAGGGAAGGGATGGGTTTAGGGGCATCGGTTTCCCTGCGAAGCCGGTCACGGCAGCAGGTCCCTGCACGCTCAGCTGCTTCATCTCCGCCTGTCAGCAGCGGTTCTGGGGCTTCCCATCAATTACCCTGAAAGAATCCACCTTGGAGCGGTGGTGAAAGCTCCCCATTTCCACAGCACTGTTACCCAGTCTGGGTTTTGTGGCCCAGAGACTCTAAATGCGTGATATATGTGGGCTGCACGGTGGCATCTCCAAGCCAAGGGCAGGTGGGATGCAAGGAGGAGGGAAGGAAGAGCGGAAGGGAGGGAGGGAGGCTGAGAGACACTGCAGGGAGAGCAAAAACCTTGGAAAAGGGGACTGCAATTTCCTCTGTTTTTCCAAATACAACATGGGGGAAAAAAAAAAGAAGAAAATATCTTGGAGTTTATTTAGAAGAGTTTTAAAAACCCTTTGTAAATCGGACGTGTCAGATCTCTGGGATCTAAAATAAATGTTTGGGTTTTATTTCACTCTGCCTCGTGCTGCAGGAGCAAAAGGAGATAAAAATTTAGGGTGACCTCCACAGTCCAGCCATTCCGAGGCAATAGATGGAGCGTGTGTAAATTCCAAAATCCCTTTTGATGTAAAGAGAGACCTGTCACTGGGGAAAACAGTAAATCCGAGCGGTGAAATCTGTAAAGAAAGAAAGGGAAAAAAGGCAGATTAACCCCAGCACAAGCAAACAGACCAGCCCCGCTCATCCCTGCGGTTCCAAAGCAGCAAATACTCACCCAGCAAACAAACCCACGCGAGCGGAGGAGCGGCCAGGGCTGCAGGGCTCCAGGGCCCGTCCAGGCGGCACCCGCAGAACCGGCCGCAGGGCTCCGGGGCAGCGGGAGCCCTCGCTGACCCCCCGTTCCAGGGTGCTGCCACCAGCAGCCCCGTGCGCAGGCACCCGCTGGCAGAGCCCTGTCCTTCCAGCTGCTCCTTGGCCTGAGCACAGGTTGCATTTGGAGCCGTTAATCCGTGTGCACCGCGTTCAGGCTGGGTCAAATCCACGTCCCGATGTCGGGGCTCCGGAGCCGGCGCTGCCACCCCGCTCCCGCATCCCAGATGCCGCCCAGACCGGCCCTGCTGCCCTCCACGCTCCCCTCGTGTTCATGGTGCACAGTGAACCCCAGGTCCTACCTTTCCCCCATCCCCTGAGCAAGGGACAGATTCTCCGCTCCTGCCGCGGGTGTCCCTCGCTTGGAGGCTTCGGGGCAGATCTTCAGAGCTGCTGCAGAGACACAACATCTCCAAAGGTGTCTGTGAGGTCTGGGAGGAGAGAGGCACCCCCAGAAACTGCAGCAGCAGAGAAAAGCCATAGCCCAGCCCAGCAGACGCCAAGCAGCTGCAGTTCTCGTTCTTTAACCTTTCCTGCAGCCAGAGCAGTTCGTGGCATCATTTGCACCACCATGGGCACGAGACCCAGAACGGATCCCCTCGCCACCCGCACGTGGGAGTCTGCAAAACGGCTCCCAAACGACCTGTGAGCGCAGATCGGGGTGACCCGGAGCGGCCGCTGCCCCTCCAGCTGCGCAGGGTCCCCCCAGGTGTCCGGTGCCGCCCAGGGCTGCAGCTCAGGTGCCGCAGACGGGCCCTGTCCCCCCGCCACGACCTGCACCCGGGTGGCCTCTCCCCATCTCCCCAACCCGCTGTTCCCTGTCTGAGAGGATCCAGCCCCTTAGCGGGATCCCATGGAGTGCAGGGGGTTTCCTGCTCGCCCATGGTCTCCTCTCAACCTGCAGGTCAGTGTTCTCATTTTTCAGCACATTGATTGCCCTCCTCCTGTTTTGTTTGTATCATTTTGGCTTTGGGGTTTATCGTGTTTGAGCAGGAATGAGTGGAAGGGCAGGGGACTAACCTTTCTGCTCAGCAAGGACTTCAGAGGAGTCATGAGAGTTGCAGGGCTATGAAAGGACTGGGCTTAGTTTTGCTAGTTCCTTCATTAAAAGCTTTGCTAGGACATTTTAATAGGTCTAAATGGTGTAATGAAGAGAAAATAGGGCTGTGGAAAGGCGTTTCTGACCTTGGGGTGTTTTGCAGGGCTGCTCTGGAGCCCAGCAGCTGTGGGAGGCTGCAGCAGGGGCTGGTCCGCGGCTCTGGCCGCAGGCGGGCGAGGGGAAGGTGCCTCTTGCTGGTGCAGCGCTGGAGGGTGGTGGTTTGAGCAGGATGTGTGCGCTGTGTCCCTGGGTTACTGCCGACCTGCTGGGGCTGCTCCGAGCGGGACAAATCCCTGGGGAGCAAAAACGGCCTCGTGCTGGGGCCGGGTCCTGCAGAGACAACTTATAGTCTCTGTATATAGTGACCGCTGCAAGGAGCGAGCGTCACCGTGGCCGATTCACCTCCTTGCAGATGCTGCTGCCCCAGGGGCTGCTCTTGGGGCACCGAGCAGCCCCAGGGCTGGCGCAGGCAGCGGTGCTGAGCGCTGGGAGCCGTAACGAGCCTCTCCGGACCCACAGCCTAGCAGGATGCGCTCTCCTAGGCAGCTTCAGGAGGAGCTGTGGGACCCCCCGTGCGTTTGCTGGGCTGTGTGGTGTCTGCCCAGAGCGCAGGTTCCCCTGGAGCTCCGATTACACAAGCAACTGCCCCGATGAGGCAAAATCCTGGTCTCGTTCAAGCTGACCACGCTTTGTGCTGCTCCGAGACCAGTGAATGTCAAGCTTAGAGCTTTGGCATTAGAGCACGTTGGAAAGCAGGGGACCCGTGCTGCTTGAGGGATCTCTTTCACAAAGCACTGACCTTTCTCTCTCTGTCTGTTTTTCTCTTTCTCTCTAATTTTTCGCTGTCTCTTCTTGCCCGTTGAGACTCTTTTGTACTTGCAGTCCAAAATGAAATGCTTCTCGCTGAGGGTTCTTGGCCTCGAGCTCCCAAAGGCGGGACCCAAACCTTGGCGCGCGCTGGGCTGCGTTGTGGCCCCGCATGCCAATGAATGGGCCGGATGGCGAGATGGGCTGCGATCCGGAGCGGCCCCGCGGGCAGCGCGAGGCCACTGAGCGGGATGGGGAGCCGACCAGGTCCTGGCGATGGCACCGGGAGGGTCCAGGGTGCAGCCCGGCTCCCCGGGGATCCCAACGGCCCCGGGTCCCGGCGCAGGGGCTCGGGGCTGCCGTGCGGCCATCCTCATGCAGGAGCCGTCCCTTGGGAGCGCAGGACAAGTCCCATCTCGCTGTCCCCCCTGAAGGGAGGCGGCTGCGCACGGTGGCCCCTGCGGCTGGACAGAGCGAGCCATTAGGGATTAAAAGGGAAGCAAGCTGTTCTGTAGGCGCTCGCAGCTGCGGCTGGCGACAAGCTGAATGACAGTCATTGTGTGCTCCGTGATTGCCAGTAATTCCTCTTTCATGCCACTGAAGCCATATGGCATGATGGATCATGAAATCGCTTGTAATGTGCTTTATATAGTGTGAGCGAGGGCTTTCAAAACGACTTAATGACAGCGAGTCATATTCATTTTCCTTGGGCTGTTCGAGATTATTGGCTAATTAGTATCTTATTCAGAGCAGCCCCTGCTCTTGATCTTGGAGGGCTGGGCCGGACCTGACGACGTTGTCAAGAGTGGCCTTTGGAAACGCTCCCTGTCGCAGGGTGGCCCTGGCGTTTGTGTCGGGCTGAGGGCTCCGGGGAGCGGAGGAGCCTGCGCCCGCGCTGTCCCCTGCTGTATCCTGCTGGATCCCCCACGCTGTCCCCTCCTGCATCCCCTGAATGCTCCCGCACTGTCCCCTCCTCGTGTCCCCTTGGATGTGCCCGCGCTGTCCCCTCCTGCATCCCCTGGATGCCCCCACACTGTCCCCTCCTGCATCCCGCCGGATCCCCCGCGCTGTCCCCTCCTTGTGTCCCCCCAGATGCGCCCGCGCTGTCCCCTCCTGGCGTCTTGGCCTTGGCACCCCATGTCACGCGCAGCCTTGGCAGCCCCAGGCTCTGTCATTGGAGGCGATTTGTTGGATTCCCCAGAACAGACTCGCCCGCTGCTGTTCCGAGCCCTCGGCTCGTCCGTTATCAATCACACTGGCACCAGCTGAGGAGAATTCTTAAGCACAAATCCACAGGTGGGGAAAAATCAAAAAATAACATATTTAACATTTACATCTTCTCTGTATTGCAGTAAATGCCTTTTATGACCAATAGCTGTAATGCATCACCTAGACTAACTCCTGGTTTTGAGCAGCATCCGTTATTGACTCGGACCTGTTCTTGTTTGGTAAATCACCTGCAGGCTGATCCCGACGGCGCTGCACGGGATTCATAAATCTCAGCCGAACGGCTTCTCTCCGCAGCGTCGGCTCCTGCAGGAAAACTCCTGTTTGCAGATTGGAAGGCTCAAGGCGGGAGAGAACTCCCTGACCTGAATTACATGGGGAGGCTGGAGACTGGATCCGGCTGCAGCCTGAATATATCCAGGCCCATGGGAGTGGTCCTTAACAGGTCTTTTAATCAAATGCACTGTTTCCTTTGAAAGGAACTCAGTGTTTTATGGAGAGAAAAACACCTGGTTGTATGGGAGATCTTCCTTATGAATTTGTAGAAATCTTTGTATTTTTTTAACTAACTTGCATTAAGTTTTCCTATGAACACCAGCGCTTCCTAATGCTTGACCATTGCAATAAAGATGCCCTGTAATGATATCCCTTTTCCTTCAGATCCAAAGTGAAATTCAGATATATGGAGTCTTGCTCATAAACCTTGGATCTGTTTGTTTCTTTCCCGTGTAAATCTGTTGGATTAACTGCCCGGCAGGTTATATGGGCAGCTACAGGAAGGTCAATTCCTCAGCCCCAGGAGACCAGGAATGCTCCCAGAAACCTCCATTAATGATCAAAAACGTGGCAAATTCTAGATAGCAGCGGGCAAAGCAGCCGGATCATCAAGCTAAAGCAGGTGCTGAGGTTTGAGACAAAATTTGAATCCTTTGTGTTTGTAAACTTGCATCCCTGGGTTGCATTGAACTTCCAAGGATCACGACATCCTGCTGGAAGCTGCAGCCTCGAGCTGCTTGGGCCGGTTTACATTCATTCTGTCAAATGAAAGGGCCTTTTTAAAGGGCTCATTCAGAATAGTTGATTTTTGAACCTCAGTGCTATGGAGAATGCTGATCTACTAAATTGGCTAATTAAATTAAGCCAAACTAATTTGATCAGAGTGCCAGTTTTAGTAAGGTCCTAAATAAAATTTTATCTCCCTTTTACAACATGTTAGGTCATGCTTGGTGTTGAATATAGCTTAATATCAGCTAGTTTTTTCAATTTAAATATTGAATTTGCTAACGTGAGAGCTGCTTGGCCGAAGGGAGGAAACGGCTTCTGTGCTGCAGGATCAAGTCCTTGGATATGTAACGGGGTGGGCTGGATCCTATACAATGCGGAGCAGACCATGGAAAACTTTAAAGCCACATATGACCAACAAGAAAAACTCCACATGTTTCAGGCTAAAAGCTTGGCCCACACAGAAAAGCTAATTCTCCATAACTTTTTGCAAATAAAATAAAAGCAGGAGGTCTAGAAGGCATTGGGTCCCTAGTCTGATTTCTGCCAGGCTCTTGGGAGGACAGACTTCCTTATAGAGCAGATTGGAAGAAGATGCTCTCGTCTTGTGAGGAGCTGTGATCCGAGCGCTGCTCCCAGGAAAACGTGGGGACGGGAGATGTGTCCAGGGCGAGTGACAGCGACGGAGCGCGGGCAGCTGGTGCAGGGATCGGAGCCGCTTCTGGTCCCTTCGGAGCGGATTGCAGGGGCTGGTGCAGCTCCCGCAGCTCCTCCTTGGGGCTCAGCCCTGATTCCCGCTGCACCGTTCCTGCTGGAAACTGCTGATTAAAGCTGTTGTGACCAATCCACGCGGCTTTTAATTAAGCTGTCATGTTGAAACCGGAGCCCTCTCCTGGGAGGGAAGCATGCATTTTATGGCCATTTAATTTTTGCTTAGGGTGTTAAAATTTACTTCTGGCATCCTGAGAATTATTAACAAGATTCAGGGATTCTTGCCTGTTTGTGGCAATTATGAGGAATAAATCATTAAGCTTAATGAGGGTGGGTAGAAAATTGCAAAGTCAGATTTTTTTCCTGTAGGATTTGGTCTTGCCTCTACAATTCTCCTGTGTAATGGCTGTTTTGCCCAAGCTTGTATCTCCAGTACTAGTGTGGTTCTAGGGTCGGACCTCCCCGGTGTCACTGCCCTGGAAGGGCTCGAACCTGTGATCAGGGGGCACACGGGGAATGACTTTGTTCTGCACTGAAACCAGAGCGACTGCCCCTCCAAAAAACAGTTTCCCAAGCGGTGAATCCCTTATAAGGGACAACCAGGCTCTCCCTCACTGTCTCCCTCTGCTCCTCCTTGATTCCTTATCTTACCCTTGTTCCTTCCTCACCCTTCCCTTTGCTTTCTGCTCTCTGGGAACCATCCAGGGCCCAGCCTGGAAGCTGCTGCCTCCAACGGAGGAGCCGGGAGCAGCTCCCGGTGAGGAGCCCCGGACACGGCTCTGCTGGGGCTGCCTGGACTGGGAATTGCAATCTCACGGGAATTGCAATCTCATGGAAGTTGCAATCTCACGGGAATTGCAATCTCACGGGAATTGCAATCTCATGGAAGTTGCAATCTCATGGAAGTTGCAATCTCATGGAAGTTGCAATCTCTGGAAGTTGCAATCTCATGGAAATCTCATGAATTACAATCTGGAAATTACCTGCCAGGGTCATGGCCATGGCAGCCACCACGAGGGCTGACAGCCGAGAGGTGCCCTGCAGGGATAATCCTGGTATGAGAGAGCTCTTGGCGTCAACCAAGAGGCAGCATCAAGGCTTCAGGGGGAAGGACCTGGTGTGCGGCTTTACTGCAAGATAGGTGGGTTTCGGTATAAAATAAAATGGTATTTAGGTTCTGCTCTGTGTCCCCAAGATGGCCTTGAGTTCAGAGCTGGAGCGGTCTCGTTGTAGAGGGTTTGGAGTGTAGGCAGCTGGCAAAGAGCAAAGAAATGGTAAAACATACGTAGGAACAGGGGCAGGCGTGCTGGAAAGGCGCTTCAGGACACGGCGGTGAAGTGTCTTCCACAATCCGTCTGCCAAGGCAAGGAATAAATCCCGAAGTTCCTGCCGAGAGACCCTGAGCTTCATCTGTTGGGAAAAGTAACATTCCCAGGGCACCTGATGTGAAACCTGGGAGCACTCGTGGTTGGAACTCGTGGTTTTTCCTCTCTGGGGCAGCCCGTGCTCCTGCTCCAGGTGGGTTCGCTCACTTGCAGGAGTCAGGAGGGTTTTGCACAAGTGCCTATTTACCTGCAGACTTCTCAAAGTAGGACACCGTTTCCTCTTCAAAAATGGTTAGACGCAAAATTAAACATTTGTTGTTTGCATGTATGTGAGCTACCCGAAAGAACATTTCTAGCTTTTTTGCAGCATGCAGATGACCAGGGCATGTTGTTCATCTTCAAGCTATTGGCACAAGGAAAGATGCTGTTAATAAGAATTTAGCTTGTACTCTCTACCCTTTAAAGGAGTGTACCATAGACGTCTTTTTATAATCTCATTCATAGCCATGTTCTCTCTCAATCCTTTCCCTGCATCTCAATTTAGATTTTGATGACTCATAAAATTAATCCACTCTGGGTAGCAGATCTCTTCCTCTGCAGCCTTAATGCCAGGAGCTGTTTCCTGATGCCGCCAGCCCCGGGTTGCTGCCTCACTCGTGTAAAAGAAAGGAAGTTGAGAACAGCAGAGAAATTTGTGCGTTTTCCCCTTTTGAAAACACATTCCCCTGGGACAGCCCTGCCCTGCCGCACTGGAGGGTCCGTCTCGTCCCCGCGCTCCCGCTCGGTCCCCCGCTCCCTCCGCACCTCCTGGCTGACCCTGTCAGACCTGCAGCCTCGTCGGGTCTCGATCCCCTCTGCAACCACTGATGAGGAAGCACTAAAGCAACCCCAGATTTTACCTCCCTATGAACCACCTGGTCCCACTCTTTAAACTCCGTGAACGTGAGATGGAGAACACGGAGCGAGGCAGACGTCAGCTAAACCAACCCCCATGTGCAGTGAGAGTCGAACAGCTCTAAGGAAAGGTTGGATTTTCCTCATCCACACCAGAACAGGCAGGAGAGGCTCCTATGCAGGCATAGTGATGACACCCACTACGGTGCAGGAAGGAAGATCATTCTCCAAATCCCAATTTACTATTAAAAACAGAAGTTGACTTGGTTCCTCTCCATGCAATTCAATGACAGCTTCATCTAAGAAGCCTTCGGGAACAGCGAGAACACTGTTTCCGTGTCCATGAGTGTTCTGAAGAAACTCCTAAATAGGCTGTTGTGGCATTTATTTTTAAGGCTGCATCAGTTTTTTCATAGGTTGAGGCAACCTGAACATGAAAGAGCCTTTCTGACCTTGTGAGAGCAAGCAGGAGAGAAGAGAAAAGCTTTCTCATTAAAAATATGTCCTTTTTGAAAGCGGTAATTAGAGAAGTTGCCGGCAGCAGCTAGTGTTGATCATTTGGAGATGAGAGCTGTAGTGCTGGATGGAAGGATCATTGTCGGGGCTGGGGACGGACTCGCTTGGCAGATTTTGTTGTTTGCTTTAAACCAGGTCTCAATTTGAAGAGAATCCTTTCAAGTGTCGTGCGAGTAAAGGCTTTTATAGCATTAAGCTTGCCGTGGATAGCTGCATGATAATAAGAGTTTTGCTTTGAGGGCACATCTGCAAACTTGATTTCCTCGGGATTTAATTAGGATGTGGTTTGCTGGGGTCCTGGAGCCAGCGTGTCGCCCTGTCTCTGCTCGGAGCTGCCTGCTTTCTAGTGGAACCCTTTATTCCAGCACAGAGCAACCCATCTGCGGGGGCGTTTGATCCGTCTCGTGCTCCGGCTTCCATTAAAAGCAGGAGATTTGGTCCAAAGCCCCAAGAAATGGTGCTGGCTGCTTGGCTTCCCTGCGCTGAAGTGCTTCCACTGCCCAAAATGATGGAAACTAAAGCTGTGGATAGTGAGAGTCCCTTCCTGCAGGCCCTAACATGACCCGGCTCCTCAGGAAACACTCCTGCATTTCCCATGGATCTGGATGGGCTGCTCTCCCGTGAGGCTCCTCACCACGTGCATCCCGGCAGGTACCGCTGATGCGGGAGCCGGTGTCTGGATGCAGGAATATTTCTCCCGCTAGCCCAAAATAGTAAAGCATATGCAAGGAGAAGAAGCTCTAAATAAACAAAACCGCAATCTGCTCCTATAAAAACATGTTTGAATGGTTGTGCACAACAGACTGGGTTCCCCTCAGGGCCTTTCCAACACTTCGGAGGGATCGAGCCGGGAACAGCTCGGAGAAGTGACATATTTTCAGCCCTGCCAAACGCAGAGTTGTAATTGCAAACTCTTTCCTTTAAGTAGGAATATATCGGCATTTGATTATCTCTTATATTCTTTTTAAATGACAGTAGACACAGTGAGGGCTTTGGCCATTGAGTTTTGGAAGAGAGGAATTGCTCAAGGAGGTTATTGGGTAAGTGGTACCAGCACCCAAGTTGCCAGTGGAAAATATCCTTTTCTTTGCTTAAAACTGGCCGGGCAATGCCTGGTCATTCGGGTTCACATGACATCAAGCCAGGGCAACTGTAATGATTAAATTAAACCTTGGGAAGATCCCTGTGGTAATCTGGTTGCAAATATCAGGCAGGCTCCATGTAAGCCTTCATGTGTCACCCGAGGAACCACAAATAATTGTGTGAATTGCTAAAAAGCCCGAGCAATGGAGTCTCCTGCTTAAAGGATATGCTTGGTTGCAACTAGATTACAGTACTAATTTTTTAATAAGTATGCAGAGTGCGTGCACAGCAAGGAGGGAGCGGGGAGCTAATTCACGGAGCTGTAACTGGGGATAATGCAGCAACGCCAAGGGAAGGCGTCTCCGCAGCAAATACCGGGGAGAATTGCCTGACAGTGAGATATATTCCCGAAATTAATTTCTCTCAGGAAGCAGTTGCAGCTCCTTCCTTGCTGCTGTGAATGAGGCCGGAGCAGGCGCACAGGGTTGGGAGCGATTCCATCCTGCGGGTGCCAGGCACGGATGCCCTGATGGGCTGTGCACCACGGCGGGGTTGACATTGCTTTACTGGGAATTCCTCATGCACCAAGTGCACAGCTCCTCTTGCCTTCTCTGGTGGAAATATGTGGGTTGCACTAAATTCGAGTCCCACATGCAATTTGGAGAAGAAATCTCAGTTCAGGCATTTTTGCTGTGGTTGAGCCAGGGTTTGGCACGCTGCACCATTGCATTTGTGGCAAGACTTTGCATTTTGGGGTTTCAGATGCCGCCACCAGTTGATGATAGTGAAGAGAAAAAGACTAGATTGTTTAGATACCACCCAGATATTCCATTTCCCCCCTGAACTCGAGCCTGTGAAGTGCTGGTGTTAGGATGCAGGATGCTCATCTTCCTTGATGAAGCTCTTTCGGCTCTAAACGCGCTAATACTGCGGAGCCTGATGGAGGTTTATCATCCTAATAAAGGCTGTTCCTGATACAGCGCCGGGGAAGGATGCTCTGCAGTAACGCGGCTGCTGCTGCAGTCAGGGCTCCTGCGCCCTCCCGGCTGCGGGAGCTCCCGCCCTGGCTGTCCCAGACGGGTCCCGGCGCCTGTCCCAGGCCCAGGGGGGACACGCGGCTCCCGCAGCCCCTCTGCTCCTCCTGGTGTCCCGCACGGGAGCGGATGGGACCCAGGGCTTGGGGTCCTCGGAGGACCCTGCAGGGACTGAAAACATCGTGGGGACAAAGCCCCAACCAGATCTTTTCACTTTAGGCAACCCCTGAGCTTCTAAACTTGGTGTCTTTTATATATTGCCACCACCAGCAGCACCACCCTTCCTTTCTGTCCCTTTATTTCTTGGTCCTGATTATCTCCTCGGGCAGGAATTGCCAGGCTTCAGCTCAGAGCACTGTGGTTGGGTACACAGGGCAGGGATGGCCCTTCCATCCTGGCGCAGGTGACACAAGTGCCGCAGAAAAGCAGCTCGGAGCCCGGGAACACACCTCTTGCCGGAGGAAACCTGGTGGAAGGAGCTGCCAGGAAGGTGCCAGGCGCAGGAGGATGCGGAGGGCACTCTGGGGAGGCACTGGGAGGACAGATGGTGCCAAGCGGAGAGCAGGAAATGTGGAGGAGGACGAGAACCATATGGGAGAAGCGGTGCAGAAGTGGGGAGGAAGAGCGATGCTGCCGCCAGAGCTCTAGCTGCCCAGGTGTGGGTCTGGTGTCAAGAAACAGGGGTTAAAGCTCATGGCCAGTAGCAATTTTACTGGGTTACAACCTCATATTTACAAGCAAACAAGGCGGTACATGTCTTACACGCGCCCCGATTGCCGATCCAGCCTTGTCTGAGTCTTGTGTAACTTTAGACACAGGAAAAGTCAGCTTTAGCCTGGGCTGGTGTCCCGCTTGGGCTGGGTCCAGTCGGTTCTTGTTCTTGCCACTCAGCACCTTTTGCCCTCTTGCTTTTCCCTTGCCCCCAGGAGCACTGGCCTGCACGTGGCATTCCCATTCCCCTGATTTTGGGGTTTCTTGGAGCTGGATCACATGGTGCCACTTTGGCTTTCCTGGCTTTCCACCCCCGTTCCTGGAGTTGGGGAGTGGGTGGATGTTTTGGCTTGCTAGGACACCCTTTGGCTTCCTCTTTCCTTGGAGCGGTTAATCAATGTGCGGATTAGGGAGATTACCCTGGACTGTCTCTTCTGATCAAAGGACTTCTGCAATGCAGAGAAAGGAAAGAAAGTCGTTTAAGAGGTGTTTAATCACTTAGTGCTGAATGACGACTTGATTTGAGCATGGATTGACGACAGGGTTTCATCTTCTGTGTACTTGGGGTTATCTCTTGCTTCGTCCAAGCGCAGCACCTTTCATGACGAGGGCTCCGACAATGTGTGATCTCCAGGAGGTGATAAAAAATGCCTCATTATTAAAAATGATGAGACCGGTTGGGTTGGAGGTGATATTTGCAGCTTCAACAGCAGCATCTGCCTTCTGCAAGGGAAATCTTGTATCGTGTTTTCTGCCAAGAAGGCTGGAAACAGGGAGCAGTGCATTTTTTTTCCAATTCTGTGAAGTTCACAGCAACTTTTCTCAGGATTTCAGGCATGTGTGCAGAAGTCAGCAGTCCCGTCTGCTCCGAGATGCTCCCCAGGAATGTGGATTTGTGTGTGCAAAGGGAAGGTCATCACAGGCAACATAGAGCAAACTCGGGATTCTGGAATTTTAGCTGGGAAAGTGGCCAGGGAGTGTGTTCATGGTATAATGGGTGTCCTTAAAATCCCCAGATGCTCCTGTGGTTCCTGTCTGCTGTTGGGAAGTTGTTCATCTTCTCGGTTATCTGCTTGGAAATACTGGAATGCTGCCACCAGCAGCTGTAAGCGTGGGGAGCAAAGCATGATGATGAATAGAAATGAGAAAACAAAAGAACAAAAGAACAAAAGCAACATTGCAGCATCCAGTGCTTCTTGGAGCAGGGCTCCAGGCCATCTCGGGAGCTTCGGGATGGGGTTTCTGCATGCGGTGATGGAGAGGGTGCTGTGCAGCAGCATGAAACTTCTCCCGTTTCCCATAAGGGGGACAAATAAGCACATAGTAGCGAGCAGATACACGAAGGTGCCTCCCTGAAAAGCATTTTTCCTCCTCCGAGAGCCCCTGTGCATGAGCGGGTCTGAGGAGACCCTGCCAGGAGGCTGCACCGGACACGACCGGGAGTGACGAACGGAGCAAGCAGACAGGTGGACACGGCACTGCCCTGGCACATTGCGACCCTTCTGTTGTCCCCAACACACGGCTTTGGATACAGCCTGAGTGGGTGCAGAGTCCTTGGGCCGTGCTGGGGCTGACCTGGTGCCTCCCGTTGCCGTACGAACTCGTAGCAGGATTTCTGCATCCCGAGCTGCTATTCGGAATTGCTGCTAGCCCCGAATTAGAACCAGCAACAGTTGGGGTTTGCATGGGAGAGAAGGAATCGAGCAGAACTGATGCAGTGAGCATGAGCCCAGGAGTGCAAATTTAAAGGCTCTCTTAGGGGGGAAACACGTTGTTTTGTCAGCAAGGCCTCTGCTGCAGAGACCTTCCTGCAGGCAGATGAGTCTTATCCTAATCGCTCACAAAGCAAACATAAATGCTGTTTTTCCAACAGAGTAAAATCCAAAGGAGTTTGAGTCTTGCCTTGATGTATACAACGGCAAACACGCCTCCCTTGGGATACAAGTGCCAAGCTGTGGCTGTAAAGAATAAGTGACAGGTTGTATTTGTTGTAATATTGCTAGAGCCTGCGCAGAAGAGGGTAAGTCCCCCCTTGGGACAGAGTGAGAGATAAGGAACAAGTTGCAAGAAAAAAAACACTTTCAGGTTTGGACTCCTGCAAGATGAACAGTCTCTGCAGGGGCTTGGGTTTGAACCTGGATCTTCTCTTAAACCTCCAATAGCTGCATTCGAGTAGGGGAGAGGGACTGAGCATCGGGGTATGCACGATGTATGCATGCATATGGCAAGATGTGCCCTGGCTTGGAGAATGAGCAGATTCCGGCTTGGTCTTTGCAGCCTTGTTGCTGCAGGAGCTTGGAGGAGAGCACGGCTTGCGCGCTGCGAGGCAGCGCCAGGATCAGCAGAGCAAACACATTCCACAAATGTTTGAGGGTTCCCTGCAGGAAGAGAGCTGAGGACCCCCACCAATGCCCAGCCCGTCATTAACAACTACACCATCGATCTACAAAAGCAGAATCCATCTGGAGCGCTGGGCATGCGGTGCTTGCAGCACAGCCACCATTCACTCTTCGTACCCTCCAGCGCGGTGCGTGCCGCTGCCTGTGTGCGTTGGCATCCTGTGCTGTATGGACAGCGCTTGGTGTCCAGAGAAACACAGAATTTCTGCAGTATGAAGGGCAGTGGCCTGGGTAGGTGCTTGTTGGGCCCAGATGCTGTTTGTGTCGCGCTGAGCAGGAGGAAGAGCCTCTGCGCTGTGTGTGCACTGGGGCCGGTGCTGCCCGGCCGGGCTATATAGTGCTGTATAGTACGTTGCCATCCAGGAACATCACCGCTCAGCTCTGTTATCTGTGATGAAATGCATCCTAATTTATCATTGTTCCTCACGCTCAAATGTTGTTATTGTTGTGAGCATGGGATGAAAGGTCCGTTCGTTATCGTGCTGGCAACAGGCGTCCCTTCCCGTCTCGGTAAAATGTTGAGTCCCAGAAGGATTGTAGGGTTTCCTATGGGGAGACTGAATTCCCACCGCTCTCCTCCCTGTGAGGATGTCAGGGGAGAAGAAAAGGCTGGGGATTCAACACAGCGTGGGCACTGTGAACCCCAGCCCTCTCGGTGTCCGCGAAGGGGGCTGTCAGCATGGCTGAGAGAGAGAAAAGGAAGAAAATAAGCAAAGAACAGAAGGGTTTTGGAGAGCTTTCTCAGGCTGAGCGTTGGTGAGGATGGAGGAGCTGAGGATGCGACGTGAGAGATGAGAGGTGCTCGCGGGAGCGGGCTGAGCCCTGGTGCAGCAGGAGCTGGAGGTCTGCGGGGCCGCGGCAGCTTCACAATAAACCGCTTGCTGCTTTGGAGCAGGGAGTCCTTCATGTTATAACCTAGACAACGGCGTCGGGAGCAGACCTGAGCTCTTTATCTGTGACACAAAGTGACTTTCCCGTATTGACGAGAAGGAATTCAGGCTAAGAGGAAAAACAGCAATCAATCAGCCATAGCAACGGGCGACGGAGAGGAGCAGCTGAGAGCAGCCAAAATAATTACTGTGGAATGAGGGGAAAAAACCTTGCGATACCAAGGGATGAGAGAGGAATTTGCTCTGCTCCTTGCTGGAGTGAGGTGTGGGGAAAGGAGAGGGGCTGCCGCGGTGTCACCTGCCCCTCAGATTGGGAAAATGTAGGTGGAAGAGAGGCTGGAGCAGGACCAGGTGGGAGATGGAAATGTCGCATCATCTCCATGTTCCTCCTGATCTCCCTTCCCTGCACTGTCATGAATGACAAAACGGGCAACAGGATGTGCAGCCCCCAGCCCCATCCCATGTCCATTGCCCCGCCAGGACCCTCACCCCAAATCAGTCCAACTCGGAGCTTGAACATGGCCTAGATGCACTGGAAGGGGCAAAGTTATTGCACCTCGGGGCCCTTCAGGAAGAGGGGTCGAGAGACCAGGCAGAAGCTTCAGTCTTGGAGTCCTGGAGAATAGGCCTTGGCACCCTTAAAACCGTGCCCAATTCTTGCCTATTTATCCCACCCGGAGCTGGTGAGGAGCAGGGACAGCCTGGAACAGCGCTGCCTCCTGCTTGAATCCCGTTCAACACGGCGTTAGCTGCTCTTTCTGCCACCACAATTTGCCCCTAATGCCAGGTTGAGGCTGCAGTTTGCTGGAGCAGAAACCAGTGCTCCGCGTCGGGGAGCAGAGCCCCTGCAAAGAGAAGTGCTTGTAATTACCGCGTGCAAATCAGCCCCGCTACAGGTTGCCCCGGCTGCGTCCGCGGCGCCTGGTTAATTTGGATATGGTTCACTAGTTAAAAGCAAACTGTAAGGTTCTCATTACGCAATTAGGGCTTTAGTGAAAAAAATCATTAATCTGAGATGCAATTAGCTGGGCTGCTGTCGCAGCAGGCTCCAAAGGGATTTTGTCGGGGGTGACTCTGCTGTTCACCTAACGTTGCGTGAGATATCGCCGGGTGCTTTGATGGGATCTTTTCATTTTGGGCTTACATATGCTCAATTTAGAGTGATACAAATGCACCAGGACTCAAAGAATGAGGATTTGCTTCATTTTCAACTGTCAGCTGCTCTCTCACATCTGAATTCTCCTTTTCTTCTAATCTCTGCTCTTTGTCCCTGTGGGGGAGATCTGTATCTAGCGCTCAGCAGCAGAGGCCGGGGGAGCAGCTCTCCCCATCGCAGCTGACGAGGGAAGGGGTATTCCTGGGTATCGGGTAACCAGGCAGATCTCTAGCTGTGGTACTAGCTCCATAGCAGCCCTTGGGTGACCTGGAACAAGTTGGCTTGAGTGTGCTCAGTGTTGTGAGCGTGGGGGAAGGATTGAGGACTTTGGGGCACTTTCTGCCCCAAATACAGAGCTGAGAGACCCCAAGAAGCTTCAGTTTTAGGGTTTCATTGGAGGGAATCAGCTCAGGTTCAAGAGTCCCATTTGTGGGACTGAAACTGCACAAAATCTTCCTCTAAGAGGAAGAGGAGGCCTCTTGCTTCTGTCCTGGCTTAGCTCATAGAGGGCCCTCGTGCTGCCCCTCTGTCCCTCCTTTGCTGACAGGTAAAAAGGACCCAAGTCTAGAGAGCAAAAGGTGATTTAAGAACATAAAAGTTCTTTAAAAATTAATGATTTTCCCTGGCTGCAGTAGTGTGGGGTTTGCCTGATGGAAAAACAGGAATTCAGGAGCAGCGAGCTGTTCTGCAGGTTAGTTACAGCCTTGCTGCTTTGCACATACACGCACACAGCCGGAGAAAAAGCCAACGTGTAACAAGCACAAGCCAGAACACTCCTTGGTTGAAAGCCCCTTTAGGTTGTATTTACATAGTGGTTTTTTTTTTTTTTAAGAAAGTGCTTGGCTTCGAAATGGAACACTTCATGTTAAGGCAAGCTAAGCGGTCTGCTTAACCCAAAGCTTTTTTTTTTCCCAACTTTCCAATTGACCAAATATTTTCAAGGATTTGAATTTCAAGTTGACCCAAGGCATTTTTTGTTTGTTTATTTTTGCTTAAAAACACCAGTGAGGCAAAAAACTCAATTATTTACGCTGCTCTCCCTAGGCTGCACGCACCTGCCGTGTGATGAGCAGTGCGTGACGGCTGCCGCGCGGGGTGTTAAAGCCGGCTGCAAGGGCTGGAGCTGTGGATGCCACCCACAAGGATATGGGAGCTCCCGGCTCCGTTGTTTGGGATGATCCCTCACCTGGAAGTCAGACCCTGCCAGTTGTGATTCTGCAGTTGCTTGTGGCTTCCCAGCAAGTACAAAGCAGTGTAGTAGATCAGATTGAGTCTCAAGTGGAAGATGCATCCCAAACTTGGTGCAATCCTCAAGCCAGGTGCATCTCAAACCTGGATCCTCTCTGATAATTCTTTTTATAGGATGCTTAAGGGAGGTGTGTAAATAGAGGGCAGGTGTACAAAAATGCTAATATACCCCATTTATAGTTATATGTATCTTAAA
>JAWLRI010001087.1:1481088-1501191 GCA_034781795.1 Crypturellus tataupa
TTAAGGGAGGTGTGTAAATAGAGGGCAGGTGTACAAAAATGCTAATATACCCCATTTATAGTTATATGTATCTTAAAAACTTCTTGAGACTTTGTGGAAGTCAGTGGAAAGCAGCACAGCCTAGTTCTGTTCATCTTCAGTAGTTCATCTTCAGCCTTTACTTAATTTGGTTGATACTGCACTGAAACACTCTTCTCTGTTGAGCACCTGCCCTTGTGCACTGCGCAGTGAGCGTGACCCGTGTGCATCCCCCGGGTCCGCCAGGCGCACGGAGAGGGATCGGGTGTTTGTGTGTATACACGAACCGCGGGTGACAGCAGAGCCGTGTCTGCCGGTGTCACTGCTGGCGGCGGAGGGGAACGGGAGCCGACTCGTGATCTCCAGACTCTTGTGTTCGGCTTTACCATGTCTGCAGCAGCTGAAGCTGCTTGCGGGGGGTGTTATATCACTCTGATTGAGCGTTCCTTGCCTCATTATTAAGCAATTTTCTCATTGTGTGCTCCTTCCCAACTATCCATCTATTGATAATGCTCCCCGGTTTTCCCTGGAGATGCCCTGCTCTTTGCAAATGGCAGATTTGTTCTTGCTCTTCCAAATCAGTGTCACTTCTGCTTTGCAAGTGCCCTTATTTGCTTGTGTGGCAGCACCTCCCTCTCCCCTTCCAGACCAGCAGCCTCCCTCACGCTATACCCAGGGGACAGGCTGCATGTGCCAGGAGTCCCTTAGGGAGGAATTAAAGCCGAGGCCGGTACAGAACTGCCTGTTGCCACCTCTTGGTAGCAGTACATCATGGCACGGCACTCCTGTCCCCCAGGATGGAAGGTGGGATCTGGAGGAATCCCGTGAGGATTGGACCAGATGATCTCTAGAGGTCCCTTCCAACCTTAACCGTTCTGTGACGGTTTATTTCTCTCTCCCTGTGGGATGGCAGTGGGGCAGCAGTGGCACCCAGAGGTGCATTCCAAGGTATTACTGTCCTTGGGATTGCGCAGAGGTCCCTAATATTGGTTTCTGAAGGACTCCAGTGCTGTAGCCAGGTGGTTCTGCTGGCGTTGGCCAGCATACCACAGGCACCTGGTCCTGCGCCTCCCTGGGGTGCTCAGCGGCTGATCCGTCCTTGAAGGAACCTGCTGGGAGGCTCCCTGGGCTCCGCTGCGTGCGGATTCCGGGTCGCTGGTGCAGCCCCCCAGGGTGCTGAGCCCAGTCGCGTCCCCCAGCAGGAGCAGCCGCTCCGCGCGGGCTGCCCTGGCACATTAAGCTGCGTCCAGGGACCCGGAGCACGGGATGAGGCTCTAGTTGCAGCTCATCGGCCTGAATAAATTCACCTTCCTGCTGGAGAACTGAGCTAACCCTTCCTAACATCCTGCGTGAGTTCCTATGGATGAATAAGTCATAAGCAGGGGAGGAAAGAACTGTGTGAGAAGGAGAGGAAGAGGGGTGAAAATTCCTGTCTTGCACACTCTGCCGCTAATGATGCAGCAGCGATACCCTCAGTTTGCAGCCATGGGGATGCGACTGGCAGTACATGGAAACTCTCGGAGAAATATTCCTTTCGCCTCTCCCGCTGCTCCAGGGCTGTAGCTGGCTCCTGTGTCCGCTGGCACGTGGATGCCGGTAATGCAGGTAGCTCTTGAGCTTGGGGATTTCAGCAGGGTCAGAGATCTCCGTGGTCTTGTGTGGCTGCAGGAGCTTCCCTGCAAAAACCCTTGGGGGTGGAGAGTCCATCTCTGCAAATAACAGCCCCTCGTCTGCATCAAGCAGTCAAATGCTATTCCTGGTCTTGAATTTGATTGAGGGGAGCCTTGGCTAAGGCATTTGAGGTCCAATAAATTGACTCTGTTCTCAGTTCGGGGCTGGGAGCCCACGGTGGCGGCTGGAGAAATCCCTGGGGTGCAGGAGCGCCGGCAGCAGCGCAGCTCTGCCCAGCGCCGCCTCAGCGGGTGTTTGCAAGAGAAACCCAGACCTCTGCCGTGAACCGGCTCTCCGTTCCTCGCAAAGAGTTCTGGGCTGTTAAAATACATTTGCTAAAATAGCTGCTGAATGTGAACTCCAGACGGACCCTAGGTCAGACAGAGCCAATGAATTTGAGAAGATAAATGGACATTTGCAGAAGAAATTATTGCCACCTTCCCCCCGCTGGTGGTGATGTTCTTGTTCCGTCTCTCAGGACGTGCAGAAACGCGCATGTATCCACGGCTGATTTTATTTAAGGAGACAAAGAGCAGTTTGGGGGGATTATACAGAGCGAAACAGCAGCATCCAGCTCCCAAGGCTGGTTTTACAAAGCAAATGCTCTTCTCAAGGACTCTTTCCTGGACCTTTCTTCCCCCTTCCTCGTGCCTGGCGGGGTCATGTGTGTTCTAGTCCAAGGGGCACGATGCAGTAGCTCTCGTGCAGGTGTCTGGTGGGATTTGGAGTGTGCGGGGGACATTTCAGTGCCCTCCTGGGGGTCCAGCGGCAGCTCTCAGTCCCTTTGCCTCCCAGACCCATGCTACAGCCCAACGGCTCCTGCGAGGATGAGCCGGAGCAGCCGGAGAAGCACACAACTGTTCTCTCTTCCCTGAGTCCTTGCAGCCCCTGACAGCGTGTGCAAACAAGCAGACGTGACGACGGAGTGCCAGCTCTTCATTCCAGAGGGGAATGAAAAGAGAGAAAAGGAAACCCCTCGAGGATGAAGCCCTCTCTGCGTAATCCCAGCTACAAGATGTGCTGGGTCCTCCCGCTGTCGCTCTGACCGGCGTCGTTCAGCCGCGCCGTGACTCGGTGACACCTTGGTGTGTTTTGGGGAGCTCTCTGCACCAGGCTGGCACATCCCGGCTTTCGACTGCCCTGTCCTGGCCAATGGGTCAACCTCTGCTGAGCGCAGGGATGAGGGGGAGCGCAAGGAGCATCCCGTGATGGACGCGCTGGGGGACATCCTCCACGAGCTGCTCTGCCGGAGCAGACGCTTGGCGGTGGTGCGAGTCATCGTGGTGCGTTTCCCCACGGAGAACGCCGGTGCAGCCCTGCCGAGGATCTCGCTCGCCGCGCTGAAGTTCATTAGCAGCAGACACCGGATAATCACTGTTCCCTCCGCGCGCGGGGGAACGTCGCTTTGATGCAGACACGGAACCACGGGCGCGCGGCTGGGCGTGCGGCTCCCCGTGCCCTCGGCGGGGCCTCTGCTGCCTCCAGTGCCTCCCCCTGCACTCACTGGTTTCAGATGAGAATCGGTCTCCGTGCAGATTGCTAGTGAGTCACAGTAGAGCAGGACCTGCAGTAAGAGCTTCATGCAGTGTCGGCTCTCCCTGCCTCCAGCCCTGGCACCCCAGGGGAAGCCTCCAAGCAAGGGACCAAGCGCTGCAGCCTGGACGGGCACCGGTCCATGCACCCAGCAGGCCTCCTGCCCCAGGTTGATGCACCAAGGTGCATGACAGCAAGGCAGCCGAGTCCCAAGGCTCAGGGACGTGTTTATTCACAATCCCGCTGCTGCTGGCCCCGCTCCCGGCCGTGCTCGCACCCGTGTTCTCGCTGTGCGGGCAGCAGCTCCGCGCGGTGCCGGGCTGCACGCGGGAGCGAGCCGTCCGCCCCTCTGGAACCATCCGGGAGGGTTCCCACCTCCTGCAGAGCCCTGCGCTCCCGTCCCGTCCATGGAGATGCCACAAGCCAGCAGGAAAAACATGGCCCTGGACTATTCGGACACCCGGGAGGCTCTCAGGAAGGGGAAACCAGTCTCATTTGTGCATGATCCCCGTTTTTGAGGAGCAGCCGCTGGGATTGCAGCCTCAGAGGAGCCGTGCTCCTCACTTAGCCTGGGAAGGGCTGCAGTAACAGCCACAACACTCATCCCTAATATAGAGCGCGTAATTACGGATGGTGACGCTCTTGCTGCCGGCGTGATCGCTCACACTGATGATCAACCTCTACCGGGAGACCTCCCTGCCGGCCCTCGGGGTGGGAGTCGCTGAGCTGCATTAATCCCAGCAAGGCTCCTCCAAGGACCTTCCCAAAGAGAAACATGGGGCAGAGGTGGCACAAAGACACTGCTGCTGCAGATACACTGCCAGGGCCGTGCAGCCAGCCCTCTCCTCGTGAAGCACTTTGTGTTAAATATTCAGGTAAATGAGAATCCCATTAGAGAACTGGCGTACATTGAGGAGATTGGGAGCGTTCTGCGGCTTTGCACGACTTGGAGCGGGAGGACTGACCTTCTCCCGACTTGTTCTTTCTTGGCAGCACGCGGAATGTTTATTAGGTAGTTAAATATTGTATTTACGAGGAGATGCATCTCGCCGTGATCCTGCCGCTTGTGCCTTGCATTCTGTTTTTAATTACGACCGGTTATTTTTACGCAGAGGCTCGTGGCCTGGTGGCTTCCCGTTATAGACACGAGCTGCGGAGGGCCCTCGTCGCCGGCTGTCTTGGAAGGGGGAGGTCCCACAGGCTGTCAGCAGCGCTCCCTAATTAGCGCAGCGTGATGCAGGCTGGTTTAGTGCTGCTTTCGGAGAGCATCCAGGCACCGGCTGAGCCCAACACACCCGCGCAGACCCGGCCACTCCGCCTTGGCGCCGGGAGCAAGACGCGGAGTAGCAGGAAGATGAGAAAGGGCTAAAAGGGGGTGGAAAGGGGGTTTGGGGACTGTCGGTACCTGCGCTGCAACCCGTCGCCTTCATTGTCTTTAGCAAAAAAGTTCCAGCCCAAGTTCTTTACCCAACTAATAGAACATAATGGCTGCAGAGCAGAGCTGAAGCCGTCCGCGCTATCAAAACCAACCGTTCCTGTAAACCTTTCATCTAGAAATAGTGGCATTTCTGAAAGACGTGCGTATTATTTTCTGAGAAATACCGCTCATTTTTATGTCAGTTTTGAACATCAGAAACATCTGCAATGATGACACCCCCCTGCAACAGCTCCAGTGCTTCCAGCGCTCTCCAAGGCGAAGCTTGGGCACCAGGAGAGCACCTCAGGCTCCGGTTCCTCCTTCCCGCTCCTCTTCCAGGCGGGCACCGTCCTTGTAGCCAAACGGCTGTTCCGCAAGGGCGCAGGTGGGAGCGCAGCCCTCTGCTCGCGCTGCATCCTGCCGCGGTGCAGCCCGAGGAGCGCAGGGCAGCGCTGCTCCTCCGACCGGCTGCTCCCGGCACGTTACCAACGGGCCTGGAAACACGTGACCGGGGAAGAAAAACAGAAAAACACACATTAAATTAGCGTGGACTACCTTATAATTAATTACAGATTAATGGGAACAACTGCGTTAAAATTCTTTAATGATAATTACTAAGTGAGTTACAATAAAAGGAAGGGAGCAGCTAAGAGAGTAATTGCAGCGCCCGCCCGCATGGATCCTGCGGTGCCGGCAGCAAGCGCCGGGCACCCCGGCATCATCCCTGGGGCCACGTGGCCTCGGCGTCCCATTTTGGCTGCCGTTTGCGCTGTTAAATGTAAACCCAGCTCAAGGTTGTGGGAAAAATAATGAAATTTCATGTTGGTTGCAAAGGCAAATGCTCCACACGTGGGGAATGACCGAGGGGCTTCGGCTCTGCCTCTCCGTTCATGCTGCGGGTGCTTCACCCCTTGTGCACGGAGACGCCGTCTTCGCTTTCGTTCCAGCCATTGAGTTCTCAGGGTTTTCTCACCATAGTTGTGCCAAGCATACACAAGCGGGAGGGAATACTGTGCAACAAAACGAGATCCTGATCCTCCCCACGGATAGCAGGGCTGCAGGAGGACAGGAGCAACCCGGGTGGTCTGAGCTGACTCTTGGTTTTTGGAACTCTGCATGGTGCTGCACGACGGATCGCTCTCCCCGGCAGCTGTCCGGGCCTCCTCGTTGCTCTCATCCCTTTTTAGACCGTTTTCCCTCCCGCCTCGGGGGCAGTAGCTGTCCCCGTCTTGCAGGACGGTCCTGAGCCACCCCAGGACACGACAACGGGACGGTCGAGCTCCCGGTGCCCCTTCCTGGTTGAGAACCTCCTGCCTGGCGGTTCCTTGACGTGTCTCCCGATGGACGCGGTCCCACTCCGTGCCCGCGGCTGGGGACAGCCCGGCCGGCTCGCGCGGCGCCGCGGCGCTCCCGTCCTGCTGCTCCTGGATGGCCCCAGCTCCAAAGCACCAAACCGGCCTCACGGCTGCAAACTGCCCCTCGCGGTGCCGCCGCAGCGCTCCGCCGCAGTGACAAACGAGTGAGCGGCCGACGCTGCCTGCGGGTCATTTGTTGGGAAAGGACAGCCTTTCCCCTGCGGTCTTTTCTTCTTATTTCCTATATATTCTGTTTTCTCGCTGATTGTTCCACGATCTTTGATTCATTGACTCAGACCACCTGAGCCGCAGACAGCCGTGAGCGCTGCATTTTAAAGAGGCCATCGGAGCTGCTCTAGGACTGGTCTCTTCTCAGAGGTTAATATTATAAATGCGTCTTAAATGTCTAACGCATAATCAAATGCTATAAAAATGGAAATGTTATGAGTATTGAAACCCAGAGAACAAAAATCTTTGCTCATTGCTCTTGCTGCCGAAGAATTCAGCTGTGAATACACGCTGCAAACTTGCCTGGAGACATATTCCTGGAAATCCCATTACCCGGTGAGTAACGCGTGCGTCGTGCCAGGACTTCTTCCTCCTTTCAGAGCCTCTGGTCCTCAGGCATGGACCCCGCAGGGAAGGCTGCAGGGTTTCTCCTAGGTGCACGTTGCTTCCTTCTTCCCAGGTCCTTGGAAGCAGCCGCCAATATCCGCTTCCCTTTCCATTCCCCTTCCATCTGGTCCACATGGGGAAGGGGTTGGCATCAGTCGGGAGCGATTCTCCCCCACAGGAAGGAGAATATCTGCTTCGTTTGTGCTTGAAGCAATGAACCGTCCAGGAGGGCGTGCTGGGAGGTGATGGCCACCAGGCGCTTGAGGGTGCGATGGAAGGAGCTGATTACACCTGCACGGAGCTGGGATGCTCCTTATTCCCCAGGGCAGCATGGTCGCGCCTGCCGCTTGCTGATGGATGGAGGAAATATGGGAATAAATGGAAAGAGAAATACAGTAGCGTTGAGAACGGCCAGGAGTCCTCCAGTCCCCGGTTTGCCATTCCCAGGGGAGAAACTTCCAGTCCAAAGTGAGGCTTTCTGTTTAAGGAACTCAATGTTTCCTTGGAAGGGGAGGAAAAATGAAAATTAAATTTGAAAACGGAAACAACATGCCCGCAGTACCCAAACACGGCCTTTGGGTCAACGGGTTTTATTAAACCGTTGGCTTGGGCAACCCTCGGCAAATGCTGCATGCTCCAGCATTAGCCTCTCTGCCGGACAAGGCACCGTCGGAGGAAAGAAAAGCTTTGGAAAATGTCGAATAACTAGGAGGCAGCCTGGAGGTTTAGAGACAAGTCAGTCCTGACTGATTATTATCTTCTCCTAATAGTTTACTCTGTATCATCCCCTAATTGCGCCGTGCATCACGCTGACGGGTTGGCAGCTCGCGCTGTTCGGGAGCTCCTGGTCCGCCTGCGCTCGGGAACGCCTTGAGCCTGCCTGGGACCACGTCCTGGGCTCCCCGGGCTCCTAAGATACCCAAGGATGGGGTCAGCGGCATCGTTGGGTTAATGGCACATTCCCAGTTTCTTGGCAAGGGCATTGGTTCGTGCCTGGCTGGGCCAGTCCCCAGCATCCCGGCAGGACCAGGACGAGGAGTTCTCCGCATCCCGACACCTTTCGGGCTGTTTCTGCCGGGAGCAGCTCTGAGTTTTGGCCGCCGCAGCCGGTGGGGCTGCACGGGCAGAGCTGGAAGGCCGGTGCAGCCCTGCGGGCGATGGGATGCTCCCAGCTCATCCTGCACCACGTCCCGCTGCTCGAGACACAGACGGGGATGGTGGCACCCACCGTGCCGGGAAGCGGCACTGAACGGAGCAGCCAATTCTGGACCTTTCCACGAAATTAATTATCATCTATTTTTATATAACGGCGGCTGCAGAGCAACCATGCAGCCAGCACTCGTGGTCCATGTAACAGCTCCGATCCTGCACGCGCCGGCCAGGGAGGATTCCTGCCGCTTCCAGGCTCCTTAGGAGATAAGTCACCTCATTGCATTAATTATTAGCAATTATTTGAGTCACTGAGGTGAGACCTGGGAGCGCAGCCGGGTAACCAGGCGGCCGCGGGCTGGGATTCCCTGTGCAGATCCCCATGCACAGGCTGGGATTCCCTGCGCAGATCCCTGTGCATTTATTTATTATATGTTGTGTATTATATACTGGAATTTATTATATACTGTGATGTCAGTGCACATTTACGGGAGGGTAAATCCCATTTTTGTGAAAAACCCCCATGTGGATGATGACGTTCTCCTTTGTTTTTGCCTCAGAATGTCTCATCCCAGTCCCCTCTCGGCCACCTGCGAGACGCAATAAACCTCACGTGCTGCTGTCTCCAGCGCCTAGGTGGGCAATGGGGGAGTGTTCGGCACTAATGTGGGAGAAGCAGTGAGGAAAACAGAAGTTCTGCATTTTTTTTGTTATTTATTTGTCCACAGAAGGGCCTTCCTGGTGAGCTCCATGCAGGCGGGCAGGTTTCCAGCTCCGGATCGTTGTTCTCCTTTGGCTTTCCCTGTCCAGGGGCTCCTATGCTTTAGCTCCCTGCGCTCCCATGGGATTTTATTAGGAGGAAAAGGGGTGTATATAATAGAAATTAAAATAAAAATAGCTTTATTAAAGCAGTTTCCAGTGAGCTGGGTGCAGCCGTCCCAGGTGCTGCAGCAGCATCCCTGCTCCGGCTGCATCCTGCCCGGCTCCCGCATCCCTGCGGCAGGGCTGGATGGGCGAGGGGCAGCCCCGGAGCCCCCGAAAGGCGCCCGTGAGCCGCAGGGCACAGCCGCCTGCACCGCACCGTGCCGTGCCGTGCCATGCTGTGCCGTGCCGTGCCGTGCCATGCCATGCCACACTGTGCTGTGTTGCACCATGCCATGCTGCAACGAGCCATGCCACGCTGCACCATGCAGGGCAGCGTTGCAGTGTGCCGTGCCATGCCATGCCATGCCAAACCAACCATTCCATGGCCGGAATGCCATGCCAATCCACACCACCCTGCACCGCGCCGTGCCGCGCGGTGCTGCGCCGTGCTGCTCCGCGCCGCCATTCCGCCGCAGCAGCCTGGCGGCACCGAAACAGGCAGCGAGAAAGTAAACAGTGTCTGAAACCTATTCTCATTAGGCTAATTTACGAATAAATTACCATATTCAATGGCCTTATTTTTACTGCTCGTTAACAGGCCCATGATAGGATGATAATTATGGGATTTTAAGTGGCTAATGGCAGCTGGGGCGTCAAAAGCAGTTTTTACGAATCTGTTTATGGCAGAGAAGGTGACAGGAGGGTGGGACACGGCGATGTTGGAATCGCATGTCGGGGAAAAAAGCTTTAATTGTTGAGTATTTATTAGAGAGGAGGGAAGACTGTAATTTAAAAATGAAACTCTGAAAAACAAAAAGGAAATTAATTAGTGTGCTCAGTGGGCAGTGCCCGCGGAGGACCCCGCTGCCTCGCGCGTGCCCTTGGGAAGGGCCCGGGAAGGTGCCTGTCCGTCCGTGCGTCCCTCCTGGGGGACGGCAGTGCCGAGGGCCCGCGGGAGCCAGCGCTGCGCAGGGCTGGAGCGGCGCTTTGGGCACGCGCTGTGTCTGCATCCATGGATGTGTCTGTATCCGTGTGTGTATCTGTGCCTGCATCCATGGATGTGTCTGCATCCATGTCTGCATCCATGGATGTGTCTGCATTCATGTCTACATCCATGTCTACATCCATGGATGTGTCTGTATCCGTGTCTGAATCCATGTATCCGTGTCTGCATCCATGTATGCATCCGTGTCTGCATCCATGGATGTGTCTGTATCCGTGTCTGAATCCATGTATCCGTGTCTGCATCCATGTCTGCATCCGTGTCTGCATCCGTGCCTGCATCCATTTCTGCATCCATGGATGTGTCTGCATCCATGTCTGCGTCTGCATCCATGCCCCCATCCATGCCCCCATCCATGTCTGCATCCATGTCTGCATCCATGCCCCCATCCATGCCCCCATCCATGCCCCCCTCCATGCCCCTATCCACCCATCTACGCCTCCATCCATGCCCACATGTCCATGCCGGCTCCTGCGCCCGGCCCTGGCACTGCCAGCGTTTTTCCATCGGCTCCGGCAGCCTCACGTCGTCCCCCATCTCCAGCGATTGCTGCCGCTGCTGCGGTTTAGTATGCAGCGCTCGGAAAACAAACACGCACCAGACTGACAGTGGGAATAAATATCGCGGCGATGTTGATTAGCATTTGATCCCAGCTGGGCCGCTGGAAGCCGCGGCGCTGGAATGCCGTGGCAGTTTTTACTGCTGAATAATTTGATTAGATCAGTGGCTGCGGCTGCAGCGAGACCGACCCTGCCCGAACCCGTCCCTGCATCCACCCGGGAGCGTGGGGATGGAGGGAGGGATGCGGATGTCACCTGGGAACTTGGCATCCTCGTTTCTGGGATTCCCTTCTCCTTCCCTAAGGAAAAGCAAAGTCCCAGGGCCACAGGCATCTCATGGTCCGCACAGTAGCTCCCAGCACAGGGCTGATGGCTCCTTCCGCATCATGCAGATCCTGTGGCCTTGCCGCATTGCCAGGGCTTGGAGCGGTGCTGTCCTTCCTGCGTCAAAAAAGAGGAAAAATGCACATTATGCCCCAGCACCCGCTGGCACCCGCTGGCCTCGTCCGGGCTAGCGAGCAGCGCGACGTCGGCTCTCGGAGCTCGTGCACAGCGGGACGGGCACAGACGGTCCCTCTGCTTGAGCCGAGTGCTCGGCGGGATCGGGGGAAAGCCGGGCTCGGAGAGCGTTCCCCGGCCCTGGAGAGCCAAACCGGGCAAACTGGGAGCCCCAGGAATGAGCATCTAGGGAGGGGAAGCAGCACGTGGTGCTACCGGGGAGCTCCAGGAGACCGGAGAAACCACCCAATGCGGGGCCGTTTGGGAACGTGCGGAGCACTCGGCACATCCCCAGCCGGAAAAGACGCTACTACGAGCGGGCTGAGCTGCAGGGCTCAGCCCTGCCTCCAGGCTCTGAGCGCGGCCAGCAGCGACATCCCGGGAAGAGCACGGATCCAGAGCTGGCAGGCAGTGCCTGTCCTCAAGGAGTCTGGGATTTATGGATCGAGAGCTTCCCCAACCAGCAACGAGGCCTATGTGGGCACACGGCATGGATTTCTCTGCCATTAATTTGTTCAACCGCGTCTTGAACCCATGTGAAACTTGGCTCCCATGGGACCCATGGCAGAGACATCCGCCAGTCGCTCCATGTGCGCGAAGACCCTTTCTGCTTGTTTTGCGCCTACAGCCTTTTCTGCCCGTTTCCCCCCGGAAGCGCCAGCCTGTTCCTCGCTGCCCTTGGCCCTCGCAAGCAGCAGAGCCCGTGCCCTGTCCCGGTGCTGTCGGTTCCGCTGCGTCCCTGCAGGCACCGCTCGTCCCATGGGACAGTCTTAACCCGGCGGCCGTTCCTCCCGCCCGGCTCGTCCCGGGGGAGCTGTCCTGCCCCTTCCCAATGTCCCCAACCCCTGGGGCTGATGCCGGGGACCGCAGTGACCCCCTCCCAGTGTCCCCAGTGTCTGCCCTGCCGCGGGGGTCTGGGAGCTCCGGGCACCGCGTGCCGCCGGGGAGCGCTTCCCCGCGCCCTCCGCGCGCACCGGCCGTCATGGGAAATTAGGGACAGGATTCGTTTCCTCAAACTTTTGCAATTTCAACATCTGCTTGTTTGGGCGAATTTGACAGGGACTCTCTTTTGTCTCTCTTATTTAATTTATTTATTTTTTTTGCAGAAATTCTATGAAAAGTGTTTTAAAAAGTGCTAACTGACAAGCCTACACAGGCTGCCTCCACTCCGGGAGCACTCTGCACAGTTGTTAACTTGTTAGACAGGAGCTAGATTACAATCATAAATAAATGATTTGCTGTCTCCTTACATTCAGACATGTAGCTTTTAAAGTGTAGCTGTCATCCCTGAATCAGATTTAGTCAAATGCTGTGTAACTGCAAAATTATCCTATCCTTACCTTTTTTTATTCTCCATATAATGGACAGTTAAATTGGATTTTCAAATTTGAAGTGCATATGTTTTTCAAATCCCCACAGGGTTGCCATTTTTTCATTTCTAAAGCAACTCACTAATGTTTATCATTACCACACAGAAATATTACAATTCTTAAGGGGCACCTTATAAAATCAGTACAGGAGAAATATGCTTTATCGTCTCAAAATGAAACCAATTTCTCAGCTGATTTGCAATTTATTTACATGTTAGCATTTGATTTTCTGCTGATTTATAGTCCCACATGCCTATATCTTAGCTGCTTTCTAAATAAACACAATCAGATTGGGAAAGCTAATACCAAATTATGGAGCTTTGTTCTAGATTTACTCTATTAATAAGTTAAATCTTTTGCCAATAGTGCCTGGCCGCCCTCGGCACCGTGCTTGGGAGCCATGCACGGGGTTTTATAAGGCTCTGCTTCCAGTTTGCTATAAATAAGGTTAGATATGGAGATCCTAAGGGGAAGAATGAGATCTCAAAAACCACAAGAAAAAACGCGGCATCACAAGTACGTATTTTTTTAAAGCGTTAAACTTGGGGATTTAGCCACACCTCATGAAAACTTTGCTGCGGTGGATGTTTTATTTTACAGGGCCGTTTAGGGCATCCTTCCCATCGCAGCTCTGCAGCAAACACGTTGCACATATAAAATCCGGTTGCAGGGTCCGTCGTGCAGCACGCGCAGGCAGCCGGCACGCTCGCCGCGCCGGGGATGCCCGCCTGCCCGGCGCCAGGGATCGCTTCGGAATATGCTTTTTAATGGCAGGTAAATTATTCATTGGCATGGAAAACAATGCTCTCGACCTGAGCTGAGGTGGGAGTGAAAACAGCCCCTGGCCAAGATCTCACGCTCTCGGGGCTCAGCGCGTTAATGAAGGATCTGCGAGGGCCGGGGCTCGCGGTGCCCTTGGTGCAGGGGCCTCCTTGGGCTGAGGAGCTCGTGGTGCCCGTGCAGGAACGCGGTGCCGGGCACCAGGCGCTTCCCTGGCTCATAGGACACCTCTCCAACCCGCTGCTTTGGCTCCGTAGAGCAGCTTTGCAGGGTAACGCGTTTGCAGCAGCTCTGCACGGGGACCTGGGGCAAAGCTGGAGCATGGTGGCAAGCAGCCACCTCATGGAGCTTGGCCCTGGGCAGGAACGATGGGGCTTTCCCCCAAATCTGCGGCTTTCCCCCAAATCTGCGTCTTTCCCCCAAATCTGCTTCTTACCAGAACGCGGAGCAGAGCAGGGGCCAGGAGGAGCCCGCGGCGGCTCCCAGCAGAGCCGCCTGCGTTAGCAGCGTGCCCAAGCACGGAGCGGGCCCCGCGGCCGCCCGCCACAACAGGCGGCTGGAATTTGCCATGGAAACTTGCTGTTTTCCAGCATTCCCGGGCCGTGTTAAGACGAGCTCTGGGCTGACAGCTGCTCGGCTGGTCCCGGCTCTCCCCGTGCCGGGGCTTTGCGGGACTCCGTCCTCATCTGTTCACAAAATGCTTAATTGGAGAATAATTTACTCCAGATAGAGCTGGTCCTGGCTCTCCCGCTCCCCGCCTCAGCTGCTCCTGTGCCGCTGCCGCTCCCCAGGAATGCGGGAAGGCGGCGGGACGCAAGGGGGATCCGGGCGGGAGGCGGCGGGATGCGCGGAGCATCCGCCCTGCCCGCGTGCGCCGGGCCCGGCTCCATCCTGCGGCTCCGGGGCTGCGCTCCGCCGGGAGGAGGGAAAACCCACACACTTCCCGGGAACGAGTCCCTGGGCTGCAGCCACTTCCCTCCGTGCTGCTGCACATGGGCTGATATTTAAAGCAGGGACTTATTGTATAAACCACCGCCTGCGGGATAAAAAAATAAAAAAATTATATAGTCTCCATGGAAATGGAGGCCATATCTTTTGAAAACTGTATCAGAGCTCTCCATCCTCTCCCCTTTATCATTGTATTTTAACCTACCAGCTGCATATTTAAGAGCAGAGCTTGCAAGATGATCTTACCCTTTTTTATTATTTTCCCTCATGTGTTAAGGGAGGGAATACTGACAGGGACAAGTGACAGCTCGCTAATTATTCCCTTACTGCCACTGCTGTTCTTGTTTTGGACGTGTTGCTCATTTTCCTCTGCTCTTCGCGCTGAATAATGCATGGGTCCCTATCAGTATTCATGCGGTACCTTCGGGAACTGCCAGCCTAACTAGCTGATAACTGATTCAGTTTGTAACCGGTGCCTTGGGGAGTTGCAAGGAAAAGTAGCCAAGAACAAATTTAACACTTCTTTCTCATTGCTTCAGAACATCAAGGCGAGGTACAGGAGGCCGCGCAGCAAATACAGTCGTCGCCTGCAGCGGTTGGGAGCGCGCGGGAGGAGCCGGAGCGCGGGCGGCAGAGGGCCGGGACCCGCTCCCGGGGGCAGCCGCCGTCGGCAGATGCTTCCCGCCTCCGCGCGCAGGCGCCAGGAGGAGCCGCCCGGAGCCATCTGGAGCCGGAGCCGGAGCGGGACGGGAAGCGGCTGCGACGGGAGCTCCCGCCCGCGCGCCGGCCCCGCGGCTCGCGGCATCCGCGGGCACCGGCCACGCTCGCGCCTCGGGGACGGCGCTGCCGGGGTCCGCAGAGCTGCACCGGGTCCTGCTCCTGCACCCCGGCTGCTCCGCGTTCCCCAGGCTCCGCTGAGCTGCACCGGGCCCCTCTCCCACTCCTGCACCCCGGCTGCTCCGCGTTCCCCAGGCTCCACCAGGCCCTGCTCCTGCACCCCGGCTGCTCCGTGCACCCTGCCGAGTGCCCCGGGCACCGTCCCGGAGGATGTCGGGAGAAGGAGCCGCGGGACATCTGTGCCAGTGTCCCCCCCGCTATAATTATCCCTGCTGACCGGGGAGTCATTTACATTCCTGTATCTCCGAGCCCCTTGTAAGCACTTGTGCTCAGATGTGTTCCCGGGTCGGATTTCAGGACTCTCCTCCCAGGGCAGGAGCCGCGGAGCAGCTGAGCCGTGCGCAGGCCGTGCCGGGTGCTGGGGCTCCACACAGGGAATGACGCTGGAATCAGGAACGGCGCTAGTGGGATGGGGGAGCGGGGGGCCGTGTCAGCAGAGGCGGCCTGTGCCGCAGCCCGGCACGTTCTGCAGCACCGACGTCGTCTGCGCTCTGGAGAGGCCGGGATTTACCCTCAAAAATGGCAAAGTGCAAGGACGCGGAGCAGGAATCCTCCTTTCCCTAGGAGATCCCAGGGGATGCTCCTGCTGCCAGCCCGGCTCGGGAGGCGCCGTGCCGGCCTCGGAGCCGCCATCGCGCTCGGGATCCCGGTCCTGCCCGGCGCCTCCGGCGCTGCCCGGCCCCGCCGAGCGCAGCGGCACGAGCCCCGCTCTGGAATGGATGTTTTTCACATTAAAGAGCTGCACAAACATTTTATTTCCCATTTGTGGCCCTTCTGCAAACAGCGGAGAATCCGCTCTTTCCTCCCGAAGATTTGTGTGCGAGGGATCTCCCAGGCTGACATAAAGCTGCCCGTGCTTCCAAGAGGCCTCTCCAGGAAGCTCTTATTTCTTGGATTCCTTCCCAAAATGAGCTGGATCACTTAAAGGGAGCGGAGAACAAGAGCCATGTGAAGCACTGAAAAAAAACGCCGGTTTCAGCTGAGGCAGCAGTGTCACCTGCCAGCAGCGCCAGTCACTGTCCTGCGGGACAAGGGGACAACCAGTCACTGTCCCGCAGGCAGCCGCCGCGCACACCAACGGGTCCCATTGCAGCTTCCCGGACGGGCCTGGGAGCATCCTGCAGAGCAGCACCGGGATCCCCTCCGGGACGGCCCTGGGGATCAGCTCCTTGAGGTGGGACGTGCACCCAGGTCCCACTTGCAAGGGCTGCTCCCACTTTGTCCCCCGTGTCCCCAAGCACCGCGGGGCCCTGGGCTCGGGTGCGAGCGGAGGAGGCTGCGCTCCGGGGGCTGCGGATGCCGTTGCCTCCAGCTGCATCTGCTGGGGGAGCAGCCCCCGGAGCAGGAGGCTCTGTGCCGCGGAGCTCGGCGCGCACCAGAGCGGGCGCTGCAATGGGCCGGGTCCCGGATCTTCCTGCTCGCCCAGTGCCCGGCAAACGCCTCGTGTTTCCTTGGACACCCGTTGCCGTGTCCTGGAGGAGCGCAGGGCCGCGCAGGGCGCTGCACATTCCTGCCCCATGGTGAGGGCCAGGCGCCCCGCGGAGCTGCGTCCCGTCCTGCCCCGGCCGCGCAGCCAGCGCGAGCGAGCGGCACCTCCGCTCCGCGCAGCCGCCCATCCTGCCTCCTTCCCTTGTTATTCCCTCCGTCCAGGGGATCATTTTTCAGACAGCCCCAGCGCTTTGCCCTGCAGTCAGACTATTTAGTCTGGTTTTGGTGACCCTGTCTGACTGTTCGAGAATAAGCTCTCAGGTTTCTCTTTTCTCTGCAATCACCGCACTTTTTCTTTCTTTCCCTTTCTTTTTTTTTTCTAAAACAACTGCATACCTCCGCGCCGAGCCTTGCTGAGGGACTTAAGGTGGTCCCTCTGCTTCCTGCCTGGGTCCGCGCTGCACTGCGGGGCTCGGGGTCCTCCCGCAGCACCGCAAAAGCCACGAGAAGGGGAAGGGTGAGCGCAGGAGCAAGCAGGAACGCGCGTCCGCACGCAGAGCGCCAAGGGGCTGCCGGCTCTCCTGGAGCTTTGGTTTGACTCTGTGCACTGAGAAACCGCCCTGAGCTTTCCTGCTGGTTCCGCAAGCTTCCACGCATCCCCCGGCTCCCTTGTCTCTGCCCACGGCACCGCGTGGTCCCGTCGCTGGAGCGGCCAGGGCTGCTGCTCACCAGTTTGGGCTGAGTTACCCGGTAGGACCCAGAGCACCCAAGAGCTCATCACAGGCTCTGCGCTGCAGCGGTCTTGCTCCAGCTGCTCCAGACAAGGGCCACTAAATGTGCAAAGTGATGCAAAAAGAAAAAAAAAAGGTTGAATGAGGAGTTAAAGGCATGTAATAATTTTCTTCATAAATAACAAGCAAAGAATGCAAAATAACATGGAAGGGACTGTGCCATGCCACAGAATTCCAACGTGTGAAGGTGCCGGGTGCGCCGAGGCTGCGCACGGAGGACCCCAGGGCTGTGCCGTGCCCAGTGCCTGGCTGGATGCGCATCCTGCCCTGTGTGCTGGTGGGGAACAACGGGTTGGGGCATCGGAACCAGGGCCGCTCGTGTCACAGGACCCGCGTGGGCAGGAGAGCAGCGAGCGGGTGCCCAAGGACCCCGAGCAAGCGGGACCCCGCGTGCGCCCGCCCTGCGCGCCCAGCGACCGCAACCACCTCCGCCAACCTGCCGCTCATCTGCATATTAGCTGCCTTAATTTTGATGGAATATGCAAATGTATGCAAAATGAAATTCATCTCATAATGACACAAGGCGATTAAACAATTTTTATGCTTAAATATTCTGTTTAATGAAATCAAACAGACCCATGCGTGTGACAAATTTGCCTCAGCATGGAGAAATTAGTGGATATCAAAAAACCAACACAGAATCCCAAACACAGAGCGCACTGCGCTGGGCATTGAAATCGCCTCTTCAGCGTGAAAATAATCAGTGTTTTTGATAACCAAATGAACTGGAAATTATATTACGGAGAAGTGCTAGAAGTTAGCGCGAGGTGATCCCCTCCTCCGTCCATCTTTTATTCATATTCCAGATGTTGAGCCGAGCGAACCTGCCGCGGATCCCCCCGGACGGTCGGGAATCTTGGACTGGAGGTTGCAGGAGGTGCCGGGAGCCGCTGGGGCCTCCGTCCATCGCTGCGATCCTCGTCCGGGCACCATCGCGCTCCCCATTGGGTCGTCCGTGACCAAACCCCGGTGACAGCGCGGGCCCAGGCGCGGATCCGTTTTATTTTGCCGCGGGCTGTCGTTGTGACGGGCCAGCATGGGGAGGAAGCCGCTCGTGTTGAGCTTCCCATTTTCCAACCGACTTTGTTTTCTGTAATAAATATGTAAATTCCCGAGGGATCTCATGGTTATCTAGGCCTAGAAGAGGGGAAGATCTGCCAGGTCACCCGATGAGAAGTGGCCCAGGATTTATTTCCTAAGACTTGCTGTGAGTTTTTGATGTTGCTTTGTTTTTTGCTCGGCATTTTGCAAAATGGAAGTTTCTTGAGTATTTCATGCATCTTTCAGCCAAGAAAAGAGCAAAACAGGAACCTGTGATTTACACCCAGGTTCAGTTCCTTCTCTCTCCTGTTGAACATCTGCTGTGCGGGTCCGAAACGACCCCTGCGACCTGCTGTAATGGGGAGGGATGGTGGGACCGGGGTCTCCAGGCTTGGCCATGAGCCACCACGTTGTCCCTTGAGCCACCATGTCGTCCCATCAACCTCCACATTGTCCAGGGAACCATCACATCACCCCACGAGCCACCACGTCACCCATGAGCCACCACGTCACCCCACGAGCCACCAGGTCACCCCACGAGTCACCTTTCCTGGTGGCTCCTGCGCGGCTCTTCCCATCCGTGCCGGCTCCCCATCCCTCCCGGCGCGCCCCGTTCCCACAGCCGCCGTGCCGGCTCCCCCATTAAATCCCCCATTAAATCCCACAGCAAGTTACAGCCTGCAAAGTCCCTAAATTATCTGGGAAAGCTTATGAGCGCTCGCGGGCTAAAACGAATGTGACACTTCCCTGCTGTAACAACCGCTCCTCAGCAGTGGCCGGGGACGCCCGCCCTGCGCCGCAGAGCCACCGGGCCATGAAAGCCCCGCGACAAAACAATCTCCTTTAGAAGCGGCTTTGTGGGAATTAAGGCTGATTACGATCGCATGGCTTAATATTTTGTCCTTGCTATTTTCCTCCTATTTTGACAATCCGCTGGATATTTGCAGAATTTCCTTCCGGAGGAATATTCCCACGCGGCGGGGTGCTCGCGGCGCCGCTGGATGCTGCCCGGCCGGGCAGGGCCGGGGCCCCGCTCGCTCTGCCGCACTCGGGTTAGTCCCGTGGGCTGCATCCACAAGGGGCTTCGGAGGGAGGCTCTGTACCCGGAGAGCTTCTGTTTGCAGGAAACGCAGCCCTTTCCCTCCGCAGACAGGGCTCGCGGTGCAGGACACGCGGCTGGGGATGCTCCAGGGATGCAGCGGCAGGGCCCAAAGTGGGGGTAGATGGTGCTGTGCCGCAGCCCTCGCAGGATGAAGCTGTTTGTCCCGGTCACCCTGTTCCCACCGTTTCCATGCCAGGGACGCGTGTCGGAGCCGGTCGTGCCGGAGCGGAGGCACCGCACAGCCCCGCGCGCAGGGAGGCTCCGGCATGGAGGTGGCTGAAGATGTGCGGACGGGGGGATCCTGCTGGAGCAGGAATTGCCCCAGGAATGCTGCCGGAGAGTAGGGATTGCCCTGGGAATTATCTCAAGGATTGTCCTGGGAAAGGTTCCAGAGGGCAGGGATTGCCCTGGGAATGGTCATGGGAATGGTTCCAGAGGGTAGGGACTATGCTGGGAATTGTCCTGGGAATGGCTCCAGAGGGCAGGGATTGCCCTGGGAATCTCCCTGGGAATCGCGCTGGCCCGTGCAGCTGCGCCGGGGCAGCTTCGATGCGTTTTCACCTCGCTGCAGCCCGGAGCGGGGCCGGAGGGGCCGGTTTCCTCGTGCAGGACGCGCAGGACGGCTGCTGCCGGCCCCGGCCCTTCTCATCCTCCCACTCCCGGCGCTGGGATGGGGCCGGATCTGCCGGTGAGGAGCCTCCCAGATCCGCGCTGGGCTCTGGGCTCTCGTGGAGCGCTCCAGCCTCCTCCATGGGGCCATGGCCCCGGCTCCGTGAGCCGAGACGAGGGTCCTCGGCACGGAATTGTCAGGCGCCTTCTCATCCACACGAAGCTTTAGCAAAGGGGGGAAAGGAGGAGAACAAGAACGCTCCCTGTCCTCCAAGCCCTGGCCTGCTGGAGCAGGGAGAACTGCCCCGGAGAATGGCACGAAACGCGAGGCGGCCGCGCGGAGCCGGGTCTGGAAGGGGTTCGGGAGCGCGGAGGCCGCGCGGCGACGGGTCTGGAAGGGGTTCGGGAGTGGCGCGGCGGCGCGGAGACGGGTGTGGACGGGGGGCGGGAGGCG
>JAWLRI010001087.1:1502770-1528819 GCA_034781795.1 Crypturellus tataupa
CCCCGCCAGCATTCCCTCCCCAAACCGGAGGGACTCGGCCCCGGGAGAGGGGGAGAAGCTGCGTGATTCAAACCCAGGCGCAGAAGTGAAATCGCGGTGGGGGAGGAAGGCTCAGCTGTGAGCTGGAGGGATGGGGAGCGAGCGGCAGGCTGCAGCTCCCGCGCTCGCTCCGGCGCTCCGGGGAGCGGGGGGTTTTCCGTGTCGAAGCGAAAGGGGAGGCAGTGGGAGAGGTGATGTCTTTGATGGGGTTTAACAAACAAGGATGTATTTTTGAGCAAACAAGCCCTGCTTTATGGCTGAAACAGAAGAGAAGGCTCTGGCATTTTTCTCTTTCTTTCCTCCCAGCTCTGTCGGTGCGCCTCGTAGATCAGATTATTTTTCCCTTTCAACCCTGCTTTCCTTAAGCCCTTGGTCTGTTGCTGCTGCTGAACTTCTCCAGCATGAAAAAGCAAAGAGCAACTTAAAAATAAGCATAGGAAAAGGGAAAAGAAAAATTTATGGGAACAGCTGATGGGAATGTAGAGGGGCTGGTTTGCGTGTGGAGCTGGTGGCAGCCTGCGGTGCGGGCAGATCGCGTGGGGCAGGTCGCGGCGCTGTGCGGGGACGATGCGAGCGGTGACACCGGCACGCGGGTCCCCACTGGGCTCCTGCCTCGAGACAGCCCCTTAGCAGCGGGTGCTGCAGAACCCCTGCCGATTTCTGCGATAAAAATGCCTGAACTGGGCAATTGTAACGGTTAACGATGGATTTTGCTTTCCCAGTGAAAATCAGGATGAAGCGGCCAATTGCTTCGTTCTGCACCGCCTGAGCTCGGTGTTTGATTTAGTTCACAAAACGCTCTTTGTTTCTAAAGTATTTATCTTGGTTGTCCTGTCCTGCGCTTATTGATTTCTTTTTTGCCTTCTCTTCTTTTTATATTATAAAGTTATTAATGTTTTCCACGGCTCAGGGATTTACGGGCTCATTACCTCGTTCTGATTTAAGGACTTCCCGTATAAACCCGGTCGTCTCACCTGCGCCTGGGGGAAATAGCAGCCTGCAGCTGCCCCGTGCAAGGGGAGCGGGAGGATGGACGGTCGCGCTTGGTTTCCCCTGGTCCCAGTGGTAGGTTCTGATTTACGGGGCTGCCTCGGGGTGCTGCAGTCGGTAGCTTTAGGTATTTGTCTTTGGTCAATGTTTCTTTTGAGTATTTTCATTCCTTCTTGAAGTTAGGGGCCATATGGAAGAGTAAGTGGGTAGAGAGCTTGAGTGCTTTGTTGTAGAAAATATATATATATTTTATATACATACACACACTTTTCTGTGGCCGGGAGGTGCTGGGCTGTGGCTGTTCTTCCCAGGGTCCCCACCAGCTAACGTGTCGTGTCTGCCCTCGTTGCTGCCTCTCGGCAGCCCGGTCCAACGAGACGTTTCCCTCCGCGTGGGGTTCGCCCTGGCGGCGCCGGGAGCCTGCAGCTCGTGTTGACGTGGCTGCTCCGAGCCGTGTTCTGCAGCACCGTAACCAAGCGCTCGGCCTTGTGGAATGCTGCATGTTGCTTTGTGGAATATTGCACCAAGGATGCAAGGAGAGAGCAGGACTGAGCAGCGCGAGGTGCTGCCCGAGTGCAGCGAGGGGTGTTGCTTGCAAGAGAGACCGGCTCCAAAAAGTGCTCGGGAGGTCTGCGGGGCTCAACCAGTCCCCGCATCGGGGCCAAGGATCTTGTGTTGGATGCTGGTGCTTTCACGGCGACTCCGCGAGGCCCATGATGGTAGCAAGTGCAAGGGAATTAAAACCGAGCCGACTGCGTGATGGGGGGATGCGCTGGGAGGTGGGACGTGGTGCAGGGGAGGAGTGGGTAGACCTGGGCTCCCACCAGCGCTGACCACCAGCTCTCACCTCCTCCTGTGGCCCTGGCGATCATCCCCTGGCTCTGGGCCCTGTCTTGGTGTGGGGTTGGATCCTGAGCAGCCCAGGAGCCCTTCTAGACCAGACTTCTTCCCCAGGGGGCACCTAAGCCCCATTTATTATTATTTTCCCTTGGTTGGACCATTTGCCTTGTCATGGAACAGCGGAGCGTGTCAGCAGAGCGCCAGCTGGCACGTGTTGCTGTGCGGCCGTGCTTGGACTTCTGAGGGCTTCTCGCCTTGACATTGAGCGGAGGGACGTGGAGGAGAAGGCGAGACAGAGAGCAGGTAGGAATTGAAATAACCAGCACGCGGGCACGGGGAGTGACCGTGCGGAGGCCGCCGGAGCGAGCAGAGCGGAGCCGGGCGCGCCGGCCGCTGGCCTTGGTGCTGCCTCTCTGCTGGGCTATTTATGGGGCTTTGGGATGAAATTAGCCCGACGATGTTCTCATCTTGAGCGGCGTGGCCAGCTGCCAGGCCCGCGCGCTCTTGGCACCGCTGAGGTGTACATGGTGTTTCGGAAAGCGCTGGCCCTGCTCCCCGGTCTGTCCTCGAGGGGATGCGGACGGTGGAAGTTCAGGTCTCCTCCCGAGTGCTTGAGAGTTGTTGTTTGGTTGTTTGTTTATTCGAACCACCTCAGACCTCGGGATTCTTTGCCACATCAAAAACGCTTGGTTTGATGTCATCTCCTTGACTTGTCCATGTTCTACTCAATGGCAGGCCCTAAAGCCAAGCAGAATGTGTGGGTCACTTCCTACAGGATGTCTCGGTTTCCACTGGAAAATGCCATTTCTTTCCAAGTGTATTTTTTTTTTTTGGACCATTTTGGACTATTCTTACTGGACCATGTCTTTGCTAGAGATGTTCCTGGTGCTTTTCAACGCAATGCGAAGCAGAGATGATGAAGTTGATGTGCAATCGCAACGAAGCTGCGTTCTCCACCCTCTTTGAAGCATCATCTTGCAAGGCAAAAAGTATTGATAAACTGCAGCAAAACAGCACCAAAAGTGTCTTGAAGAAGAAGTTGCAGGGTGCAAGCAGGAGAGACACTTGTGTAGCTGGTCTGGAGCTACGGAGAACACACCGTGGAGAGCCCGTCCTTCAGTGTCCTGGAGCAGCCTTGCTGGCCCAGACTGATGCTCCTCCAGTCCCATGTCCACATTTTTCTTTTTTTATTATTTGAGGAATGGCCTTGGGTTTTAAGGGCTGGCATAAAACTGCGCTGAAGAATGAGCCTCGCTGCTGGGTCAGCGCGAATGTCCCTGGCCCCATCAATACGTCACGGCAGGCAGAGCCGGGGTGAGATACTGCAGGCTCATCGGAGATGGGTCTGGCTCTTGCTGACCACGGCATCTCCTAAGCCTGAGCAGGAAGGGGACGTTAGGGCATGCAAGAGAATTGCTCTATACTATTAATGTATAAAACACAAAGCATCTTCCTTTTTTTTCCTGGTTTTGCAGACCCTTATCTTTATTTTGAGGTAGGGTTGCACCAGTTCTTGCCATGGAGGCCGTCCCCGAAGACTGACGATCTGTGCAGCACAGCAAGCTGCGTTGGGCTGCTTCCCCTTTGGGTTTGCCCAAAACCTCTTGCTCTGTGCCCAGTTTTGGCTTGGCTTTAGCCCTCTGTGCCGGGGCTAAGCCATTTCCCTGGTGACTGGGGCCAAACCGTCGTGTCGGAGCTGCCCCCCGGCAGCGTGGAGCCGCGTGTCCCCGAGCGCTCCGCAGCCCTGCGGGGAAGGCAGCTGGGTGCCAGCACCTACCGCATCCTTGGTCACTGAGAGACCCTAACCTGGGCAAGCGTTGGAGGCGAAGGCTGTGGGAAAAGACATTTGGAGCCATCGGGAAGAATCCACTAGGTCGGGAAGTGCTTCTCCCCCGTCTCTTCAACTTGGATTTTTTTTCTCCCTACTGACAAGTGCCTCCAAAATTATGGTGCTATTGGACCTATGGACCAAAGCCCTTGGCTTGCTCAGGGGTATATAGGGTAGACAGGGCTGCACCTTGCAGTGAGGAGGGCATTAGGAAGCTGGAAATTAGCCTGCAGGAGCAGAGAAAGCATTGGGGAGGTCTAGCCTAGCGTCTCGGGTATGTATCATCATTTTTCTTGATAATTTTCTCCATTTGTACTAAAGCCATCAATCATTGGGGGGGGAAATGTTACTATTACTCGCTTGCTAAATATGTAATCATCAGCTTAGGTTTGTTTTGGTCATATAATAGATTCCAAATAATTACTTGCCGCCCTACAGCAGGGTAGATATAATTAGGGACATAATTACCACTACCTTCCACTCAGGGATTCTGCGACGGCTTAATTAATATTTGCGGGCGGCTTTGAGATCCTCCAGCCGTCTACTAATACGTCCTGAGTGTGAGGAATGATAATGACGGTATCGCCCGAGCAAACGGCTCGGGATAGCGGGATGTGGAGGGAGCCCCGGCGGCTGCAGGACCCCGTCGGCATCGCTCGGGATAGCGGGATGTGGCGGGAGCCCCATTGGCATCGCTTGGGCTCCCATGGGGAGTCTTGGGGCTCCACAGAGGCTCCTGTTTTTGACTTGCCACCGTCTCCAATTCGGAGTAATGCCGGTTCTGCCCAAATCCCTGTGCCTCTTCCTGGCTCTGCAGCATCCCGGCAGGGTCTTGTTCCTTGGAAACGTTTGCTCTTTTCCAGTGGGGCTGCTGGAACGTTTCCTTCTTGCCCTCTCTCCTCTCGTGCAGCCCAAGCAGAGCTCACTGGTCAATCTGCTCCGTTTTGAGGTACGCTCCTAACTGCAGTTTTCTTCTTTCTTTGTGCAAATCGAGGTCCCCGTCGCTGCAAATCCCTCGCAGTGGAGGTGGCTTCATTCCTCTCTCAGGCAGGTCAGGAAATTCTGTCTTTCAGTATCACAGCCCCAAGCGCTGCAATTTCATGCAGTGGGAGCAGCTATTTGTGATTTGATTTTGATTGTTTCCCTCCCCCCTCGCCCCAATTTTGCAATTTACTCCCGGAATCAAACAAACTTGGGCAAAACAGCCTCTCCTGGCTGCCCTTGAGCTTTACGTTTTCCAATAACCAAGGGTGAACGTAAATGAACACTGGGGCTGTTGCTAATCTCATGACCACGCTCGCTCACACACTGCTTTTCCCACGGTGTATTAAATCAAGAAGAATGGCCCATTAGGATATAATTAGTGGTGATTCACAAGCAGGAATTGCTGTCGCCAATGTGGGGGAAAAGTGCGTAATACAACTGGAAAGAATAGAAACCCTTTGGGTTCGCGGTTTGTTTGGTTGGTTTTTCTAATCCCTTCCCATTTGCTTCTTAAAGATTTTTGCAACAGCTGGAATGGAGGCAGAGCTGCGGGAGGGAATTGGCTAGGTGGTTTCTAATAAATTCCTGCAATGATTAAAAGCGGCTCGTCGCGAGCACGTAAATCTTGGTGCGCTCCCGGCGTATGCTCCTGACAAAAATAAATAACCTCCTCCCGTGGCGTTATTAGACTTAATGCATCAGCGCCTCCCGGGCCGCTCTTGCAGGAGGATCCCGATCCATCTGGGCTGTCTCCTCCCGTCTCGATTGCTCCTTGGAGACGGCTCCGTGCGGAGCCCTGGCCGCCCCTGGGGGCTCTGGTTGGTTTTCATGGTCCCTTCGAGGCCTCGCTGTCTGGGGCTGCCCATTCCAGGGATTTGCCCCTGTTTCCTGAGGACGCTGCAGGGTTTGAAACTTCGTGTGTGGGAGAGGAGAAGCCCCCTCCGTGCCCATGTTCCCACCGCGCCGTTAAAGGAACATTCCTTGTCTCAGCCTCTGCCTGCAGGGAAACGCAGTGACCGAAATACGCAGGAAAACACCTCCGAAATCCTTGCAATGGGATTGTAATGCAAAACGTGGCGTTGCCTTTAGCTATCCAGCAGCCCCAGGGCTCCCCCTAAAAGGATCCTGTGTAAACCCTGTTTTTTTCCTGATGGAGAGTTGATACCCTATTGCCTTAACAGTCTCAGAAAAGAGTCAGGTAGAGGGCTGTTCCCCGTGCAGGCTGCAAACCAGCACGTCTCTCCATGCGTGTTTTCATCAATATGTTTTATGTTATTTAGCTGGCTCCTCAACGTAGATGACGATGCTGCAAGTGCTCTGCGCTTTTTCTTCTCCTTCCCTGCAGCTCGGGGCAGTTTTTCTTGTTAGTTCTCCCAAATCAGCTCCCGTGCCCTGTGAATGGGGAGATACTTTCTCTTTTTGCACGTTCTGCTGCTGTCTGAACCTCTTGCAAGCCCTGGATAACTTATTGCCACAAGCGCAGCCGCTGCTGGCATCTGCATTTTGGGCTTTTTTAGCAGCAGAGGTGCTCGCTCTGGTGCATCCAGCAACATATTTCAGTGGAGCAACCAGGCAGGGAAGGAAAGTTAGGCTGAAGCAAACAACATATGCAGAGCTGACTGCGGTTTTCTTCTGAAAACAAATATTTTTTTGCAAACTTGGCCACCGTTCCTGTACCCCGGGAAGTGCTTGTGATTTGCTGCCTTGACCCTCCCTCCGTGCAGGTTCGGGAGCCTCGGGCAGGGCTGGAAGTGCTGCCAAGTGTCACCGCAGCCCCTGGGCGCTCCTGTCCCCTGCTCAGGTGCTCATTCCTGGGGAGGCAGCGATGTCCCTGGGGCAGTGGTGGCCCCTGGCTGCACGAGGGTGGCCGGGTGACTCTGGGGGGCTCTTTACATGTCGTTACGTCTGCTCGCTACCACGTCATTAATTAATTAAAGTGCAGTCCCCAGCGGTTAATGCATGACCTTCCTGGCATGAAAATTGTGTGTTTTCATGTCCCTGGAGGAGAAAAGGTTTTGCACAGCTTATTGCCAGGCAAATGGAGTGAGAAGACGGGCAGGAAGGACGGATGCTCCCACGTTGGCCCTTCTTTCCCTCCCTCCAAAGCCCTGTACTGCCCCAGGTGACTTTCCTGCTCCCTTCCCCTCCTTCCCGGGATCTCCGTGCCGCCTCGGGCCACGTTTCCCATCGTCTCGTCCCATGGCTGTGCCCAGATGTTGGTGCCTGGTGGCTCGTGGGCATCCACGAGCTGCTCCGTGGTGGTGGGAGTCCAGCCCGCACTGCTCTGCCGGCCCCGCTGGGGTTTCAGCATCATGCTGAACTCCAGCCCTTCTCCAGGGCACTAACATGGGTTAAATCATCTGTTTTGGTCCAGGTGATGGAGATTCAGCAGGGGCCGGGCTGACCCACCTGGACGTTCTGCTGCTGCAGTCGGTGCTTCGCTCCTTGTTCCCTCCCCACCTTCCCTTTCCAGTCAACCTGACTCAATTCTAACTTTCTGCATTAAACGAAAGTAGCTCTGGAGGGGGTGCAGGGCCCCCGCAGGTCACTCGGGCGCTGCCTGCGTGGGTTAGAGGTGGCAGCGGTGCCCTGGCCCGCAGGAGGATCCTACTGGGTTCGGATGTCCAGGGCTCTTGCACAGCAAAGGAGTTGGAAGCGGCTCTAAAGCAGCGTTCTTGGCTGGCTGGGAAGGCGCAATAAATTCATTAGTTGCCCGTGACACAATAACTTGCTCTTGGATGGGTTTCATCCCAGCTCCAGGCGTTCCGGGTGCTGGCTGCGGGGATTCACGGCTGCGGGTGCCGAGGGCTGCTCCGAGCTCAGCACTCGCCTGGTTTAGCCACATCAATATCCCTCCCAAAGCCCTTGCGCTCGGGAAGCCGCGCGGTTGGCTCTGCAGGAGGCCGCGTTTCTTCTCCCCAGGTTGGTGTGAGCCAATTTAGCAAGAATTTGTTCCAGTGCCTGGCCCTTCCCACCGATCGAAGGCATCGTTATCCGCTCATGGGCTGGAGATCGCAGGGCCCTTTCCTCTCCTACAACTCCAGCTTCCCACAGGTGAGGACATTCGGTTTAGAGGCACTTGGAGGTTTGCGATCTTGGGAAATAGATGGAATTGCGTGTGCAGGAGCAGGTAGCCAAGGGACCGGAGAGGGGCTGCGCCACCGGGTTCCTGGGATCAATCCTGACGGATTGGGATCCATCCCGACGGCTGCTGCAGGTTAACAGCGATATCGTTTCTAAGAGGGCTCCAGTTTTGCTCGTGTAGTCGTGTTCTGCCTCCTGGCTTGGGAGTTGTTGGAGATTAATTTTTTAAGCCTCCCGTTATAAGTGTAAGGATTAGGCACTTAGCTGGGGGGAGAAAAGAAATCATATCCCTCCTCAGCGCTTCCTTCTAAACATCAAATGTTTTGAGGTTATCCGAGGGTTCAGCGCTGCCCGGGAGTCGGTTCCGCAGCGCCTGGGTGCGGGGCAGCCGGGGCTTCGCTGTGCGGCTGGCGCTGGGGACGGCGCGTTGTGCTCGTGGCACCGGCCCTTCCCCGGACTGTGGGATTGCAGCAGAATGGAATACACATCTATATGTATGTATGTATGTATGTATGTATGTATGTGTGCGTGTGCATCTGTGTCCTGTGTGCCCCTAGGCCCCTGCGGAGATGCCCAAGGGCCTCGGTGTCCAGGGGGGCACAGAGGAGCCCTCCCCAGCTGGGCGCTTCCACCTCCACCCGCTCCAGGAGCCGCCTCACGTTTAGCCACAGGTGGTGAAAGAAAAAGTGCAGAAACGCGGGTTTGTGTTAGGAAAACGGGTGTATTTGGGAGCCTGCAGCCAAGCACGGGCTCCCCTGCAGCCCTAATTGCCTGGAAAAGCTGCTCAACACTCCCCAAACGTGGACCTGCGGACGGGACCGGGCTGGTAGCATCTCCCCTGTCTCCGGCTCCTCTGCAGATGCCTGATGCTGTCCCAGCTCACTGTGCAGGTGGAACCGCTCGTGGCCAGCGCTGGTCCACGGGGCTGGAGCTGTTGGTCCTGGATGGAGCCGCGGAGCTGCAGCCCGTGTCGCTTCCCTGGGTGACGCTCCATGTTCTGGGAACTGGGAACGAGCAACGCGCCCGCAAAGAGCCAGGACCGAACCGGGGCACTCCAGAGAGACCCCCGCCAGGATCCACGCCGTCCTCGCACCCGTGGGCTCCCTGGGCTCCTCGTGAAGCGTCGCCCTGCGCTGACACCTCCTTTCGTGCAGTCACTGCACGCGGTTGGGCTCCGGTGTTCGTCTCGGCCCCCGCTCCGAGTGCGACAACTGCAAGCACTTCCGAACTGCAAAAGTTCTGATGAACTTCAAGGAGGGAACGTTCATGCCCTGGTGAAAGGTTGTTTTCCTGCCGTCGATGGAGGTATTTTCGTTGCAGTTTAATGAGATTAGCACTCGAGGTTCCGTGGCCAGCTGTTCGCTTTGCAGCCAGGCAAAAAACTCCAGCGTTATCCTGCTGCTTCCTGCTTGTAATGAGCTTGTTAGCAATTAGTTGCCATTGGAAGCAGCTTCCATGGGGTGGGATGCTAATGCAATGCACCCGGCATCCGAACAACCACTTTTTTAATGTGAACTGGGCGGAAAGAGACTGGAATAAGTGGGTCAAAGACCCCAGTTTGGTGGGACTCAGCAGCCTCGGGAGGGTTTTCATGGTGCAGTTGGGGGTCTGGCTGAGGGGTAGGTAGGTGGGTGGGTTGGGTTTTATCCCTTGTGGTCCCCCCTTGGGGACATCTTCCCTTCTCTCCTATTGGGAATGTCAGGCAATCCACCCCTGAGCTGAGCTCTCGCTTAGGTCCTTCATTTTGACCCGTCCCTACTCGCACAACAAGGGCACGTGGATGGCCCCGGTCCCTAGACCGGCAGAGACCTCGCGTGCCGTTTTGGGTGGCAAAGACAGGGCTGCTGCTTTGGGATGCAGGACACTTCCACAGCGTGGGGCCTTCCCCAGGCACGGATTTGGACGTGGGATTTTTGCTCTGGGGTTTGGAGGTTGTCTTGAAGGGTCTGCCCATTCGAGGGTTAAGACCGATGCGCTGGCCAAGTCGCTCCTAGTTGGATAAGGGGGGACGGCTGCGCCCGCTCTGTCCCGCTCTGCCCCATCCTGTTTCCTTCCTCCTTCCCAAAAGTGACCAGCTTGCAGTATCTCAGCTCCTCCAGGCAAGCGCCAGGCTCTGGAAAGGACCACAAATAATAATTACATAAGTGGCTTTTAGGGATGTCCTAAGGGGAGAAGCAAATGGAGAAATAAATGAGGCTGATTTTCGCAAGCTGCTTTGATTTAGCCGGTGCTTGCAGGGCTTCTCCTCCCGCGGACGTGCTGGGGAGGGCGCGCGGAGCCCGGCGCCGCGTGCAGCCAGCCAAGGGCGCCCGGGCGGTTTGCTCCATAGGGATGAAGCACCGGGAGGAACCGGAGCGCAGCAGCATCCAGGTGCCACTCTGGATTTAGTCCAGGGTGAGGACAAGGATGCTATAAAATTGCCAAGGAACAGGAATAATCCTAGCATTGACTTGGGTTTTCTTTGTGTGGTTGATGGTACAGTAGGTCAGAGGGGAAAAAATACATATTATATATATATATCTTTTTTATTCCGTTACTTGCCTGACAAAATAGGCAGCTCATCCAGAGGTCTTTATGGATCCCTGGAGGTGCCTGAAAATCTCCAATAAGTGACGGCCGTCGCTAGGGCCGCAGTGGCGGAAGCTGCGCGATAGAGGAGCACGATTCCTCCAGGGTGTTTGTGTGTTCGTGTGTTTGTTTGTTTTGCTTTTCTGTTTTACTGCTTTATGGCTTGGCCCAGGTGATGTCACCTGCTTGTCTTCACACCTTGGTTCAGGAGGTGTCACCTGAGCCTAGAAATGGGCAGTTTGGGTCGTTCCTAATGTTTTTAACGCAGGAGGAGAAAATTAGCCTGCCCTGAGCTCCCGAGCTCTACGGGGTTGCAGTAGGGTTGTGATTCCCTGCCAAATTATGTTCAAAAATCTTAAAAGACACAGTTTTGTGTTCAAGGAACTTTGTCACCATATGGCGGATGATGCTCAGCCAGTTGTAGCCTGGCTATATATATATATTTTTTTTGAATATTTTTGGGCGTTAGGATGTACTAATTTTATTTTGCTATTGTAGCACTTGGGTGCTCGGAGCGGAGTCCGACGCGGCTCCGTGGTTGATTACTCTAATTAATCACCACTTTTCAGCGTGGGCTCTGCCACCCGGGTTCCCTGGCACCTTGGGGTGCTGATGCCGGGTCTGTTGGAGCAGCTCTCGAGCGAGCCAGGGCGCAGGGAGCGAGACGGGGAATGCTCCACTGATGCGACCCTAATTTCGGTCCTATATTGCTGGCGGAGTGGTGAAGTTACAGGCAAAGCTGCTAATTACTGCTCAGGAGATGCACCAGGACCGCTCTTCTTAAACCAAATAACCCTCCTGAGCATGTAAAGGGGTCAAGGTTGCAACCGCAGCTCCGTCAACCAGCCCAAGAGCAACCCCAGTGCAACTGGGGATCATTTAGCACGTCCGCAAGTTGCAATAAAAACAATTGTCTTGCCATAAAAGCTTTGTGGTGCGGCCTGGAAGCGGCTTGGAGATGTCTTCCCCCCTCAGTCCGATGATGTTTGCCCAGTTGCAAATTACTGCGTGCGGTTAATTAGCGCTGGAGGTCGAGTTTGCAGGAGGACCGGAGCGAAGGCACCGCGTTGCATTTGGGAGTGCAGGATCGATAGCAGAGGAGGCTGTGGAGCTAATTAATGCACTTCTGAGTCTGTGCATGCATATGGGTATAGCTATAGATATCTGCACGTTGCATGTGCTGTGCCGCTGGGCTGTGCTCAGATACGGACCCGTTTGGGGGAGAAAGATGAAGAAAAGGGGAAGCCTCTTCTCCCCTTCTTCAGTGTATGAGGGGCTGGGGTGAAAACCCAAATATTACTATAATTAAAACTAAAAGCAGGATTTGGAGCTGCTCCGGCCGAGGTGTCACTTGTGCTTGCAGGAGTTATATGAGGTTTTGCTGCAGAAATTACCATATTGTGCCAGGAGGAGATGCTGGTCCATATGGCACAGGCTGGGACCTACCCACCACCAGCCTCTTCCTAGCGACCTTCCCCAACGCGACGTCTTGTCGGGAGGTTCCCCGAACCCAGAGTATTAGCGCGCTGCAAACCATGAATGCACAACGCCCACAAAACCCATTTAAGGGTGTTATTTCCCTTCAGCTATAGGAGGATTTCTAGTTTAGCTTGGCAAAAAAAAAATAAGAAACACTTCGGTCTTGGGGATTTTACTGCTCTCCTGCTCTTGTGCCACCGGAGCTGGGGCTGATTCGGAAATGTCACGAGCAGGATACATGGAGTTGGAATGAAATGCACAATGTATGAGGCAGATACAGCCTGGAATATGAAAAAACCCCTTGCAGGGCCACGCAAGCAGTATGGCAACATGACCCATCGCGTCTGCATTACAAGGGGCGTCAGATTGGCTTTTTCCAAACGATAATGTCAGGACTCTGCAGAGGGGAGGTCTGTCCTGCAGGTCTCGGCCTGAGGAGCTGGGGGACATGGTCACCATTGAGATACATTAGTGACAGGAGGATTTTCCCATAGAAATGGTGGGTTTGGGTACATTTTGTACCTGGGTTCCCTTGAGGACGGCAGAGAAGGCTGTTTAACTGGGAACCTGCGGCTCGGCGCGGGCACTGCCTGCAGCAGAACTTCTGCGGGCACCTTTGGCCCCTCCAGATAATAATAATAATAATAATAATAATAATAATAATAATAATAATAATAATAATAATAATAATAATAATTGACTTGCGCCATACCCCTCCCTATGCACAGGGCCATTTTGTGCTTTATCACAATTTCAGCGTTTGAGCTCATGCTGCAAGTGGAACATTACATTAAAGGTCAATTCCTCCCAGACCGACCCCGTGCCGGGGCTTTGCCCGTCCCCGGCGCTGCCCCGGCACCGGCTGCGCCGGGCGGCCGCGATGTCCCGGCCACCGGAACATCCCGTGGAGCAGCCGGGGCAGCGCTTGGGGCTGGCTCATTCCTAGCACAGCCCGGGAAGGGATGGGATTAGGAGCCGCTCCGGGGGTGGTGGAGCTCCAGGCTCCTCAGCTGCAGCCCCTGGCAGTAAAGCCGCCCAGCAGTAAATACCTGAGCTGTAATGAGAAATTTCCAATAAAACTTTCTGGACAGGAAGGTTCCTAAGTAGCACTGGTATTTTAATATCTTTTTTTAATTTCCTAACTCAACAGGTTGATGATAGAGCGGGGAAGCTGAGGCTCTTGCGGTCTTAGTTGGGAAGAGTCTCCTGGGATTTTCATGGTGTTGGAAATCTTCCTTTTCTCCTTTATTTGTCTGACAGTGTCACCCTCATTACTTTTACTATTTTATTTATAAAATAAAGCGCAGACTTCAGGCATGGAGCCGATGAGCGTCATGGGCTCCTTTGCAGGGTCCTACAGGTCTGGGGGTGGTTTTGGCATCCCCTGCCCTTGGGGCATCGCAAATCCTCGTCTCGCAAACATAGAAATGAGCAGAAATGTTTTGTTTTGGTCCCCAAACGCTTGTGTTAGTCGTTTGTAATCCATGGGGGCTCCACGAAAGCAATGAATATTGCAGCAGTCAAGTTGCTGCGCTTGGTTCTGGCAGGAAGATAGCGACGGCGGAATAATTTAGGTGAAACAGTGCTGGGGGTTATTAGGAAAATGTGAGTTTTTGATATCTGGTGTTTTGCAAGCAAACGGCTTCCTGGGGTGCTGCAGGGGTTGCAGGGAGCAACGTTGCAGGTGAAGATTTGAGGTGATTTATCACTGCTTCTGGGGACGTGAGAGATACCAGGGTTGTGCAACAGCTTTTAAGGTGAAACTGAATTAAATCAGAACTGTCTCAATAGCAAAATACCAAATTGTCTGTCTTTGGCATCCCCATAGAGGTGCTGTTTTGGGGCATCAACTGCGGGTCGTGTTGTAAAGATGTGACCAAAAAGTAAAGTCTTGGCCCCAAAAGGCTTTAGTCTGTCAACAAGGCTGGTGCATCGTGAGCTCCTTGGGCTGGTTGCATGGGCAACACTTGTTGCACCCAACACTTGTTTGGGCTTGTTGGCGAGTGTGACAGCCCTGGGGTCCATCGTGCCCAAGGGCTCCGTCTGCTCCAGCCTCTTCCACCCTCTCCATCCTCTCCCCTGCCGTTGGGCTGTGTCTTGGCCAAGCTCTTTGCTTCATCTGGAGATCATTTTGCAACGGGTCCCAACCCGGCAATGAGCCCTGGGGCCCGTCGGGAGCTCCAGCGATCGGGAAGAGCCACCGAGTGACTCAGCCAGGTGGATATGGAAAATTACCTCCATGGGCATTCCCGGGAGCGCTTCCCAAGAGGAACGCGCGTGTCGGCTCCTGCTCATCTCCCACTTCAGCCCTTCTGCGGATTTGGCCCAGGCTGGAGGGTCTGGTTATTTCTCGACCTCCAGTCGAGGTTGGTTTGCGGGGATCAGGCGGTTGGCTCTGCAGTTTGTAATTTGCTTCTGCTTCGGGTCTATTATTTCGTTAACAACACTCGGCTCTCGAGCTGTCAGCCCCTGCCTTGCTGCTAATGAAATACGGGGTGGAAAACGCAGCCTTGTCAGGCGGCCGAGTCGCCCCGGAGCAGAGGGAAATAACCCAGTGCAATGACTAACAAAATTATAAGGTGTGCAGGGAATAATGACCCGAGTTATTGCATTGCAGCACGGAAGCTTTTACCATTCCAGACAGCTGCGTCTGTCTAACCATACAGTGCTTTGCTTTTAATTTATTAATAATTACTAGGCTCCGAAGATGGCAGTTTTAGGGACGTTTTTCTCTGCGGTTGAACAGCTCGGGGAGTTCCCATTTTGGTTTCTCCTCCAATACTCGGTCTGCGTCATGTCAGATGGTGCCGAGACCGACTCTGCCGAGGCCGAGGGTTGCTCCGTGCAGCTTATTTAGGGGAAAAAAATAAGGAAAATTGACTGCGTTTTAACAAATACATAATGCTGCCAGAGCCGTTATGTGCTTGCCCATTGTCCCTGCTCCTTGTGAACTTCCTTGGAGGCATTCGGTGAAATTAAGAGCTGGTAAATTTGGAACAAGTAGAGGACTAATCTCCCAGGCCGTCTGGAGTCACCCCCAAGATTCTGTGTTGTCCAAAGGGCTGGGTTAATTTTACCACCGGTCGCACTGGGAGCCCCGTGAGGCTGTGCCGCTCGGAGCAGACGACCTGCCGCGGGGCTGGAGGACGGTGATGGGACGGCCACCTCCGTCCTCCAGATGTTGTAGTGGTGCTTGGGGCCACCTCCGTCCTCCAGATGTTACAGTGATACTTGGGGCTTGAATGGAGACCTGGCAGAGCTCGGAACTCCAGCTGAGGAATTGGGTCCTTTGCGAGAAGAACTGGAGCGGGAGCCGGTGTCCCGGGAACGCCGATGCCGGCGCCGCCAGTCGCGCCCAAGCAGCAGCACGTGCTGGAGGAAGGGGCACCTGGCTGGATATTCCTTCCTCAGGTTAATTCCTTCGCAGAACAATTAATTCCTGCAGAGTAGGAGTACAGAGCACGGAAGGGGCTGTCATCAGCCGGCAAAGCCTTCCCCAAAGGCTTCGTCCCCCAAGTTTGCAGCGTATCCCGAGAGCCGCTGCTAAGAAGCCTGTAGGTGGGTAGATACCTAAGTGCTGTTTACCTGGGGCCTGGGGTATTTACTGGTGCAAACAGCAGCCCTTTGGGGCGGTTTGCACAAGGATGCGGCACTCAGGAGCCTCGGCAGGGCTGAGCATCCCTCCCCGAGGTGGGTGAAGCCCCGTCTTTACCTCCCCCTGGCCAAGGCAGCATTTCAGCAGCCGCTGGCAACGTCTGGGGAATATAAATACCTGGCAAGTTAATTAGAAGGGTATTTTGCTGTTTTAAAACCACGTGGTATGTCCTGAGCAAAGTCCTTTCCTTTTCTCGGTTATGAATATCTGCTGAGTAGAGGCTATGAATATGTGCAGGTAGATTCCCTTCCTCCTGATTATGCAGGTTGCTGCTCCCCTCAGCCAGACCCATAAAATGAACCGTGTTGGCTTCGTTTCTATTTATACTCAATCCCAGGATGCTGCTGTTGCCGTTTTTGGATTCCAGGTGTTGCAGCAGGCTGTCAGTCAGCTGAAAAATGCTGTTTTCCCTGGTATTTTGAGCAGTTCTCCGTCTACCTGCGTGTCCCTTTCCTTGCACGTTCTTCTAGCCGGTGACTTTTGTAAGTGTGTGGGGTCTGCTGGGTCTGAGGGGTTTGCAGGAGCCATCTCGCACCCTCGATGCAAGGGGCAAACATCAAATGTCCTTCACGTTTGCCCCGGGCAAGTCCCATGTGTGTTTGCATCTGCTGTGGGGCAGGTGCCTGGAATGGAAGCACAGGGCGGGAGAGAAAGAAAGAGAAAACCAACCAAAATCAAACCGACCCAAACTGAGTGGGGTCTGAGAGCTTGGAGTCCCCAGCCCTGGCACGGATGAGAGACTTCATGTTTCTTGTGCCTTGATTTCCTCATTCCCCGAAGCCCTTGGTTATTTAGAGATCTCCAGCTCCGAGATGCTCCACATAGCAAGAAGTAGATAGCAAAAGTGCTGTTGTTTATCAAGTTAAAGTTTAATTGCACTTCTCCTTATCTGCCAGGGCTTTTAATGTCAGAGTGGAATTGTTTTATATATGTATATATATATATATATATATATATATATATATATATATATGTATAAAAGGCCCAGCTTTTAAATGTGAAAGGTCTTTCCATCAATCATCCTGGAAATGGCTCTGAAAATGAAGCAGAGGCAAAGTACAGGACAAAATAAACAAGAAAGCCGTAGGGAAGCGGTCACAGCATTAGTTTGTGGTGATTTGCTCGGTGGGAAGTGGAGCTGGGCTGGGAAGCTGGGGGAAACTGGGAAGCCTTAGGGACAGCAGCGCTTCCCCATCCAGGAAGCCCCTATTTCAGCTCCCCCATGCAGGGACATCTTGGAGCGTTGGGAAACTGCGTTGGAGCCTCCCTGAAGCAGGAAACATGCGGTAAAAACACCCAGAAGGGGCTGGTGGACCCAGCCCTTGGGGTCCCCAGGAGCCGTTTCCCTTCCATTCCCTTGCTGGACCCGCTCCGTTCACCTCCCGGGTCAGGACCGCTGCTGTAGATCGCTTGGAATACCGCGTCGGCCCGGGAATAAACAAGTGGAATAAAACATTTGGGAAGAAAATACTGCCCCTGAGCTGGGGGGAGCTGGGATTTCATCTGTGCTCCAGAGTTGAACCGATCCGGATTCAGGAGCGGGAAGGTGCCTGGCCAGGGCCATCTCTCCTGCCCTGAATGCCACTCGAGGGACGGGGATGGCACGTGGGCTGCTTGCAACCTTCTAAATCTTGGGAGTGACGACTGCGTCCCAGTCGCTTTCCCAGGGTTTTTATATGCGGTGTTATAACTGCCCCAGGAGCTTCTGCACCTGCGGATTGTGCCCCAAACGAATGAGAAAAACCAGGGGCCGGTTTTCCCTTTCCTCCTTCCTGGCGCACGTGGGAGATCCGGGGTCACACCGGGCCCTTGGAGCGTGGCGTAAAGAGGTGCTAAAAGCGCAGAGCAGAGCCCTGCGCTGCTGCGGGACGTCCCCGAGCAGGCAGGAAAGAGCAGCCGTAAAGTCACCGCTGGATCGGCTGCTTCGGCAGCGATTGAAACTGCAGGGCTGAGCAAGGGTGATGGAAGGATGCTCGCGGCACGGCGGGACTGCAAGGTTACGGATCAGGTACCCGGTGAGGTCTGAGTACAGGGAATACAAGATAACTTGCAACTGTAGGTATATAGGTATTCATTTTCCCTTGAAAATAATCCTGTCTTTTAAAAACAGCCTTTTCAGGGCTGTATCTTAAAAGCTAAAGTGCTGGATGTGCTGGGCTGGGGTTGCTAACTCCCTTCTGGCAGTAAATTTTGCTTTAAACTTCACATATGTGAGACACATGTATGTGTGTGTGTGTGTGTATTTATATGTAGATCTTACCTTGCCGTAAGAAAGGAACCACGTGGAGCTGCTCCCCCCTTCCAGTGGCTGCAGAGGGAACCTCAGGAGTCGGGATGGGGTTTGATATTGGAGGCCCAAAGAGGGTCTGTGTGGCAGAGGCCGCTCCGGCAGCATTTGGGAACACAGTGGCCAGAAGATGTGTCCTCACTGCTGCCATGGGGTAAAACAATGCCGATCTCCCTGTGTTACCTGTGCACAGGCTGTGTTTTCCCATGCCAGGATGGTCCCTGGCTCCATCGCAAGCCCCATGCAGGTTGGTTCCCTTTGCTCGTGCCCAAAATGCTTCATTTAAAGCAGGGGTTGTGAATGCTGGGGGCTCTAAGAGCCCCCTGGGGTTAAGCCTTGCTGGAAAGAGCAGCTCGGTTAGTGCAGCGGTCAGTGCTCATCTCCTCTGCAAGGGAGGTTGCTGTTTTGGAGAAGGCAGGAGGGGAAGTTTTCTCCCACTGGAGGTTTTAGGAGCTTTTCTTCTGCGCCTGAAAAACTCCACATAGGAGGCAGCCGGTACAGTCGGTAGCAAGAATTCCTGCCGTCCCCCAGGACCCGTCCTGGTGACTCTCAGTATCTCGGGGGGTTCTGGAGGGTTTGAAGGCCCCAGTCTGGCAATCTCGAGCTGCACTCACCTGTGATGGGCACTGATCAGCTCAGGAGCGTCTCTGCTTTGGCCACAGGCTGCTGCTTGGTGGTTCGGAGGCGCTTGGGAGCTCTGGATGGGCAACAGGCATTTTCTGGAGGAATCCTCCCAATATCTGGTATCCTGCTGCAGCTGGAGGGGTTTGGGCCTCCTGCATACCTTGCAAATAAAGTGTTTTGTGCACGGTCTGTGCTAAGACGGCTCAGCGCTCGTGTGAGCGCTGTCTGGATGCTTCTGGATGCTCTCCGGGTGTTTTGGCAGCGCCCGCAGAGCGATATCGTCGTTAATAAAGCGAGTCTGTTGCTGGGGCTGGAGCTGCTTCTGGGCTGGAGACCTGGTTGCGCTGCCGCTCCGTAGGGATCTTAGCACGGGTGATGAAGAGCAATTCATTAGCGGCTCCGAGGGGGAGAACAGGTTGTGATTATCACCGCCGGGTCCTGCCCGTCGCCTGCGCTGGCGCCTGCGGGGCGGCCGGGTGGCACCGGGTGACCGTGGCGCCGCAGGGGACGTTGCTCCCCCAGGACCAGCAGCGCCCGCCGCGCGGCAGCACCAGCCCCAGCCTCCTCCCGCCGGCTGCCCCTTCCCTAGGGCACGTTCCGGATTCTTCCCGTATTCTGGCAGCGTCTGTCCCAGCCCGGCACGCCGTGGCCCCGTGTCACCCCGTACGGGCTGTGGCGGCACTTGCGTTTCCCCAGAGCCAGTGAATGTCACTGCAGCCCAGATGTTGCAGAATTCCGCTTTAAAAGACGCTCGCGAGTGCATCCGTGTTCGCGTGGAAGACGAGCCTGGATGTGGGAGCATCCAGATCCTGTTCCCTGCTGCTAGTAAATCAGTGTGTTGGGACGGAGCCTGTCACAGCGCGCTGCCACCGGCTCGTTATGGGTGGAAGTAATTAATGCTTGATGGAGATCAGGGAGGGGGCAGCAGTTTCCATAGTTTATGGCGTAATGTAATTCTCCGGTGTTTTGGAGCCTCGCCATTATAGTTTATTCATTTGCTGCCAGAATATTAGTGCTGTATTTCTTTTTAAATACGCACTCAAGCGGTGCTAAATTGCAGTGATAGCGGTGATTTACGGCCGCTATAAGGACCCTCCGTAAGGACTCGCCGTGCAAACAAACACGGGCACCAATCTACCATTACAGGGAGGGTCTGATTGAACAAACGGAGCAGGGACGCAGTGTCTCTTAGCAGGTTAAACGCGCTGCCCTTCCCCACGTCTCCGCTCGCGCCGCTGCTGTGTAACTGCTCTTGGAGGGGCGAATAGAGAGGGAGGAGTTTTCATCCGCTGGCCGCGTTTAATGCCGTCCTGTAGATTAAATAAGTTATAAACACAGCTGGTCCTGCCCGTGGCAAGACAAGCGGCTCTGAAGCCGAGCATCGTGTATTGCGTGTGCTCTGCGCTGTGGAGGAGCTCGGCTGCAGCGGGAGATGGTTACGCCTGGCGCGCCGGGCGGTCCTGCTCAAAGGAGGAATAGTGTTGAAGCCGGCGTAAGGCTGCCCGAGCCTGGGGCAGCATCGTGGGCCCTCGATGAGCTGTGCTTTAAACAAGAGCCCTGTATGAACGTGGGGACGACACCGCTGCTCCCTGCACTGCAGCATCGCCCGTCTGGCCCCGCAGAGCTGCGTGACGTCCCTCGGGGACACAGCAAACCCGCCCGTAAACACAGCTCGCGGCTCCGCTTCCCACGGCCCCATCGCTCTGCGCCGGCGCGAGATCAACCCTGACCGTGAAGGATGGATGATGTTTTCCTGTCTGAATGACTCGTGTGCCGGCTTTCCAGGGACACAGAACAGGTCTGGATTTAGAGAGCAGCCCGTGGTGACTCCTGGAAGGGAAGAAGGGCCCAAAATAGGCTGCCTGGATGCATTTTTCCACTGAGTTTATGCTGATGCTTGAAGAGCAGTACTTTGCTTTACAGTTTCTGAAGGTGCTCAACCAAGTCACCCTTTGAATCCCCAGGTCTGCAGTTCTTCATGTTCCCCGGGTGTTTTGTGTGTCACCCCCCACAGGGATGCCGGAGCGGGGAGCTGTCACTGCAGAGTCACCAGAGTCGTCTGCTGTGGTCTCGGCCACCCCCAGAGCCAGCCTGGCCTCCACCTGCCCTGCCCCGGCCCCTGCCAGACCTCCCCGACACGTCACTCTGTCACCTGCGCCAGGACGTTGCTCTCCATCCTCTTCCACAACACGCTACAGGCACGTCTGGCTCGGCACAGTGGTCAGGATCCAGCAAAGTGGGATTTTCGGGCACAATTTGCCTCTCAGCTTTGGTACCCAGTGTGGTGGTGTCCCCAGTCCCCACATTTTCCCATGTGTGACATGGGGAACAGCGCTGCCTCATGACTTTGTGCATCCCAGCGGGGATTGGCATTGGTGCCGGGTGTCGCTCCAGCTCTGTGACTTTGGCCTGTGTTTGCAGTGATGTTGTGTACCCTGGGCAGGTGGAAAACACTTAGTGCTGTTGGTTTTAATAGGCTACCCAGGCAATTTTACCCCTTTCCCGTGTTGGTCCCTCCATCTATCTACCAAGTATTGGCTTTCTCTTGTAGTGTTACAGACTCTTGGTGCAGAAATTTAGAGCTGTTATAAAGTCCCTAATGTAATTTTTGCCTCTCCAATCTTCTAAGCAAAGAAAAATCTCTGTTCGGGAGAAGAATTTGGTTTCCTTCTGTTCTGTTCTCATCCCTGAGAGGGAGATGAGTTCTTCCTGCTGCTTAGGTGTGAGTTATGTTCTCGCCAAGCCATCTTGTTCCATTTGGGAAGCCACCCGCTCGGATTTGACGCTTCGGGACCGCGTTTACTGCAGGTATCGGTTGCGGTTCGCTGTTCACAGCGCTCATTTCACTCTAAGTGATGTCCCACTCCCTCCTGCTGCAGTGTGAGCAAACGGGCCGTCCTCCTGCACCCGTGTGGAGCCGAGTGAACCGTGCTGTCCCCAGCACCTCGAGTGCAGCAACGACGCAGCTCGATGCTGAGGTGCGGGAATACTTGGTGCATGCAGGAGACACCAAAATCAGGGTCTTTCCTCCTGAACCAGGCCCTTTCTTGCTCCCTTGGGTGGGTTCCTGCACAACCCCGTCTCCAGTTATCTCCTCTCGGGGTCTTGCTTTCAGCTCTAACGCCTCTTTTGGGGAGAACCCCAAGGAGAGGACTGAGTGTGCAGAACACAGTTAGGAGAGCTCATACCTTTGTGGTCGCCTTATGGACCAAGAGGTCCTCAGCACACTTGGAACCTTGATTGTGATGGGTCCTAGATGATGGGTCCTGTTGTTATGGGTCCTATTGCGATAAGTCCTAGATGATGGGTCTTGTTATGGGTTCTGGAAGAAGAATCTGGTTCAGGCAGAGGAAGATGATGTATAGAACCCAAATGCCCATGAAGTTCTGCAGAGAAGTCTCCACATGCAGTACAGCTCCATGGGGCTGCAGGATGGTCTCAGGATGGTCTCAAGGTGGGTGACACCGTGGTTCTCCCAGGAGTCTGGGCTGTGAGGGAGGTGAGCTCATCCCCACTCCTAGCGCCAAAGGGATTTGCTGGTTGTTTTGGAGAGCCTCTCCCCATCCAGCTCTGGAAAGTTCCTCCGTTTTCCTTTCGGCTCCTTTGTCCACCACGCCGTTGAAAGCAGCTTGATGAGATACGTGTCTCAACCTTCGCATCCCCTCAGGTGTGGAGACAACGATTGTGAAGGATGCTAATTTGCTGCTTTTCAATGGTTAGCACCTTAATCAAACAAATGGTGTCTTGCCTTGTCGGGAGCTCTAGGCTGCATCTTTGTCTGGATTTCGACAAGTAATTTACAGACTTCAATTACTTGCTTTTACCATCATTTTGCTCCATGTTGAAAGCATAATTTATCAGCAGATGCTCTCATCTCGTGTACACTGACTCTAAACAGTGAAATACCTTTTCCTCTATTATTCCAGTCAGGCTCAGTCGCGTTTTCAATATCAGGCTTTTTGGAGGAGCTATTGGTTTGACACAGCAGCATCTGCATCTGTCGCTCGGAGCGCTTTGAGGTGCCGTCCCCTGCTTTGTGCTTCGAGCGTGGTGCAGACACCCCTGTGCTGCTTCCTAATTTCACGGGATGTGCGTTTTTTTCCTTCAGGCGCTAACACGGGGATCGTTTTGTCATTCAAATAGCATCCCACAAGTTTAAAAACCTGTTTGCCTTTGCGCTTAAGCATGGATTTTCAGATGAGCTGTCAAAAGTAACTAGTGATCCATCAGAGATAAAAATTGGGAAATTGTACAGTTATTCTCAAGGTAGATGTTCCTGGGGTTTTTAATGGTTTTTTTTTTTCCTGTTTTGTGCTGAACCCTGTTTGCATTTCAAGTAAAAGATTAATAATAACCAGAAGTGTTGCTGTCCCCTAAAACACATGCACTGAGGCTAAATCCGTGTTTTGTTGTTCTTTTACTGTCTCAGTTGTACCGTGGCAGTTGGGAAATACCGGAGTTACCCTTTGCAAGAAAGCTCTGTTCTTTCATCCTAATAATTTGATAGTGTTCCGGACCCTTCCACATCCGTGCTCTGTTACCACAGAACTGAAAGGGGCTGGGTGGTAGGGCAGCGAATCCGCTGAATCCTGCTTTTTGGTTGTTTGGTTGTGTGTGTTTCGTGTGTTTGTGACTCCTTCCTGCCCAGGAACGGGGCTAACCCGTGCGTTAGGCTGCTCAAGGCATCCCCGGCCGCCAGCTGCTCCGTCCCCTCGGGCTGCGCTGCCTTCCCAAAGCGTCCCGCGAGCTCCCGAGTACTGCAGGGAGAGGCTCTCGTGTCCCCGTCCCTGCTTTAGCCTCGCTGGTTTTCATGTCCCCCTGGTTTCTCCCTGTGTCCTGGTGATGCTCTGGCGGGGAGCAAGATGCCGGCTGGAGCGCACAGCCCACGGATGCGCCGCATTCCCTGCGGATGCACCAGGTGCCCCGGGGATGTGCCGCCTTCCCCCCGGCTGCATCCGTTCCCCACGGATGCGCCGCATTCCCACGGATGCACTTCCATGAACACCTGGTTTGCACGAGCGGATACGCACAAGACCCTGAGAGAGGGTTGGGACTTGATGTGGCCCTGAAGAGCAGCAGAAAATACTCGAGTTTCCTTGGAAAAGTCCGTGTGGGGAGTCCTTGGAGAGCTGCGGTTGGTGTCCCAAGTGCCTGTATTTACAGTGCGACTCAGGTTGTTCCTGGACTCACCGTTTCCCAGGGCAGATACCGAGCTGGGAAGCAGCTGGTCTGGTCCGTGTGTAACTTGGCCCATGCTGGACTATGGGCAGCTCTGGGATTTCTCCCCATGCCGTGCGGGAGGAGCCACCACCAAGGCTGTGCGGGAGGAAGTCTTCTCCTCCTCTTCCTCCTCCTCCTCCTCCTTTCCCCACATACTCTCTTCTTCTGGGACAGGAGATCCCACAAACGCTGGAGAAGCAGGTCCCAGACCCTCATTTCACATCACTCGATGGACAAACATACCCTTAACTGGAGGGGTTTTTATCAAAATTTGATACCTGCAAAGGGGAATATAAAGAAACTTATAAAATTGCCCGAATTGATTTGGCTAGAGCCCGGCCTGGGTTCAGCAGCAGCTTATTCAGCATTTCCAGCATGCTCTTGCTTTAGATCCAGCCTTGCTCATTTTCCCATGATTTGCACTAACGGCAGGTTTTCTTCTTGAGGTATTTTAAACTACCCTAATTAGAATTTTTTTTTACTTCTGCCTCCAAAGCATATCTGGCTAAACCTATCCGTGGGCACTGACTGCTAACACAGGCTTTCTGCTGCTCAGATTATCTTTCCAGCTTGAGTGGTTTAATAGGTCAGTCGCGTATTAAAAAGGGATTTTCACTAGGATAAAATCTTTTTAAAAGGGCAATTTTTTCCCCCTGCAAGCACTTCATATCGCTTCTCTTGGAGCTTTTAACCCAAGTGATTGTTTTGTCCCGCCGTGGTGTTTGCACCCGCGTTTGGCAGCGGTGCTGGGGTGTCCTCCGTGGCCCGGAGCCGATGAGTCCCTCTGGACACGGGGTTGGCACATCCCGCTGTTTTCAGCCCATTGGAGCTGTTGCCGAGCCCCAGCTGCTGCCCCGTGCGGTCCTTGGAGCGTCGCCACTCGCTTTTTTTACCTTCTGTTACTCTGGGGAGGGACCTTGGAGCATCCTAACAGCTGAGCAAGGCGAAGGGGTTGCGTGTTCAGCCTGAGGGGATGGAGATGCCCTTGGGGACGGGGCGGACGTGGGACTTGCCGCTGTTTGAGACCATCGGTGTCACCGTACCTAGGGTGTCACGTCTCTGCCTCGAGGGCCCCCTGCTTTGAACCCCCTGCAGAACTGTTCTTGCCTGCCAGCTCCCAAATAGGGTTTTTCCAGGGTTTCTTTCAGGACAGAGGGAAAACGAGACTAAAGAAGGAGCTGAGGTTTCTGGAGGAGTCTGTCCTCATTCATGGGATGTTTTCAAATCCTATTTTTCCGCCAGGACCGTGGCTGCAGGGGGAGCCAAAGGGATGTTGCATTTTGGTGCTGGGGAGCGCAAGCATCGTGCCCCTTGCTGCAGGGTGGGAAACTGGGGACACGGGTGATGCCTGCGGATGGGGGTACCCGGGACCAGGAAATATCCCCTTCGTGGGTATCCATTTGGATGGTGCCTTGGTGCCAAGGACCTGCTGCTGGAGACGTTCATATGTGGCTCTACAGCAGCTTTCCCTTCCTCCCTCACATCCCTATTTTCTGTAAGGAGACCACAACACTGAATTATTAACCTGGCTTAGATCCGTCTCCTGCCCGCGGAGCGGCGCTGCGGTGGGAGGACGCGTGTGTTACACGGCATCTTCTCTTCTCTCTCCTCTCAGGTGTTTACAAAATACGGGAAATGCTACATGTTTAACTCAGGAGAAGAAGGACGACCTCTTCTTACCACCGTTAAGGGAGGGACAGGCAATGGACTGGAAATCATGCTGGACATCCAGCAGGATGAATATTTGCCAATATGGGGAGAAACAGGTAAGACCTTCTCTTTGCTCCTGCAGACATGAGTGGACTTTGTTTTGGAAGGATCTCTGGGCCCTTCTCCACTTCCCATCCTCCCCATCCCTGCTCACTTGGGGCACCGAAGAGCTGTCCCCTCTCTGGGACACCAGGCAGGAGGCTCATCCTTGTCCTGGAGCTGGGGTGGCCCTTGCAGGACACAAGCAGGGTTGGTTTTGGATGCTCCAGCCATTCCCTCTCACCCAAAGGAGTCTCCAGCAGGTTGTGTTCAAGGGGGACATCCACGTTACCTCCTCGGTGACGTTTTTGGGACATCCATTGCTCTAATTCATCCCTCTGCTTGGGTTGCTGGTGTCCATACGGACTTTGCTCGTGGCGCTTACAGCATTTGGGTGGATGTGGTCCAAACTTTTCCAGTTCGGACATCTTCCGTGGAGCCAAAAGCTGGACGTGAGCCCTGCTGTCCTGGCGGGGCGGGAGGCGGGTGCCGTTTGGCCAGGCTGTGGCTGCAGTTTTTGCAAACCTACATTGATGTTTAAAGCAAAACGTGCTAAGGGAATGTCAGCAAATGCTTGTGCTGAGCTCTGTGTCCCGGCAGCTGGTAGCAAGGCGGAACACGGCATCGGGGTTATCCGTGTTTATTTCCAGACCTTTGCAAAGGGAGAAGAGAAAAACGCCCTTCGGGGGCTGGCACCCCAGT
>JAWLRI010001087.1:1528919-1551699 GCA_034781795.1 Crypturellus tataupa
GCTCATCCTTGTCCTGGAGCTGGGGTGGCCCTTGCAGGACACAAGCAGGGTTGGTTTTGGATGCTCCAGCCATTCCCCCTCACCCAAAGGAGTCTCCAGGAGGTTGTGTTCAAGGGGGACATCCACGTTACCTCCTCGGTGACGTTTTTGGGACATCCGTTGCTCTAATTCCTGTCTCTTCTTGGGTTGGTGGTGTCCATAGGGGCTTTGCTCGTGGCGCTTACAGCGTTTGGGTGGATGTGGTCCAAACGTTTCCAGTTCGGACATCTTCCGTGGAGCCAAAGGCTGGACGTGAGCCCTGCTGTCCTGGCGGGGCGGGAGGCGGGTGCCGTTTGGCCAGGCTGTGGCTGCAGTTTTTGTAAACCTACATTGATGTTTAAAGCAAAACGTGCTAAGGAAATGTCAGCAAATGCCTGTGCTGAGCTCGGGAGGAGGAAGCCGCTCTGTGTCCCGGCAGCTGGTAGCAAGGCGGAACACGGCATCGGGGTTTTCTGGACGGGGTTATCCGTGTTTATTTCCAGACCTTTGCAAAGGGAGAAGAGAAAAACGCCCTTCGGGGGCTGGCACCCCAGTTGCCCCTCTGTGAACTCACCCCTCCAGCACCCCTCGTTTCTGTTCAGCAGCAGAAGGGGGAGCTGGGATGGTCACGTTTGTTCAGAATTTATAATTTATTTGAGTGCTTTTTGCTAGTTATTATTTAAACACATTCCCACAGTCCCATGAGTCGTTTAAAATCGCACGGGCTTTTGTAGCAAAAGATGTTTGCCCTACGGTTTGTAGCTAATACACCGACTGGGCAGTGGAGAAGGGGCTTTATCTGCGTGATTTGGAGTCCTCGCGTTTTCCAAACCTTGTCCCCTCATCGGCAAGACGGGCACTTACTCAGGAGGGGGAGAATGAAGTGCAGCTTCCAGCTCTGATGCTGCAGCAGGTACTGCCTCGGGGGAGCCCCGAGTGCAGGAAAAACCTCATTAACCAGCCCGGCACGGCGTGGTTTGGGGCCCAGCTGTGTCACGAGTTGCACAGTTCTCACGGTAGGAACCCGTCCTGAAATGTGCTGCTGTGCAGAGCTTTGCTCTGCTGCACCAGGAAGGGACTTAGTCTCAGACGGGTGAACGAGACCCTTGCTAAACAGGAGACAAAAAATCAAGAGCAAGTTGGGAAATAACAAAAAAGGTGAGGGCAGAGGCTGGTTTTCCATCAACACTGGCTTCCAGTTGGGAATGTGCTGCAGCCCCGTTGGGGTGTCCCCTACCCCTGCATGCAGGAGGTCCCCAAGCTGCCTGTGCCACCGGGTTTGCTGGGACCTTCTGCTCCAGAGGTCTTTTGGGCAAGTTTCTAGTCCTGGGGGTTGCAGAGATGCATGAGGATGAAACCAGGCTGTGGTCATGGACTTGAAACCTGGAGGAGGAAAGAAAAACACAGAAGTGCTTTTTATTATTATTATTATTATTATTACTACTACTACTATTATTATTATTATTATTATGGCTTTTTTTTTAGTTTATTTGAGGCCAGGCTTGACTTTGTCATGCAGGAAAGGGGACAACAGACCCCTACGAGTATCTGATGCCTGTCCAGGTTGTTCTGCTCCCCCGTGACCACCACTGTTAATCTCAGATGTATCTTAAATCCGTGCGTTTTGTGCACACCTCCCCATCCTTCTGAAGAGCAGAGGCAGGCGGCAGCTTTCTGATCGTCCGCAAACTGGGCTGATCTTGTGGGAACAGGATTGAGAGCAAACGACGTCTTGACCTGACCGTGAAATCCGTCGGGAATTAAGGGATAGATGTAAGATGAGCTTACAGGTTGTAGCGGGAGCTCCTAGGCTCCTTGCGAGGGAATTTGCAGCTCCAGATAGAACTGGGAGCTCTTTGAAGCTCCCAGAACATGAATCTTTGCCTATCAGCAAGAGGCTTTTTCCTCCCCTGTGCTTGTAGAGCGCCTCGTACAAGCCGTCTTCGATGTTTTTGGGCCCTCTGGACACTACTGGAATAAAAATATTAACTGTAGTGGTTAATAGTTGCTGTTCCCATGGAAACACTTAGCTGTGCGCAGGTAAGTGAAGGAGCTGATGATTTCCAAATATTTGCATAATAATGTAAATGTGTTTGAAATTAAATCTCCTCCGCTGCTGCCGCTGGGGCTGTGCGGTGGCTCCGGGAGGGAAGGTGCCGCTCTGCAGAGAGCGCCTCGAACTCGCTCTGGAGAGGGATGCGGACGCAGCGCAAGGCTTTGCACTGCAGGGCCTTGTAGGTCTTCAGGTGCAAAATACAGGGACTCCTTAAGCCCTTGTAATCCTGATTTTAGATTATTTTCCAGCTTGTTTTCTTCTCTCAGTGCTGCGCTTTCTGCCTTTCCTTCTCCATCCCATCACTTCCAGCCCTTGCATTTCTCCAGCCCACCATGGTGGTGCCTCGTATTTACCGCAGAGACTTTTCCTATAGGAAACGGCAAAGCCAGAAGCACGACATGCAGGTGACTTGAGCGGCATCGCATTTCCACGCTGCTGCTTTTCTTCTTAATTAAAGCCGCTTTAATTGAGTTGATCTCTCCTTGCCTCCCAATTGCATGCAGATAAATTGGATTAGGATGGCTTCGATGCTGCCTGCTGGCCCCTGCGCAGGCGCTGGTCTCCAGAAGTTGGTCCCGACTCATTTGTCCCGCTCTGGCCCCACTGGTGGCTCTGGAGAAGGTTGAGGTGGAGCCGTCCCCGGCTGCGTGTCCATGGGGACACGAGCCCATCGTGGGGACAGAGCCCGTCTTGGGGACGGGTAGGAGGCTCCCGCAGCTGCTCCTGGTAAATCCAGGCGTGCGGGAGAGCTGATCCGGGTGCTGGCTGCCAGCGGCGCCAGAGCCGGTTGTCTTCTCCCTGCAAACCCCAGGGCTCCACCACGGAGCCCATCCGTTTCCACCACGGATTTCTGCCATGGAAAACCTCAACCAGCGCCAAGCCCCTCTGTAGATAGGAAATAGGCAGGAAAAGTCCTGGGGGTGGAAGCAGTGCTCAGCAGCAGCAGGTATAAAAGGGATTTTCCTTGAGTTTTAAGGGTCTTTCCTTAACCCTTCTTTTTTCTGCTGGGTTCCAGAGTGCCGGTCTGCTGCGGGCTGGGTATAAAAGCAGAAGGAAAGTGAAGTGTCCTCATAAGATCAGGATTAGAAAATGCCCATGAACACTGGCACGCAGCAGGTCTGCAAGTGCAGATTCCATCGCGCGTCTCTGACGTGAGGTGTCTTGCAAGCCAGAAATGCTAAGTGGCTTTGAAAAGCTCAATTAGCCAAATGAATGGAGGGAGCCGTGATGAGGATCCTGGTGAGGATCGGGGCATGAGCAGCCCCTGCACAGCGCATTGCTCCAAACTCATAGGGTCTTGGGGTTCCTCCTGCATCCCGGTGTGTCCTGCAGCCCCCTGTGTGCCCGCAGGGGTACCAGGACGTGGGGGCAGCAGAAGGGAGCCCTGCCGTGCTCAGCGCATCCTACAAGTCCCAAAATCAGATATTTGCAACCTCCTTCCCATTCCAGGGATGCTGCGAGCACTCGTGTCCATGCAGGGGCATCCTTGGGGCATCCTTGCTCCAGGTGAAGCTCTGCACGTGCCTTGGGATCGTTCCTTCTCAGTTTAATTTGGCTGTTGGTTTAATTGGACTATCAAAACAGGAGGTAGCAGGGGCAGACTTTGTGCACGAGCCTGCTCTGCTCCTGACGCTCTGCTGGGCAATGAGGATGAGATCGGGCGGTGGGAAGGGATTTGTCTTTTTGGGAAGCTCACACGTTCAAGGAGATGAATATTAGCTTTAAAATAAGCAGCCTCGAGCAGGAATAAACAGCACAGCGAGGTGCGGGCCGCAGGGGCCCCGGCCTCAGCGTGCTCAGCTCCGATGTGGCCGGGCCGTCGGGAGGCAGCCTGACCGTTGGGAGGCTGCTCCGTGTCGCACCGAGGCGTCAAACGAGCCGCGTCTCGGCCCTCTCCCTAACGAGAGGATTCATTCCATTAGCCGGGATTTCCTGCAGAGAAAAGGTCAGCGTTATTGCCATGTTCCGCGCGTCCCGGACAAGCAGCTTGTGCACCAAATTAGATCTGCCACTAGGAATTAATTCCTGCTGCCAGAGCGAGCTCATTGGTGAGGCCGGGTTTGAGTCCAGGTGGTGTCGTTAGGGTTGTCACCTGCCTGATAGACTCTCGTTTGAGGTGTTTGCTCTCCGGGGCTTCTTGCGTTATCGTGGTGCTGGAAAGAGCAAGTGCAGCCACGGACAAAGATGATCTTTGGTGCACGGAGCAGTGAGAACTGCTGCTTCCACACGCGACTCCGATTATCCGGCTCTGATCCAGGCTCCGTTTGCCAGGATTGACGTTGCCCGCTCGATGAGGTTGGTGTTTCTGCACGGTGCATGTGTTTCCCTGCACTGTGTCCTATAGGCACCGTCCTACATGGACACGCGCGTGCAGATAGGGTCATTCCAGGCACAGTGAGAGGTCCCCAGGCGCACAGCGTCGTTAAACTGAGGGCTGTAAATACATATCAGTGACTTGATGAGAAAATCCTTGAAGGGATGCAGACACTTCAAAACATTTCTTTTTTTCCCTTAAGAAAACGGTAGCCCGAAGTCAGGAAGCGTTCGTTTAAAGCAAAACCTAAGGAGTAAAACCCTGAAACCGGCTTTGGGGAATGTGAGCGAGCAGAGATGAGGCAGCTGGAGTCAGGGGTACGTGCTACAAAGCGGGGCTGTGCGCATTAGAGTTAACTGTGCGGTTCGTGCTGCTGCTGCTGCTGAATCCAGGTGTGACGGGGAGTGACGAGGCCTTGGCGGAGCTGAGCGGGAGGTCTGGGTGCTGCGGGGGGACGCGCTTGGTCCCTGCTGTCCCCAGGGCTGGGAAGCTGCCTGCAAACATCCCTTTTATGTGCTGTATTTTGGGCACCCAGTGTGACGCCAGCAAGACTGCAGGAGCCCCTTTGGCTGCACTGGGTTTTAGTACATAGAAGTGCTGCCCCCTCTTTGGTCTTGACTGTTCCCCAAATCTCTTGATTTCCCTCCTGGAAAGCAGAGCGCTCCGTGATGCCAGTTGATCTCAGGGAGGCGTCAGGAGAATTTGTGGCTTTGAAGATACAAGCATCTTGCAAGCACTAACTAAATGTGATTGTATTAATCTCTCTGGTGCAAGGATCATCGTTTTGCTCCAGGTTTCTCCAGCCTGTAGCAACACGGGCTCTGGGGGACGTCGGAGACCTCCCGGGCTCTTCCAAAGGTGCATTGGGAGCTGTTGGCTCCCGAGCAGCGCACGGCTGTGCCCACAGGATGGTGCATTGAGGAATGTTCCCTCCTGCAGATCCCCTGGAAGCGTTCTGGCCGAGGTCAGCTCGGGAGGCAGGGGCTGACAGCCTGTCCCTAAGACATGTCCTTGCCTTGGCCACCCGAGTTCATCTTTCCTGCGATGCAGAGTGCGTATATTGCATAAGAAAACCAAAGAGCCCTGGGGAAGGGTCCTGGCAGCAGTTCCCATGCCCTGGCACTGTGGAGGAGAGTGCTCCGTGCTGCTGGCCAAGAGTGTCCTGGGGTTTTGGTGGCAGCTCCTTGCTTTGTCTCATCATTTTGGTGTCTGGCAGCATCTCCCAAATGCAAAGTCCTGTCAGATAGCGCTCCTTTGTGCTCGTTCTGTAGATATAACGGCCAGTGAGCCGTTCTCTGCCTGAGAACGGGGTTGTCTCTGGGTTTACTGTATCTCTGGGGAGCTGCAGCTGGCCGAGTGCACATGGAGGATGCACCTTGCATCATGCAGAGCAGTCAAGGACTATCCCAGCAGATGCAAAGAGTAAACGAGAACAAATGTCGTTGGACGTTGCAGAGTCTCTGTTACTTATTCTTGCTCTCTCCGTGGAGCTCTGCTGCCCAAGCTCCATCTCCTGCAGCAGTGGGACCCTCGGCGCCTGCTGCATCGTGACACCTCTTCCATACGGACTAACCTGCAGCAGGATTAGGCTGTAGGACTTGGGATGATGGAAAGCTGGAAAGACTCAAAACTTTCTGGTTTAGAGGGTGCGAAAGGGAGACGGGGTGAAAGTTGTCACCTATGGAAGAGACCAAGCTAGGGAGAAGGGAATATCAGGTGACGGTGGGCAGGCGAAGGACAAACAGGCGTGGGGAGCAGGGTGCGTGTTAGGTGCAGCTGAGTGCAGGTCTGGTGTCCCCAGGAGCCTCCAGGCTGTGGAACGGGTCACCCCGTGCCTGCACGGAGCCCGGCTCTGTCCCCTGGCCTGTCCTGATGGTCTGTGTGACCCCCGTTGGCACAGGAGGCCGCACGGCAGGAAGGAGGGACCTGTGTGATGGGCAGAGGCTGCGCTCCGGGGACCTGGGCATCTGGTGGCACCTGGAGTCGCCGTCACCGTCCCCGCAACACACTGTGTCACCGTCCCCAGGGCGCTCCGTGCCACCGTCCCCGCAGCGCTCTGTGCCACCAAGCACACCGAGAAACGCAGGCGCTTTGGGAAGGAGGACCGGGCGCGTGTTTTGTTTTACTGTTTGCAATATTTTTGTTGTCCTTATTACGTCCCCTACTACTGTTTAAGGGGAAGCTTCGGAAGATTAGAGAGAGAAATGCCATCTGTGGCGCCTGGCTAAGTGACAAGACGCACAACTGAACGTTACTCAAATATTTAGCAGAGCGGGAAGGGAAGCGGCCGCCCGCGCCGGGCAGGAGCAGGGGCCGCAGCGGGAGGAGGAGGAGGCTGCGCGTTGGGAGAGATTCCCACTGGTGGTTGTTCCAGCCTGGCAGTGGGCAGGAATTGCTGGCGTTCCCACTGGGAGCACGTCTGCACATGTCCCAATGTGGGGACTAATCCACGCTGGGCCGTCTGTGGGTACGCAGGTGGAGATCGTCCGGCTCTTGAGCATCTCCAAGTCATTGGGAGCTGCAAAAAGTGGTAAGGACCAAGCAGGGCTTTTTTCCCTATTGCCCAACCTTGCCTGTCTCTCAAAACACATATACAGGAGCAGAAATCCAGGAGCACTCATGAACGGTCCTGCCTGGATCCCAAATGGGAGCTGGGATGTCTGGCTCCTCATGGGGAAAGGCCAAGGACACCAAGAGCCTGGAGGAAAAGTGCCTGGAGCTTCATCTTCCTTGGATTTGGTCTCCTTTGGGTCAGAACCAGCGTTCACCTTGCAGGGACAAGGAAATAACAAGCTGGGTCAGACACGGTCAGCAGCTCCAGGAAGGAACATTCCAGCCACGTTTGGGCCCAGTCATTTTTCAAAACTTTTCCTTGAATGGCAGCTTTTTATTCCACTTCAGGATGTTCTTCTGATCCCTGGTTTTGTATTCCCGGAGTATCCTACAGGGGTAACATTTCAGTGTACTCTAATCCAAGGATAAAACTAAGACAGCAGCATCTTCAGCTCTGCAGTGCAAGACAGGTTGGAGCCAATTCTGCTACCATTGAAAAATGGCAAACAAATAATGTTTATTTCCTAGATACGCTAATCTGGGAGTTTCCTGTGCTCCAAGTTTGTATCTGATCATGTTCCCATGGGAAAAATTGACACAAATTTTAGTGTTATAGAGCAGTTGGTTATACCTTGTCCCAGGAGCCAGAACAGTTTATCTCCCGTGTCTCAACATAATGCCCTTCAGTATATGGATATTTATTTCTACAACTGCGGTAATGGCCTCTCTGGATTATTTGCATGGGAGTTATATGGGCTTTCATAAATATTTCACCGGTAGAAACGATAATTAAGCATTATTATGGAGGAAGACGTTAGCGCTGCGCTGATGAAAGCTGCAAATGCGGGGAAGCGGCAGCGTTGGGATCCCGGCTTCATCGGAGCCAGGGGAGCCGGGCTGCGGGTTTGGGTGGGAGCGGAGCGAAGATCTGGGGCTCTGGGTCTGCTCCCTGCGCTGTCCCACGGCGCGAGCGGGAAGATCCAGGGAGCAGAGCGGGAAGGAGCGGAGCGGGAAGGAGCGGAGCCAGCACTGCCGCTGCGGCGGATAGGGCTGCTGCTCCAAGGATGGGGCTGCTGCTCCGAGGATGGAGCTGCTGCTCCGAGCGAGGATGGGGCTGCTGCTCCGAGGATGGGGCTGCTGCTCCGAGGATGGGGCTGCTGCTCCGAGGATGGAGCTGCTGCTCCGAGGATGGGGCTGCTGCTCAGACGGAGCCTGGCGGGTTACCATGGCAGCTCCCGCTCCCTTCCCTCTCCCTTCCCGACCCGGCATTGCGGACGGCTGCTCTGGAAGCCCCGCGCGCTCCTCGTCTCCCCGACCGCGTCGGGGCTGCAGGAGCCCTGGCTGCTCCCGGCCCTCGCACACGGCAGTGCTGCAAGCGCACGGGGATGCTGGTGCTGCTCGTGCTGGAGGCCAGCCCGTGGCCAACGGGGCCGGCCCTGCCTTCTCCTGCAGTCAGCCCAGAGCGGGGTTTGCTGTGCATTAAGCATTGGGATGGAGCAGATCTCTGAGGACCAGGTGGGAGCTGGAATTCCAAGAGTTGCCTTTTCTTAAACCTATCCTACTAACCCTGGCAGTCTGTTCTTTGCCAAGTGCATTTTGGTCTTTTGGTGGAAATGCAGAGTGCACAAAGGGAGGAAGGAGGCACGTTGCACACGGAGATGCAGAATGCCAGTCCCTCGTCCCGTCTTCCTAACTGCGGAAAGTCCTGGATAGCGGGAGTGGGAACACTACCTGGGGTCCTGCAGGTCTCCAGAGGGTCACTCATCTCCCCCGGGCTGAGGACATCGGCGGATGGACACGTCACCGGTAGCGACGCTTGTTCCCTGCGGAGAGCGTCCGCGTGCCCCGCACCAGGGAGCCGGTGCTGGAGGTCACAGTGGTCCTCGGGCAGCGTCGCAGGGCTGCGTGGAGCCCCCCGCTGCTCCATGCGCAGGTCACCCGCGCGCTGGCGGGGACACGGGCTGGGATGGACAGCTCTGTGCGCCCGGCTGTGCAGCAGCCGCTCACAAACGCTTCCCGGCACTGAAGGCTCTCCCGTCGTGACAGCAAAGTCGCTGTGGGGAGAGGGGAGGCGCCGCGGGTTTTGATGCCCACGGCAGGGTTTTGTCTCTGGTCTCCAGCGGAGCTGGTGGGTCTTGGTAATCCCAGTGCCGACGGCGGGTGTCGGACTCCGTGGAGCTGCCGCGGGCTCTGCGGGCACAAGTCATCCCCCCGGAGCGCTCGGGTCTGCTTGGAGACGCCCGCCGGATTCCTGCGCCCTGTGCATTACGTAACAGGCTCTTTAATAATGCACGGGGAGACATATGGCCCCTCGGATTCGGCGTGCAGCTGCAATCTGCTTAGCTAAAAATAGCCGAGCGGCTCCGTGTGGCTGGTTCCACCTTCTGTTCCGCGGTGAGTAACGGAGCCCGCTGCGTCGCGGAGTAAACGGGAGCCCGGGACTCGCCGTGCGGAAGTGCTGAGAGCCGCGAGCACCCACAGGGCCGACGCTCGCTGGTTAAGTGAAAGATGCCCCAATAAAGGGTTAGAGGGGATCAAGGAATAAACTGGCTGCAGGAGAGCAGTTCGAAGTGGGCGCTTTTACTTGCTCGTGCCTGGTTCATGTCCTGGAGTTGAGATCCCACAGAAGCTCCTAGTTCAGTTTTAAAATGTAAATTCCCGGTATTTTAGGCGTGGTGAAGCACCCTGGTGTTTTGGGGTGGCAATGGCGGTTTTGGGGCTTGGGGACTGCTGGAAGGAGAGGGAGACCACAAGCCACCAGGGCCCCCCTCGTGCCGTCCTTGCTCAATTCTGCACTTGTGCACAAAGCTCCATCTCAGACTCTTGGTTTTTGTCGGGGCCACAGGGAGAAGACCCTTCCCTGCTTTCTTCTTTCCTGTTTATTCTTTTCCTTGTTTCACTTGAGCTCTTGGTGAAAAAGAAAAAACCTCCCTTCCCTGATTCTCGCTGAAGCTGCTTCTTGTTGAAGGCAGGAGAAAACAACAAACCTGAAGTGTCGTTTTGTGGTGACACTTCTCTGGAGCACAGCAGCTCTTCCTCCCCCTTGTCAAAGCGATCCAGACGGGTAAGCAGCCCTCAGTGCTTCTGTCACCGCCCTGAGATGCAGGGTGTCTGCACCCTTCGGATACAAGATGAGCTTTTTAAAAGTCTTCTTTTACTCTCAAAAGCAGGGGGGGAAAGCTCAGACACACTCGATCTGTGTAAAAAGGCTGCTCTCCCTCTTGCCTTCAATGCAAGCAGGAAGCTTTTGATACCAGTAGCTCTTTCACATGCAAAGTGGTTGCTTGGCTTTTCCAAAGAGGTCTTCAAGCACCGAGTACCTGCTCCTTGGTGCGATGGACTTGCTGCCGTACAGCTCTAAACGCTCTCCGTGTTCGCCAAAGCGGGGTCTGGTGAACCTGGAGGGCGGCAGCGGGACCAGACCGCGCCGGCGGCCACGCTGGTCCCTGCCCGGGTCAATGCTGAGGTTCAAGGCCAGGGCGGACAGACCCAGCTGCCGCGTCCGGCGAGTGGGAACCGAGCGCCCGCACGAGCACCCGTGGAGATGGAGCTGGACCCCTGCAGAGAGCGAGCCTGGAGAGCCGGGCTCGGAGGGGAAGAGGAGTTCGCTCCTGCCCAGCGTCACCTCTGGTCTCCGTCTCCATCCAGGTCTCCGTCTCCATCCAGGTCTAGGCTTTCTGTTCTCCAAGCCTCAGCCTAACTGTGATGAATCCTGCCCAGGAAGCAGCTGGTTAGGTTTCCCCTCTGCCTTGGCAGTCTTTTGGCTCTCCAGAGTCCTCCCAGCATAACTCATTGCTCCGCAGCTTCTCCGCTGCTCGTGTTGCCGCTGCCGGCCTCGCTCCGCGGCTCCTCGTGCTCTGCGGCTCCGCATGCTCTGTGGCTCCACGTGCTCGGTGACTCCACACGCTCTGCGGCTCCACGGCTCCACACGCTGTGCAGCTCTGCGTGCTCTGTGTGCTCTGCGGCTCCGTGTGCTTGGTGGCTCCTTGTGCTCTGCAGCTCTGCACGCTCTGCAGTTCCTCGTGCTCTGCAGCTCCTCATGCTCTGCGGCTCCACACGCTGTGCAGCTCTGCACACTCTGTGGCTCCTCGTGCTCCGCGGCTCCACTTGCTTTGCGGCTCTGCTCACTCCACGGCTCCGTGTGCCTTGCGGCTCTACACGCTGTGCAACTCCGCACGCTCTGCAGTTCCTTGTGCTCCGCGGCTCCGCACGCTCTGCGGCTCCCCATGCTCTGTGGCTCCATGTGCTCTGCGGCTGCATGTGCTCGGCGGCTCCATGTGCTCGGCAGCTCCACACACTCTGCGGCTCCGCACGCTCCGCAGCTCCACGCGCTCTGCCCGCAGTGCAGCGGGAGCAGCTGGACCCCTCCGTAGCGCAGCCGGTGAACCGGCCCCTGCTCCTGCCGGTGCCTGCGGGAACACGGGCTCCCTGTGCCCGCTGCTCCCGGCCCAGCTCTCCTGCAGCCCCTCGGGTTTGTCTGTCCATGGAATTGGTGCTGAGGAGACGACCCAGACCCCTCCAGCCCCCTGGACATCCAGCGCTGGCGGCACCCAGGGACGCGTCCTGGCTTCCCCTGCAGCTGCTAGGGCTGGTGTTAGGACGTTTAATTTTTGTTCTGGCAGAAAAACGTCTTCCATGAATTCTCCCCAGACAGCAGCCAAAGCAAAGCCTGGAGCAGAAAAATAAACAGGACAAATTTTTAGATACTGTTTTTTTTTTCTGTGGGGAAGTTGTGTTGACTCATTTGTCTGTCAAACTGATGTTATCAAACCAGCGTGAACCCTGCTGCGAACACTCTCATTTCAGCTTCGCTTAATTCAGTTACCAAGCAACTTCAGCTAAAGCAAAATACGGCACTTGCACAGAAATGAGAGCGTGCACGCGGGAGCGGAGCTCGTTTAACTGTAGTAAAACTAGTTTCAGTTCTCGTACAGTTTTTTTCCTGTTGGGCTCTGCTGGTATGACTTCCCTATAGTTACGTTTCCATGGAGATTTTTTATTTTCTTTTTCCATCTCTAAATTTCTGGCTAGGGAGAGCGTAAGAGAACGGTGCGTTTGCCCCGGATTTCTGCGCGTGCGTCGTGTGGTCCAGCAGGGCTCAGCCCATCCTGAGCGCAGGGTGGCTCCTTGCGCAGTCGTGGGGCTGCGCGCCGTGGTCTGCACCCACGGTGCCGGCAGCTGGAATTTTATTAGTGTTTCCTGGCGAAGCTGCTAAAGCTCCGAGGATTCAAACCAGAAAGTTGTGGGGTTTGCTGCGTGCTCTGCAACCAGGTTGGAGCGCAGGCTGAATTAATCCCCAGTTTAATTAATGCCACTGTAATCCCGCAGATAAAAAGAGCAGCCTGGGATTTGTTTGGAAACCCTGGCGTGTGCACGGCGATGTGTATTAATGTATTTAAAAATGCATCTCTGTCCTCAGCGTGGGCCACGGGAATGGAGGAATGAATTTAAAAGCGCTGAAAGAAGCTCTGTGGTTAGGCTTCCCAAATGATGAAATTAAGTTAAAAACCACACAACACCAACCAAAAACCCAGATAGATTTTTATTTTTTGAAGGTTTTCTTGCTCCTGAGCCTGTGGTTCTCAGGTTGAAGTGTTTTCAGGGAGATCTTTTACCCTTTAATTGATGATTGCAAAACAAAACAAAACAAAAACCCCACAAGCGTAAAGAAACATCCGTGAAAGCTGAGTCTGGCACTCGGAAAGCAAATATTTGAAATATGCTGATGCTCCTCAGTTGCGATGTGGAGCTTGAAAGCCTTTAGGATGCAGTAGGGGAGGAGCAGCCCAGGCATGTTGTGTCAAAGGTTTTTGTAGTTGGGAGTTTCATTTTTTCCATCCTATTGCAAATTAGTTATAGCAAAATAAGTTTTAGAAGCCACAGTTTTTCAAATACAGCTTCATCCCTGCAGTTTTCAGTTCTGATGCATTACTTGCTGCAGGAGCAATGGGAACTTTCTGGCTTTTGGCTGCATTTCTGAAGATGCTGCCTATTTTGGCCTTCATGGTATTATTGATTACGAAAATTAATAATTTTATTTTCTAAGAGCAGAAATTTGAGTTTTTTTCCCACAATGTGGAAAATCCATTCACCCACCCATCCTCGATCACTCGCAGTCACACGCCAGGGCTTTCTATCCAGATTAGAAGATCCGTTGTTTTTAAGGCCCTTGCAGCTATTTGCAGACCATGTTGCTGAATGAGCAGTGATGTACGCACAAAAACGCACAAATACGCCAAGCACTTTGTGGGAAATATGTGGATTTAGCCCAGACATGGATAGACCTGAGGAAGTGCAGTGTGAGGCCAGTGCAGCAATAGGCAGAATAATTGGGGCCTCAAAATGCTTCACCAAAACCGTTGCTGTTTTCCAACAAATGAGACAAAAACAAGCTTTCTGCTGAAACTTGTGGTTACGGGAGGAAGCATATGGAGCTCCTTGGAAGTGTTGGAAGGGTTCAACACCAGGAGAGCTGCTGAGCTGCTGAGCGCGGGTGCAAGTGGGTGTTAGTGGAAATAGCGGGACGGGGCTGACGCTGGAGGCTGGTGGGAGGTCCCGCCTGCGCCGGGCGCCGGTGAGGTTGGATGAGGACAAGGAGCTCGCGGGGGCTCCGCGTTTCCCAAGGCTGCGCGAGGAAGCGCTCTGTGCATCCAGCACTGAAATATTTCGGGGGGCAGCGTGGGAGAACTGTTGGCAGGAGGGTGACCCTCAACTGAGACACAATGATGAGGCAGGGCAGGTCTGGAACAGGCAGCAGGAGACGGGATGTGAGCGTCTTTCTGGCATCTCTTGGAAGGAGAGGAGCCAAACTGCTGCTGAGCAAGGCAGAGACACTCAAGTTATGGTTGGGGTGGGCTCTGGAGAGCCCTCAGGGCGGTCGTGTTCCAGGAGGCTGGTGGGGAGCGATTCGGATTGACATCCTTGAACCCTGAGCGGAAGCAGAGCCGTCTGTTTGCTCCAAGGATGGTCTTGGTCGATGCCGATGCTGGAATGCCCCGTCCATGCAGGGATGCAGCCCGCTCTGGTCCCGTGCTCCCGCTCACGCGGGAAGGCCAGGTTGGAGCCACACAGATCCCTCTGTGCTGGCACTGCAGCCGGTGGGTTCGGAGGAGATCCCGGCACGGCTCCAGCAGCTACACAACACCACAGTGGTAACGGTGACGCTGGTCGGTGCCCATGGCCTTGTCTGGATACCGGGAGTCCCCTGGTCCGGGTGACGAGCGGATACATGACTGTGGCGCGTGCGCGGCCTCGGCACATGAGTGCGGGCCCAGGGACGTCCATCCACGTGAGTCTGCGTTCGGGTGAGCTCCGCAGATCCACAACGTCCCCGACCAGCTAAACACCCAGCTGCAGGCGCTGGCGCTCGGCCCTGCCCAGCACGGGGGTTCTCCACCCCGCCAGGCTGCAGCCGAGTTGTTCAGAGCGCAGGGAGGTGACTGTGCTCATAAATCCTGCTTAGCTCCGAGTTGTTTTCTCTGCCAGAGATAGAAAAGCCTTCAAAAGGTTAAATATTAATAGGCCGCTCCAGCTGCTCTTTATGCACAGGCTGCAGAGATAAAATGCCCAAGACTTGGAGCTGCAGCCGCTCAGCGCGATGCTCCAGTCGCAGTGTCTGAAGTCTCCCATAGCCAACCTCCCCTATCCAACCGTCCCTAATCCCATATGGTCCCTCGAGCTTGTTGGTGAGACAGCAGCAGCAGTGCTAAGGAGGGGAAGGTTGCGTACCCCGATTGCATGAAGATGCCCGTGTGCTGATGAGCGCCGAGCGCTCCCCTCGCACACCTGAGGCTGGTTTGCATGCTGTTAGTTCTGCCTCTGGAAAGGCTCCTGCAGGCTAGTTCCATCCTCTCGTGGAGAGGACGTCTGCCCTTGAGATACTTTATATTCAGCACAAACCCACGATGTGCAAAGGGGCAGCCAAAGTGGGGAAACTTGTAACAAACTTGACCGTGTCCAGGACCATGAACTCCAAAGAGCCTTTTGTCAACTTGGAACAGCTCGGGCTGCTAATATGTGGGTGCCGATGGAACGTTACATACATCTCTAACGGATTTCCGACTTCTTGCACGTGCCTTGGGCATCGTTAGCACCAGAGGTGCAGCCGCAGAGAGCAGGCTGCAGGTGCCCTCATCCTTCGAGTGCCTTTGGATTCTAGGAACTTCTCTCTTTGGGGGAAGGAGTTTGTTGTTTAGTAAAATGCATTTAAGATTTTGAAGCTAAAAAAAATTCTATCAGCTAGCAAATAGATACCACCTCCTGTTTTCTCCACCTTGGAATACAGAGCAAGTGGAAAGTGCAGATCTTGGAGTTCCTCGACGGGATATGGGGAGAGATGGAAAATCGTGACGTTGCGGTCGAGTGCGGTCCCGCCTGCAGCCGCTGCGACGCGAACGGCCCCGACTGCAGCAGCCCTGTCCTGCTGCCCAGCTAACCCGGTGCCCAGCTAACCCAGTGCCCTCTCGTTGCAGAGGAGACGACGTTCGAGGCCGGGGTCAAGGTGCAGATCCACAGCCAGTCGGAGCCGCCCTTCGTGCAGGAGCTGGGCTTCGGCGTCGCCCCCGGCTTCCAGACCTTCGTGGCCACCCAGGAGCAGCGGGTAAGTGCCCGGGTCCGTTCTCCTACCTACAGCCCTCTGACGGGTCCATGTGTTAGGGCACTTCTCTGTCCGGAAGCCCCTTGAGGACAGGTTGATGATTCTTTACAGCTTGGTTGTATTTCTCAGAGCCCTTCACTTCAAATAGCATCTCCAGTTGACTAGCTTAATCCGGGCAAGGACAGGTTTTACTGCGTCGCGTCCCTTGCGTTCCCCAGCACTGTCATAGCTTTGATCGGTGAAGGGTGCTCAGTCCTGGCAATAACCTTGACATGCTTTTTTATTGCTCCATGAAGCAGTAAAAGCCGTGGCAGCAGCGAAATGTGTTGGGCACCTTCCAACGCCCCGTGAAAGGAGGCTCTCAGTCAAAAGGATCCCATACTCGAGAGATAAAAATGAGCTTAGAAGAGAGCATTTCATTAGGTAAATCAGCTTGAATCCTTTCTGCTAACACAGAAATGCTCCTGTTATTTATTCCCACCAGGAGTAGGAAGCTCATTTCTGCTCATACAACGTCCTCCTGTCATCCCAACGGCAACATGTCAGCAGAGATGGATGTGATGAGACATAGTGTTGGTAGACCCAAATACTGTTAGGAGTTTTGAAAAACGGCCAGCAGAACAAATCAGTTTCTCAGCTTGCTCCCAGCACTGGCATTCACAGCCTTGCTGCCTCGTTGGCCTCTCATTTTCCTCCATGCTTCTGCTTTCACCCCCAAATGAGACAGGAATTAAATTCCGGAAACAAGAGGAGCTGTTTGAGGGTTTGCTCTGATTAAATCTCAATCTCAGAGCCACAGTAGTTGTGTTTTGACTTAGACCAGCAATTCAGCACCAAATGTATCTAGAAGCCAAGGTGTCCCCCATGGACCCTGGTAGCAAAATGCCCCTGGGGAAGGTGCATTGCAGGGTGCAGGGCTCCCTCCTCAACAAGGATGCACAGGCCTAACCATGCAGGAGGTGGCAAATGGTTCCATGTTGGGCTCCTCGTAGGCGAGGGCCAGGTGGAAGCATCTCAGTTGAAGCCAGGAAAGGTTTTTCTGTTGTCAGACTGAATCACATGGGAGTCCGTTGGGTTACAGAAAATGAGCGGCTTTCTTGGAGCACGGAGCGCTCGTTTTGCGCGTAACAAACACCTCAGCAATGGGGAAGGCAGCGGGCTCTTGGGGCCAAGGCACCAGCTACTCTCCTTGACGTGACACCCGCCCGCTCAAGCCCATCCTCTCGCAGGGACACGCGGTGAGGCCACCTCGCTGCCAGGTGGAACTTGCAGGTTGGTCATAAGAGGTGGATTGAGACGGGAGGGTGTTTGCTCCCTGCGTGTCCTCGTGGACCGGGATCTGTCTGCCTTGAGCGCGCTACCCCCAAAGGCGGAGATGAAGCTTCTCCCTGGTGCCCCTGGGCCGTGATTCACCCATCTCAGCTCCATGCTGGACCGCTGCCATCAGGGGAGGGTTCGTGCTTGGGAAGGTGATGGACCAGACACTGCTGCAGGTTGTCCAAGGTCCGTGTTGCCAGTGTGCCCAAGTGGTTGCCCATGGGTTCAGGAGACCTGCGTTTGTTGAGGCGGATTCTCTGCCCCAGGGCCAACCAGTGGAGAGAGCAGCTAAGAAACTTCAGCCCTGACCATTGGGGAGAGGGTTAAGGTTAAGGTTAATGTTCATCCAGACTTCAGCAGCTCTGGGGCCTTTCTCTGCCCTCCCCTGACATACAGCTGTACACGGAGGGCTGCATTTCCCAGGAGAAGCACCGGAATATCCACCTCACACAACTCGTTAGGGAACTCAGAGGAGCGATAACGTAATTGTTCAGAATTATCCTGAGTCCTGGAAAACAGCCAGTCATGGGTAGGTTGTAATCCATGCCTGTTCACTAGAGCAACCTGGTTTAAAGACACACCACATTCCTTTCACCACATTCTCGTTGAAACCCCAGTGGTGAGTGTTTGCGTCGATGGAGATCCAAGAAGCATGTGCCCACGCTCAGGAAAGAGGAGCCACTGCCACCGTGTGCGGCATTCATCCCCTTTCTCAGCTTCCAAAACGCACGTCTTGGATCCAGCCGTCCGATTTATTCATTAGAAGATACTAAATCTCCAGGGCTGGGATTGGGACACGCTGTTCCTGCAATGAGCTGGGGTGAAACTGCAAACCCTCTGATCATCGCTGAGAGCAGCGAGTCCAGCACGGAGCTATTTACTGGCGCCCTCAACCAGGTGCTTTATATCACTATTAAGCACAAATGAAATGATCCTCTGTCCAGAGCAGGCTAGAAATCTTCAGCTAAAGACAAGGTCGTTTCCCTTCCCTCAGCACACAGGAGCCCATCTATTAGTTATAAGCACTTTTTCTTGCTCAGCTTCAAAAAAATAGGAGTGGAATCAGCCAGACTTGTCTCGACGTGACGCCGATAGCTTCAAGAAACAAGCGTGGGGCTGGAGGATGTGTATTTGTGGCTGGGTCAGAGGTTCTTGCTTTATTTCTAGCTCGTTTGCAACTCCTGCTGCCTCTGGCAAATCTGTCCTTTCGCCTCCCTCCCTACTGTATGGGATCAGATTCGGTTCCTGCTAATTAATTACCTTCCCTGCTTCATTTAGACCTGCTAATTGGTGCCTCCAGTTGGTCCCACCAATGGGGACCTGGTCACTTATCTCGGGTGGTAGCTTCTTGCCGCTCTCCGCAGGGATTTTCCTCCTGGATCCACTCGCTTTCCCCGTCCAGGGCGCTCCCCGTTCCACCAGCACGTTAGGGAAGATGAAGAGCGCACTAAAACGCTAAATTGGCAATTTCTGCCAATTTGGCCATAAAACTTTAAGAGGTTTCAATTAAGCAACAGGTTCGAAGACGGAGCAATATTGCTTAACAGGGCGGGAGTTGTGATGGTGCTGCCGCTCCGGGGATGCCGCAGCCCGCTTCCCCCGACCTGGATCCGGATTAGGTACCTATAGGATGCAGCAGGGCTGCTGAGAGTGGTCCCCGTTTCCTCGGGAATGTGCAGTGTCCCAGGGTCCTGCAGACAGGACCCATGGCCCTATCTGGTGGCCGAGCAGAGGGGATTTCATTACAAAACCTGATGATTGCAACCACACGGTGCCGGGGGAGGAACAGGTCTCTGAAGACGTGATTGCAGGGGAGGCTGCAGTAACAGACCCTGATGAGCCCCTTGGAGAGAGAAGAGATCATCGACTTGCTCAGGGGAGACCGAACATAGCCAAGCTCAGCCCGGAGGATTTGTCTGCACGATCTTGCCTGCGAGAGAGAAAAATGTACAGATCTGCCTGCAAAAAACTGCTCACGAGCTGTCCCGGTGGCAGCATCTCCACTGAAAATAACGACGGGCAGAGAAGCTCCCAGATTCCTGGCACCTCCCGCAGCTCCCAGCCGTTCCTCAGGCACGCGGGATGCTTTTCCATATGGCCTCGGCGTTTCTCTTTTTTTTTTCACCCTGGAGATGGATGGCAGGCAGGTCCTGCCCAAGTATCTGTGTGGGGAATATCTGCCCTGTGCTGCAAATGTAAGAACGAGGTATGGAGATAAAAACGGGCAGCACCAATGGGCATCTGTGTTGCACCTCAACGGGTTCTACAGCATAGCCAGGAGCTTCTGGGGGAATTTCCTTTGGAAAAGCAATATTTGGAGCTCTCCTGAAGCCTCCTTCAAAGCCATCCCCACCAGACACAAGGTGCTTTCCTCCAAAACAAGGAGAACACCTGGACTATATAGCAAGAAACCTCCTTGGGTTCAGTGCATTAAGGGGCTTTTCCTGCTCCTAAACAGGAGCGACCCAGACAGTGACGGAGAAGGCAGGAGCACGAAGGAGCCCACGGTGTCCATGCCCGCATGTGCCGTGTGTTTGGGATGCGGGAAAACGGGCATTGCAATGGGGCTTGTGCTCGGAAGAGAGCCGATCCCATCGGAGATGGCGATGATTTATTCTCCCCTTTATCATGCAATGTGCAGCATATGGGCCCCTCTCTCCGCGGTGGATGACTAAATGACGGCAGCTGGTGCTCTGTTATGTTGCAAGTGCCGAGCAAATGAGAAAAGATCCCTTTCAAACGGCGTTTTGCCTTGCTGCAAAAACGCACCCGATGCTTTCGCTCAAAGGTGCTGCTTTACTCAATTACCCAAACCCTCCCATTTAGCGCCAGCTCTGTTCTTGGAGGACACAGAGATGGCCGGGAATTGCTTTATTTTTTCTTTCTTTTTAATCTCACGGCTGTTTTGCTGCAGATGGGATCCCTCCATCACCATCTGCAGCCCTGCATATGCCGGGGATATCGGAGCACGGGGATGGCGCCGTCGCAGCCGTCCCAACACACTGCGGGGTTTAGGAGTCCCCGATCCACACGCTGGAGTTGGCAGCTCTCGGGGAACAGCCCAAGGGAGATGCTGGATGGGCAGGAGCTCCTTGGGCAGACCCGTACAGGCATGTGCAGGATGCTGTTTCTTTGCACATTTGCTCATCCAGAATTGGGTACTTTTTGCTTTTCCACATGATGCGAAAGCTGGAGGGCCAAGGGTGGTTCATTGAGACCCTCCTCCTGTTGCATTGAAGTACGCAGGAGCTGAGACTTTCTAGGGTATCCTGGGCCTGTGCAAGGAAAGACTTTGACCTGTCCCCTTGCCGTGGCGAGGGTGTGCGGCTCGTCCAGAGAATGGACCATCCCGATCCCTGTGCTGCAATGGGCCGCTCCTCAAAATCCTTTCCTCAAGGAGACCAGCCGGGATGCAGGAGCTGCAGAAGAGTGGCAAGATCCGGGCCTTGCGGGGGACCCTGCGTGGTACCAGCGGGCTTGCGTCTGCCTCCACCACGCTCCCATCCCAAACAGCCACTTCCTGGGGGCTCTGGAGCATTTGGCATCGGCTCGAGGCGTTTGATGTCGGCCGGGGACGGCAGCCCCGCGGAACCAGCCTGTTGCTGGCGGGTGCAGTAACCCGAGGGAAGCAGCAAGGCACTCCGCATTGGAGGCATGGGGGTGTTCACGGTGACCGCAGGGAGAAGCTGCTGGTTTGGCTTGGCCAAGGGGGAGCAGGAGTTCGAGCGCTCGTCCAGCCCTCCTGGGCAGGGGCACCCTCAGCAGCGCTCACTGCTGCAGTCGGGCAGGACTCCTGTCCTCGCCATGGGACCAGTCCCTGCCAGTCTCCCGTCCTTATCTCACTGGCTGGAACTTCAGTCCGTTACATGTTCCTAGCTCCGAAGGGATTCACAGGTGAAAGCCAAAGGGAGTTGGGCACTGCTGCAGCCTTGCAAGCTGGTGCACAAGGTGAGCGTCTACACAGGATGCTCTGAAGACCCTGTGGTCTTCAACGAATGCTTTGAAGACCCATGAGTACGTGCCCCTGGGGACATTCTCATGCCAGATGCCTCAAGCAGAGCTCTCCATACAGCTCCTGGCACCGGAGTGTTGTTCCAACTCCGCCAGCTCCGCGCCTGCGGATCCGTGGGTGGTTGTGCATTCAACCTGCCCTCGCTCCGGGTTGTCCCTTCCTACGCAGAGACCAGGCAGCCCGGCAGCAGCACCGGAGACTGCACCGTGCCACGAGGTCCCAGGCTCCCGGTCCATCACCATATGTTTGTGTGTTTATTTTAGAGTGAGATTAATGTTACCACATTTTTAAAGGGATGTTTTTGTTCCGCCAACCTGCTGTGCCGTTGAGAATCGTTCTGTTTGGAGCAAAACACGGCAAATTGGATGTGGCTCTCAAACACGACGGAGGAGGGGTTAGGAAATGAGACATGGTGCTATTTTCTGCTCTCTAGCAAAGTATTGCGGAGCATTTAACAAAGATGAAGCGACACGTGAAGGGCTGCCAGGCTGCAGACGGAAGGGAAACAAGGTAACTTCTGTCTCGGGGGGCAGAAGGCGACTTCTTTCCCTCCAGGATATTTTAGGCTCTGAATGAGGTGGTTTCTGTGGTTGATGTCAGAGTTTTGCTTTTCGCATCTTGGTGTTTGCACTGCGAGGTGTTAAATAAAGTGGTAATAGCAGCAGAAGGGCTTGCATCGCATTAGCACCGAGCACGCCAGGTGACGAGCCAGGACTCGCGCTCTGTGTAAGTGCTGGGGAGCAGAGCGGTGCCTCGTCCTCCCGGGATGCCAGGAGGGCTGGTAGCTCCGGCAGCTCCGACTGCTGCTCCGGGGGCTGCTCTGAGCCAGGAAGGGGCCTCAGAGCCTCAGGAGGCTCCTGCCCTGCAGACCTGCTCGCCCCATCGTACCCTCCACGCCAACCCATCGCGGTCCTTTCCCTTCGTCCCCTTCATCCCTGCACGTTTCAATCCGGTGCGTTCGTTCCCGCTGGCTAAAGCGGCAGAGAAGGGAACGTGGTGGTTTTGCTCACGCTGTCACCCCATCTGCTCCCTTAATGTCCCCGGTGCTTTGTGCCTGGAGATCAGAGCAGGCAGGGATGGGATTCCCTGCTGACAGGATTCCAAAGGTGCCAGGGTGCAAGGAAGACCCGAAGGGGCGGCTGGAGAGCGGAGGCTCCTCACTGTCACGCTGCCCCGTCCCTGGCGTCCCTAACGCGCCCTCTCGCCTCTCTTGCAGCTGACGTACCTGCCCCCGCCGTGGGGTGAATGCCGCTCGTCCGACATGGGCTTAGACTTCTTTCCCGTTTACAGCATCACGGCGTGCAGGATCGACTGCGAGACCCGCTACATCGTGGAGAACTGCAACTGCAAAATGGTCCACATGCCAGGTCGGTGCGCGGGGAGGTGGGCATCGCTCGGGGCATCGGCGGGTCACGGGCTGCTCAGGGGGATTTCGAGCAGAACAGTTTTCTCTATTAGCAGTTTCACGGCTGGCTTCATGGCAGGGGATGAGCTCAGAGGTGGTTAAACCCACGTCCAGAGGAGGCTGAGACAGATATGGAATAAATTGCTCTTGCTCCTGAGTAAGGGTGCATGCGGGGAGCTTGCAAGCGTAGTGATTTCACAAGATTTTCCAATTCAAGGCACTTGGGTGGCCTCCCGGGCTGACCGTCCGCCAGCTGGGCTGGAAGAGCCGTGATGTTCTTGGGTAGAGCTGAAGCTGCTGCTTGTGCCCACGGGCTGCAGTTCTGCAGGAATGGCAAACCGGAGCCCGCAGATCCCACAGGAGACGGCAAGGAGGGTCAGGGATACAAGGAGCTGGGAGCAACTCCATGTCCGTCCCATAATATGTGGGATTATGTGGGATGGATAAGTGGACGGTGAGGTGGATTGGCAACTGGCTACATGGCAGAGCGCAGAGGGTGGTGATCAGTG
>JAWLRI010001087.1:1555598-1598066 GCA_034781795.1 Crypturellus tataupa
GGGAAGGGGCAGGAACAGGAGCAGGGGCAGGAGCGGGAGCAGGGGCAGGAGCAGGGGAAGGGGCAGGAGCAGGGGCAGGAGAAGGAGCAGGAGCAGGGGCAGGGGCAGGAACCAGGGGCAGGAGTGGGAGCAGGGGCAGTGGCAGGAGCAGGGGCAGGAGCAGGGGAAGGGGCAGGGGCAGGAGCAGGGGAAGGGGCAGGGGCAGGACCAGCAGCAGGGGCAGGAGCGGGAGTAGGGGCAGGAGCAGGGGCAGGAGCAGCAGCAGGGGCAGGGGCAGGAGCGGTGGGATGGGACGGGATGGGATGGGGAACGTGCCCGGCGCTCACCCACCGCTGTCACCCGCAGAGCGCGTGCGACCCCATGCCAAACCACTCGGAAACCATCAGCCACACTGTGAACGTGCCCCTGGGCGCGCTGGAGGAGATCGCCTGCTGACAGCGGCCGCCCCGCCGTGCCGCCTGCGCCAGGGACCGCACGGGGAAGCAGGGACCGAGCTCAGGTTTGCAACGGGGGAGTTAGAAAATAAAGAAAATTAAACAAAAAAAAGAAGAAAACCGCTATGCATTTAAAAAAACAAAATAAATATATATATATTTATATATATATATGATATATACTCTGCCAAAACCGGAGAGGCGCCTTGGACTTGACTCGCGTTGTCCTTTCCTGTTGGGGAGGGGGGTTGTCTTCAAAGTGCGAAGGCAGCGGCTCATTTTGCGAACTGTGCAAAGCAAAAACCCACCAAAATGGGAAAAAAGAGAAAATAAAAAATGAAACCACCATTTCATATACTGCCAAATGTATAAAGCACTTGCATGCCAACTCTTTTTATGGCAATCTATATTCCTATCTGTCTTTATAAGCTCTGTTCCTCTTTACAGTCTCTGATTTTCACTACCGAGAAGGAACTCGCGGGCCCAGCCATCCCCTGAAATCACCATTACTAACGTCGTAGGCTGATTAGAATAAAGAAACAAACAAAGTGGCGGCTCTCGGATTCTCCTTCCGTTCTTGTCCGCCGTGTCCGTCTGCGAGGCCTCCTGGGGTCCCCCGAGGGGAGCGGCCCCGGGGAGCAGGGGGACCTGTCCGTCCCGCGGCTCCAACAGCCCCCGTGGGCACGGAGCGGGTGGTTTCCTTTATTTTTCTCTCTTTTTCCCCTTTATTCTTTTTTTTTCCTCTAGTTTTGCCCTGTTCACTTATTCTGTGCTTCCTCCACGTTCTCACGACTGATATTAAAGCTGGTCCTGTGGAAACGGCCGGGCTGTGTCATTCCCGCCGTGCCCCATCCCTAGACCCAGTGCCCTTGCCCGGGTGGTGGCCGGTGGTCCCGATGAGCCGTCCCGGGGCCCGTCCTCGCCCCTTGGCTCCCCTGGCTCCTGGTCCGCCCTCCCCGCGCGCCGGTCCCGTCCGCTCCCCGTGTTGCTCGTCGCGTTGCCGCTGCTCTCGGGCGCCCGCCCGGCTGGGCCAGCTCCAGCTCCGCGGCCGTGGCCACCCCGTATGAGCCCTGGCAGCATGGCGGGAGCCTCGTCAGAACCACCCGGTTCTAGGCCAGCAAGGAGCGCGGTTCTCGGAGCCGCAAACCTGCTGCTCCCCTGCAACCAGCTCGGTGCTGAAATCGGGCTGCTGCGGCTGTGGTCGGGGCAGAGCCCATGTCCTGGGGTTTGACGGCAACAGCAGCATCAGCTCCATCCCTGTCATCTGCAGGGTGGCTGCAGGGTGGATGCCAAAGGACAAGGAGCCCTTTAGTCTTAGCTTGTCTTCGTGGACTCGGTCTAGCTTAGAGCGTCTGGAAGAGCCCGGGGGGCTCCAACCGCCCTGTCCCAGCGCTGGCCTCCCTCTTGCCGGGGCGGCCGAGGGCTCAAGCAGGGCTGCGCGGGCGGCTCGGAGATGTGGGAAGCGCCTTCTGCCAAGACACAAACTCAAGTCGTTCAGTCGGACAAGGGGATGGTGAGGAGCCCTGGGCAAAGGATTTCTAATGGAAGAGTTTAATGCAGCAGATGAAGACCGAACAGGGGTCACAAGGGGATGGGAAGCCCCTGCCTGGGGCCGTGGTGGGTCCCTCATCCCTGGAGCAGTGACATCAGGATAGGGATGCTCTTTAACACCCGCGTTCCCCCCGCCGAGGCAGTGCTGCCCAAACGTGGGGTCTGCCGGGGCCGGCTCCATCCCATCCCCTAAAGCCGGAGCTGTTCCCAGTTCCTCCCTGCTTGCAGCTCCCAGCGCTTTCTCTTCCCTCAGGATGTGCAAGCGGATCCCGGCCAGGTCTGTGCCCAAGGGCCGCCTCTCCGCCCGCAGCTCTGCTCCCCACATTGATGTCTTGACTCGCAGGGTGGCTGAAGCCGTCTGTGTTTCACTCTCTTATCGCGCTGAAAGCAGCGGGATCTCAAAGAGTGACAGGGAACAAATAATTACCGCTGGGAACAAACTGTTTCTCTGTCAAGGACCCACCGCGGCCATTGATTAGAGCACGTCTTGCCAACACCAGCCCTCTTATCTATCAGCCGTGAAGGCAGAATTCATACTTGGAGAAAGGGAACATTATGCCACGTCCTGCGGAGGGGGCTGAGGACGTGCCTGTCCAGTTCGCTAATAAAACTACTGTGAAAACCACGATTTTTAGGTGTGGACGTGCTGCAAGAGTCAGAAGTGCTGCACAGGAGGACAAGCACTGGCAGAGCCTGCCCTGGTGCTCCCGTCCTCATCCTGGTGCTCCCGTCCTCATCCCGGTGCTCCCGTCCTCATCCTGGTGCTCCCATCCTCATCCTGGTGCTCCCGTCCTCATCCTGGTGCTCCCACCCTCATCCTGGTGCTCCCGTCCTCATCCTGGTGCTCTCACCCATGTCATGCTCCGGACACCCCGTTATTGAGTGCTCGGATCCTGGTGCAGAGGTTCAAGGGGACGGGACAACCTTCCCGGGAAGGTGCAGCCTCCCTCGAGGCCCTTGGTGGCGCGGAGGCTGCACCCCCGGTCACACGTCCTTGGAGCAGAGAGGAGCCCGACGGCTCCATCTATGTGAGTGTCACACAACGCGTGGCCCGTTGTCCCCTGCACCGCGATGTCCTCACACTGGGGAGTCGCTGCCGCAACCACAGGTGCTTCCCGTTCGGGAGGACTCGGGATTTTTCCCTAGCTCTTCCCTGCTCACCAAGCTGCTCGCCGTGCACGGAGCAGAACCCAGCAACAACCCTCCAGAAACCAGGAGATTGCCCTAAACAGCTGCAGACGTTTCCCTACACGAAATACACATCAGGTGGAGGATCTTGGCTGTTACTTTCTTTTTCCGGTGCCTCCCACCGTGAGGGAGGTGACGTTGGTTTCGCAGTTTTGTGCGCTCGGGAAGAAGCCTGGAAAGCTGCCGGAAAGGTGCCGGGAAAGCTGCTATTCCCATGCAGCTCCTCGGCCTCCGTTCGCCCAGCGGGGCCTTTCCCAGACCCGTAACCAGGCCTGTCCTGCTTGGCAGCCCTGATCTGAGTGCCAAAGCCAACAGGCCGAGCTCAGAAAAGAGCCGCATCCGGGTGCTGGAGGACCTGACGAGCAGGAGAGCGCTGAGCACTGCGTAATGGTTTGCTGCCAGTGAAGCACCGATGGGGTAAAGCATGCAAAGCATGAGATGTCTCTTTGGTTGCAGAGATGAACACAAGAAAGTGTTGGAAAAGGGAAATCTGCATCAGCCTTGGCCACAGCACGTGGGGAGGAGAGGGATGGACGTGCCGGGGATCAGGAGCAGAAGTGGCAGGAGAAGGAGCCGCTTTGCCAAGAGCAGCGTTAGAAGCTCATGAGGCTTCGCTGGAAACTATGGATGATGGATGGATCCCTGGGAGTGCGGCTGGAGTCTCTACACCCACAAATCCCTCGCGCAGCCCAAGGCTCCCGTGTTTACAGGGGACGGTGCTGGAAGCCGCTCGGGTGCCAGCTGGAGTCCCCAGCGCTGGAAGTGCCCAGGACATGGGAGCAGCGGCCGCACTGCCCTCTGAGGACAAATCCCCTGCTTTGGGGGCAAAACCCATTGCATCTGCATCCCGAGCCTCTGCCAAGGGCTGTAGTTCGAAATGGAAGCTTTTGGGGAAAGAAAAGCAAATGAAACAGAAACAGAAATTGCCGTGCTGGTCTCGCTGGCTGCAAGCGAGCACTTGTTTTTTAAATCTGCAAACAGCAAAGGAGTTTTCCAGGCAGTTCTAACACAAATGGTTCAACTTTTGAAGCAGAACAAAGACACTTCCAAACACTGAGTTAGAAAGAAAGCCAACGTTTGTGTTTGATTTTGAAGGCAGTTGCTGTTTTTCCCAGCCAGCCTCCCAGTTGTTGCAGCCGGGCAAAGCCTCGCAGGCATAAAAACTTGAATTATTCTGGCAGGTTCTTGCTTCCTTCGAGGAGAGCGTTCTGCCAAAAACCTGGTTCCGTTGCCTCTGCATTGCGGATGGGTCTCAGCTAGGCTCCTCACAGCCTGATTTTCAGACCGTGTGTGAGGAGGTGGCTCGTTCCCTACCCAGCCTGAGGCAGTCCAACCTCTGGTGGGGTCTGGTGTTTTTTCCCACTCTTCTCCAGCTCCTTTTGGCCAGGCCCAAGCAGCAGAAGGATCACTCGGGTCTTGGGGACCGTCACGTGGCCGCAGACCTGCTGGTCGCGTCTCGGTGCCCCCACATGGGTCCCAGCAGAGCCTGCACGATGGGGTTCCCTGTGCAGCCCCCAGGTCTGCAGAGCAGCAGAAACCTTCCCCGAACATCCCCGGAGGGAGCCTGGTAGGAGCTAACCACAGGGGAATGGAATACGCCTGCATGCAGCGCATCCGAGATGCTGTGCCGGGTGGGAACATCCAGCCCATCCAAGGTCTGTGCCAGATGGGAACATCCAGCCCATCCCAGGTCTGTGCCAGATGGGAACATCCCAGGCACCGGCCGTGGGGCAGGGGCTGAGCAGCAGCAGGAGCTTCCTGAGCCAATTCCTGTCCCCATCCCCAGCTCTGCGGTTTGGGACCGTCTGCCCTCGGCACCGCCGTGGCCACCACGTCGGCCCCATCTCCTCACTCGCTCGACCGCCTCAGCAGCCTGATCCAGCCCAGACACCACTAGGACTCATTTGATCCAGCCCAAATGCCACCAGGACTCGCTTGATCCAACCCAGACGCCACCAGGACTCGTTCATCCCTGACCTCGACAGGCAGCACTGGCTGCCCCCGGCCCTCGGAGTCTCCCGCTGCCCAAACCAGCCACTGCCGAATGTGAAGGGCTTTGCAGGAATGAGAGCGCAGGAAGGGCTATGGCAACAGGGCCCCATCTGAGTGAGACACCCTCGTTATCCTCCCGACAAGAGGAGAGGATGCGGACAACAGTCTATAGGGGAAAAAGGGGATGGAGACAAAGCAGCTGCCCCGGGTGCGGCAGCGCAGCCGGCACCGCGGCGGTGCCGGGGGTCCCGTCTGCGCTGTCGGCTGCACGAGCGCTGACGGGCTGCCGGCTCGCACAGGGGCTCCTTCGCACACAGCAAACGCCTTCGCCCTGGATCGCAGCAGCAGGAACGAGCCCGGAGCCTGCAGCAGCCTCGGCGCTCGCTGCCAGGAGTTGGTTACTGACGGGCGCCCGGGGCTGCCATCGATGCAGTAAGCGCCGTGTCGGTGTGAATGCAAAAGCAAAGACACCGCTCTGCTCGGCGGGAGCGCGGCCGGCGAACCCGGCTCCTCAATGTTTGATGAGCGGCGGCGGAGGAGGCAGCACCGAGGTCCGAGCGCGGCCGGGGAGGAGCGGGGATGAGCGGGTCCGGAGCGTGCGGAGCGCCGAGCCCCGGCGCGGACAGCAGCCCCCGTTTCTGGTGTCTTTCAAGCCAGGGGCTGGGGTGGGCCCAGGTGCGCGATTCACCCTGTGTCATCAGCAGCTTCTCTGCATTTGGCAAAACTAAGGCTCACTCTTGTCAAGGGTTGCCAGCAATGGAGTGCAGCAGAGACCCTGCACTGGAGCAGATCGTCCTCGTGTCCGCGAGCCAGACGTGCCCCTTCCAAGGCTGCCTCTGGTTTGGGTTGTTTTTTGCACAGCTGATGCAGAATCCAAATGAAATGTTTGAAAAAGTCCTCAGGTTCAGGTCGCCCAAAGCCCATTCCTTTATCATGGAGCTTCTAATCTTTTCCCTCCTCTTTTTAAAACCAACAAACTGCAGGCTGAAGGGAGACGAGTGCTGAATTTGGAAATGGAAGGATAAATAATATTCTTTTTGCGTCTGCTTTTCCAAAACCCTCCCGTTCCTTGGCCAGACCCGTTCCCTGCATTCATCCTGCATTCGGAAAGGGGAAGCGCAAAGGGACAGCTCTGCTCCCAGGCTCCGTCTCCCGGTCCCTGCTGATTCCCTCTTCTCTCGCGCCCGCTCCAACAGGCTCTCCCCTGTTTTCCAGGTGCTGCTGAGTAAAGCAGGGTCAGCTTTGCAGTCCCTCTCCCAAAGTCATAAAATTTGTGGGTTTTGCTGTTCTGCAGCGCATGGGAAGCACTATAAATCACAGCATTTCCACATTGTTATACGTCCTTGGGGCCATTCGAACTAGTTGTGTCCAATAAAACTAAAACACCCTGGATGATTTTGGTACGTTTTAAGCACTGAATGATACAAATAGTTCAAGAAAAAATATGTGTCTTTGAAATGAGACATTTCCCTTCCAGGCTGCTGAGACTAACCAGCCCAAATGCCCCCTTTTTTCGCAATTGCAAAATCCATCTTTCTCAGGATGAACCCATTCATGCTGAACATTTTCTTTTTAGCAAAGAAGCTTTTTCCAGCTGCACCACCAATAAAATAAAATAAAATAAAATTATCTGGCTCCTGCCAATAACCAGCTCTCTGTACGCTCCAATTTCTTCTCTCCATTGGCATTGCTGTTTAAACACCCCCAAACTGTAGGTGATTTTTCTTGAGACATGAATTCTCTCTGTATCTTGCAGACTCTACAGAAATGCTGATGTTTTCCTCCTGCTCATTTTAATTGTTGGAACTTATTTCTTATGTGATTTACCTTGTAAAAAGCTGTAATTTGCTTTGATCCTGATCGCACCCATCTAGTCAAATTGAGCTCTTCTCTCATCTTTTTAATATCCTCCTCCTGGTGCCGTCTCTCCTTCTGCTGTGATATCATCAAAGAGCTTCCTCGTTGCTCCCCTCAAGCTCCCTCTTCCTTTGGCAAGGCTCTTTTATTAATTTGTGCTTCCCGAGGTCTCTTTATTCCTGTATTTGGGAGTATTAACTCCAGAATTCGCAATCATAGCCCTGGGTGTGGAGGTTCTCAGCAGACCTCTGCCTTCCTAGGAGCCTGCGATGCTCAGTGTGGATCTTATGTTCTCTCTGGTGCTTTTTGTGGTTTAGTCGCTTCCTGAGACAGGAGGCACTCGACATTTGGGGTCTTTGCAATGCGGGGCTGAGGAGAGCACAAGGTGATGGCCCAAACAAGGGGAAGAGCCTTACCAAGGTCTAGACGCTGCAGCTCCCCAGCTTGGGAGATTGATCATCCCCCTATTCACATTCTCAACGAGCACATTTCAAACATGCTTCGAATATAGCAGGAAAGAGAGAGAAAAAGAGCTGCTTTTAGGTTTTTCCTGAGCAGCTCTGTGCTTGTCCTTATCCAAGTGCCCCGAGGCCAAGGGAGCTCCGTGCTCCGTGTCCTCCCACGCACTCCGGCGGTCCTGGCGGCTCCGAGCGGGTGATCTGTCCCCGCGGGCTCCCGCGCTCGCCCCTTCCGCAGAACAAGCCCCTTCCAGAGCTCTTAAATCCCATGTTCTGGACATGGCTCCAGTCCTGTCATCTCCAGTTTCGAGGCTCTACATTTTCAGTGCTGAATTCTCAGCTCTGCCGTTTGAGGGAGAAGGTCCAAATGGCCGAAATGAAGGAAACACCCGCAGCGCTGAGGGGGTGAAGGCAGCCCTGGGTCTCCCCGTGGCACCTCTGGAGTCACACGGAGTGGCCGGGTCAGAGCAGAGGGTTGAACCATGGTCCTGGTTGGACCGGTCGTGAGCAGAGCCCGCGCACGGAGCTGCTCCGTGCCCGTCAGAGCCTCCTGCTGCAGTTCCCCGTGGGAGCAGGGCCCGTCCGCAGGGTCACCAGGACAGCCCCATCCCCGCGGCGTTGGGGACGGTCCCGCAGCAGAGCCGGGAGGGCAGCGCGTGGACGCGGGGCTGTGTCCGCTGCTTTGTGCTCGTGCAGATGGCAGGAGCGCGCGGGGAGCTGGCGCACGCCAGGATCCATCCAGGCCATTCCGCCCGTGTCCAGGGAAGCCCTGCCAGGTCCTGACATTTATCTGGCTCGTGTGTCCCTGCGATGCAGCACGGGCGCTTCGCACCGCCGCGCTCCTCCAGCGCCCGTCTGCTCGCGATGCCCAGCGCGTTCCTGCCATAACGTGGTGTTCCTGGCACATTAATGCAGTGGGCAGCACTTCCAACACGTGCTGTACCCCATAACCGTGGGATTTACTTGCACATTGAATAAATGGATTGATATCAAAAATTAGAAATGGCCATTTGTCCCGTGCACCAATTTCCAAACCCTTCCTGTCCCAGCACGGCCTCTAGCTGCTTCCCGAGTGATCCCAGCTTCTCCCTTCCCCAGCGCTGCCTCCCGGTTTGCAGGAGCGCTCCTTATGGGGGTGGAAGAGCATCCCCACGGCTGATCAGGCAGGTTAAATGTGTGCCCTATATCCTAGCATCACAGTGAAGTGTTTCCTAGGCTGTTTGCATTTTGGGGAGCCCATCAGTGGTATCGATGGTGACTGCAACCAGCTGAACCTGGTGCTCCTCACCTCTGGCCCCAGCACGGCCTGAGCAGGGAGAGGACCTGCAGAATAGAGCAGTTCAGCAAACCTAATTCTTAATTTCTGGAAGTGCTGCCTCTAGTCCGAGGGTCACCTGGGCATTTACCATCAGTGGAAGGAAAGGCATCTCCAGAGAGAATCCATCCTCTGCCCCAAAAGAGACAGGTCTGAACGGGAAGAACAAGATAAAGTGGTTCACGGGCTCACGTTCCCCCAGCTCATGGCCATGTGCTTTGACTAGCAAGCACCAATTGGCAGTATCTAAAATAAATGCATATAGTGACTGCATTCTTACTTTTGAGAGGTGATCCAAAGGAGACATGTGCATGATACAAGAGAAGGTTGTATAGATTCTATAACCAATAAAGGTGAAAAGCGATGAAGCTGAAGCCAGATGCAAGCAGAGCATGTGTCTTTCCAACAAGATGGTTAATTCACTCTTGGACTCACTGACTGCTGGAAGTCACTTGCGCTCCATAAGCTAGGTGGGATGATATTTCTGAAAGACCTGATCTGAAAATGAAGTTATTGGCTTGTGGCAGGTGCAATTTCTGCTGGAAATTTCTTGGCTTGCCCTGAGGGTAAAAAATACAAATTCTCTGCATTTTTGGACCCCCACCCAGGACCAAACGGAAGATAGAGACCATTGCAGCAGGATCCACAGTCTCCCACGACCTGCTCCGGCCCGGGTAGCGCCCAGCGCATTCAGCCGGGATGTGGCCGTGCAGGGCTCCGCTGCAGCCGATGCAGGGATTTCTGCCTGAGTCCTCCAAGCGCAGTGGTGATTCCACCTCCCGCAGCAGCGATGCTGGGGGAGAACCGTCTTGCCAAGGAGGAGGTCTTGGATGTCACCCCAGCGCGGTTGTCTAACAGAGCCGGTTAGCAGCAAGGCCAGTAGAATCAGTAGGACAGCTGAGGGCAACACTCTGGCCAAATGGCAGCAATACCGAATGTGCAGATGAACCGAACGTGCAGATGAGCCTATGCAGAGAGCCCCTGCAGCCTCATCCCAGCTGAGCCCATCACAAAGTCACAGCGCCTGGATTAGATCCATTTGGAAGCAGAAGGATCCAGGTAGATGGCACCAGGAGGCCTCAATGAGGAGCCTAGGCCCGAGTTCCTGCTCTTCCAGCAGTCAACGGTCAGTGGGAAACAAGCAGAAAGACCAGCAGATTTGCTCCAGATAAGTCCTACCTATGTGGCATTTTGACAAACCAGCAAAAACTCCTTGTCAGTGAACGACCATGGATTTAGACACCGCTGGTGGAAGAGAGCAGTCTCCTCCTGTGGCCTCTTGTGCCAAGCTGGGATTTGCTCTGACAAGACGTCATCGTTGTAGCCCCATCACCGGGCAGTAGTAGCCCAAGAAGCCAAGGGGCAAGGGGTGTCTCTAGTGGACAAGCTGGACCAGCAGGATGGAGAGCAGCACTGCTGCCCACACTGGGGTCCTGGCCTCATCCTGCCCAAAGGGCACCCTTGGCACCATGAACCAAGGATGGGGAAGGACATTCCCACCTGCACTCAACACCAGCGTCCCCCAGACACGGCCATCAAGGCAATCAGTAACTATACTGCTGCTTTTGGCAGAGGAACTGTCCTTGTTGTGTGCCGGATAGGACAGGAAAAGCCAAGGACAGTCGGTGGGACAGCCCCAGCCTGTAGGAGCTGCTCCTGGCAGTGCTTCTCCCACGGCTTGGTGGCTCCTGGGGGTTTTATTCCCTTCTCCTCCCTACAGTGGTTGCTGGCAGTCCATGAGCTCACAGTGTTTCTGGAGTGCTGCAGTCATTATTTCTTGGCTGCTTCTCCAAGCTTGAATATTAATGTGTTTGATGGTTGACTTGAGGTTTCCACGAGCAGAAGCTTCTATTTTATGCTCTCCTCCTCTGTGTGTTTTCCAGCCTCTGCGCTGTTGTTCCAGATATAGAAACATTTCTGAGCCTCCTTGGAAAAGATGACACCGCCGGGTCCCTGCTCGTCTCCAAGCCGGGAGCAAGGTGTACGGGCTGTGCTTGGAGCAGACCGCACCGGGCGCTCCCGGCGGGGACAGCATCACTGCCCTTAGCTGGGAAACACCAGGAAGGGCATTTGGCACACGGAGAATCACCATCATCATTAGCAACCTGCTAATGAACCGGTCTCTGCAGGACCAGAGTGTAGAAGCAGCAGCGGATGGAGAGATCGCTCCACCGTGTCCATCCCTTCCCTTGGCAAAGCGCAGGCCGAGCGGTGACAGCGTGTCCTGCAGGCGGTGGTGCTGGATGGGGAGAATGGAAGGGCTTCCCTGAAGACTGCTCAGCCGCAAGGAGCATTTTTCATTTTTGCCCTCACGGACTCTCAAAGCGCATCCCCATCTTCATCCTCATTCCCGTCTTCATCAGAGCCCGCCCTGCTTCTGGCCTCCATCGCTCCTGGGGCAGCGAGGAGCCCCAGGCCCACTCTGGGGCTGCTGCAAAACCCCCTTCTCTCTTCAGCTGCTTTAACTGCTCTGCTCTTATCTCCAGTCTCCTGGCGACGTCGGCAGCTGCAGCTCACGCCAGGTCACCCAGATGTGACCAAGACACGTGGCACCTGCTGGACACTCCAAAACGCAGCTGGTCCGTGCTGCTCCCCGACACTGACAGTGTCGATAAAGACGTTTCCTCCCAACCTGTGCAGGGGCAGCTCAGCGGGAGAGGAGCGAGGGGGATCACAGCCCGTTTACGAAGGCGCACGAGGACCCCCAGCCCCGTGCGCAGCCCGTGCCGAGGCCCCGCGCTCGCTGCAGCCGGGACCGGCTCCATGCAGCAGCCCCGGCCGCTCTGCAGCGCGGACACGAGCGGCTCCCGCCCTGCAACCTTCGGAGTGCCCATTCCCAGGAATGCCCCCATGCCGGTTACAACGAGAGACACGGAGCATATTGTGCCAGGGAGAGATTTGCTGCGAGACCCGAGCTGACCGAATCAATAAGCCAAGCCTGGGAGACGGATGGGGCTGGAGGCAGGGGCTGACGCTTTTCCGCAGTGGAAGAGCCCCTGGGTCCCCGTGCGGAGATGGGAACGGGCTGGACAGGCTCCCCGGGGCTGTGCTGCCCAGACGGCAGCTCCTCGCCCGCTCCTCTTCGCCCTGCAGAGGCGGCGCGGGCAGAGAGAAGGGAAGAGAGGGAAGAGAGAGCAGCAGCCGCAGGAGCCCGGGGCCGCCGGTCACGGACGTCTCTGCAGCACCCGGCCCCAATGCCTGTTCCGTGCTCTGTCCACGGCTGCTTCAGGCACCCGGACTGGATCCAAGTTCACCTTATTCCCTTTCAGCTGCTTGCCAGATCCCTACCGAGCTGCCTGCAGCAGCACCCAGATCCCCCACCAAGCAACTATTTTAATTTGGATCCTGATAACCCAGGAGTGTAATTGAACATATTCCTTCCAACAGGCATTATTTTCATTTGCCCAGCGCGAATTTCATTTTCCGTTGCCTTTCCCATCCACCTGTCTTGGCAAGGCACCTCCCAAGACTCCCTGGAGCCTTTTTTGGGACATGACTCATCTAAATAAGTCATCTCAGCTCCCGTGGGCCACCTTCCTGCTCATCCCTCCCCGCCTCCCGCTCATTAATAAACAAGTTGCCGTGCGGAAACGGGATCCAAAGGCGACCGCTGAGCGAGGCGGAGCAGGAATGGGGCCGGTTCTTGTTGCACGCTCAAGGCAGGGAGCAGTGAAGCCCAAATCTGTGCTAAAGCAGTGACACCGAGGACTCGGAGCCACAAGATGCCACGGTCTTGGGGTTGCCTTGGCTGCAAACCCAGCAGCAGAGCTGTGAGTCAGGCCGATTCTCGGTACCACTGCACTCATTCATGAAAATAATAATAACAAAGAGCAGCCTCCAGCATCCTGTGAGCACGCGTTAGAGATGGAAACCAAGGAAAAGGGATGCAGGAGCTGGGAGAAGGGCAGGCACGGGTGGAACTGCCAGGTGGCACCAACAGAGATTTGGCCATTTGACCAGTTGCAAGGGTAGAAATCTCATCCGCAGCAAGGATCCAACCCTAAATCCACCCTTCTAGAGGGGCAGGGAAGCTGTTACAGCAAAGTAGCATCCAGAAGAAACTGTCCTCCTAAAATACGTGTTTGCTTGCGGAGAACAGGACCCAGCATTTCAATTATGTATAGCTAAATAAGATGTAATGGCTGTGTTTACAAGCAGCAGTTTGTCATATGGGTTGCAGATTAAATATTTAACAGCAAAGCATGTGCCTTTATTTGCCTGGATGGGATCCCTGGCCCTTCCCCTCACAAGCAGGTTTGCACACACTGTGCCCAGACCTGGCAAAGTCATTTAGGAACCCAGTTTGCAGCTAAAAAGCACATGAAATGTTATTTTCCGTCTGTGTTTGGTAGCTGACGGAGGTCATCTGCACACAGGGCTGTTATAGAGCTCATGGGAGAAGGTCCAGGAGAAAAATGTTTGCAAGGATGCAGAGGAAACAAAGGAGAAGACTGCTCAAGAGTGGTACAAAGCCTGGTGTTCTGGGGGTCCAAGTAATCCCCAAAAAAGGGACAAGGAGCCTCAGAAACACAGAAATCAGGACCTGGAAGTGAAGAAGGATCCTTTTCCCATCGCCCATCGAGATGGGATGCTGGGAAGCCCCCGGCCCTGCTGCCTGCAGGGCACGAACGCGCCAGCCCTGCTTGTCCTCCAGCCCTGCAGACCGAGCTTGGAAACACACGAACGGGAATCGGCAGCGCGCGAGGGAGGATGGATCCTGCCCAGGCCCACACGATCCGTCTCCTGTGCGAGCTCCATGCGGAATCTCATTAGCTGCCAGGGAGAGCCGCGCTGCTTCACATAATTGATAATTACCCTGCGTGATGCACGGCTTGGCGGGGTTGAGTGATAGTTCCTCTCCGTGCCAGTATCTTCATCATTTCCCCTGCTCTAAGTCTCTCTTTTATGCAACCATCCTTCTTTATGGGAGCCTTTTTTGGAGAGTGATTCGGTCTTTTACGGCTCCCATCAGGGTGAGTTACGGCAGTGCCGCCCGTCCGTCACCGCCGGGCTCTGCTCGCTGGGGCTGGCCCAGGCACCCCGCGAGGAGCCGAGGAGCCCACGCACGAGGGAGGACCACAAATCCACCGCAGAATCCGTGTGGCGCCTCTCGCTTGCCCTGGGTCCGGGGTTGTAAGACTGCTAGTCCATCCGTGCATCAAATTCCCCACAAAATGATAGATTTAGGCCTTGTGTTCTACCCTCATCCGTCCTCCAAGGGCAGAGAGTCCCCGCTCTGGCACAGGGAGTCAGGATGTGAGTTTGGTCCACATCTAAATGCAATTTCTTGTACTTTTTTTTCTCCTTCACCACGAGAGAAGGCAGTGACCTCCGGGGCATCAGCGCAGAACAGACCGGGTCTATGGGTCGGATGGGCCCCCGGTTTCCGGAACCCTCGGAGGCGGCTCAGCTGCTCCCGGCTCCTCCACGCGCTGCTCTGTGCCCTGCACATCCACCCGGACCAGCGGCTCGAGAGCGTTCCATAAAACCAGGCAAGTAATTTGCATCATTTGAGATCACCGGAGGGAGCTTCTCAGCTTGGATTTGTCTGCTCCTGTCACAGTCCTGCCAATGCTAAGCTAAACGCATAAATTAAATCCAGCTCGGTCCCTCTCCTCCAAGCCCCAGTGCAAATAGAATAAATCAGTTTCATTTAGAAGATCAAACCAGGCGTCACTCACAGACGGTTTTAAAAATAAACTTCACAGCACGCATTAAAAAACAACAAGCAATTTATCTTCCCCATCACTCCTCAATTTGTTCCTTGCGAGCTGAACTGCCGGGGATGAAGGATGCTGTGTTTGCACCGGCACCTCCCGCGCCCGATGGATCCCTCCGGGGATGGGGGAAGGTCAACCGAGCGACACGAACGTGTCTGGACGTCACAGTAGGCCCATTTGGGAGGAGGGGGAAGAGAAATGCCACCCATGTGGTCCCTGCATCATGAAGACCTTCTCCTGGCTCTCAGCATGGACAATCCTGCTCCTCGTGCCAATGCAGTGCTGGGCACAAGGACCCAGCAAAGAGACAGAGCGGGACAAAACTGGGACAAGGTCCTGGAGAGCGGACCAACACCAGCTCCGACCCATGGATCCGGTGAAGAACAAGCATGGAGCAACATCAGCGAAGGTCCCTTGGATACAGAGAAGAGCAGGATGGCACCAGCACGTGAGCCCAACAGCGAACGTGTCCCCAGTGCGATGTCCCAGGCGTGGGTCTGGGCACCGGGCTCTCCCCACCGCTCCATGGGGTCGGCTCCACGCGGAGCGGGGACATTCTGGTTCATTTTTAAAGATACTGTTTACTGCTAATGAAATCTCCTGGAGCCAAAACTTGTCTTTCCTAATAATAAACAAGCAAATAACAATGAGCAGGAAAAGGAAGCACATTTTTAAGCCATAAGGGTTTGCTTTGATTGATCCTGGTAATAAACCCCAGCAAAAAGAAGTTGTTAAGCTGAAACGGAGGTTGTAGATCTCCATCAATAATTCAAGCAGGGAGACAGGGAATTTAACACACTGCATTTTAGCACCCTGCACTTCATTGTGCAAAAGTCCCACCAAATTCAGGCTGGAAGCGCAGAGACAAGGCTAAGAAATACAGGAAGGTCAGAGGAAGGTTTCCTGGAGGCTGAAGAACCTGGGAATTGGGAAGAGGCGCAGGGCGCTCGGCACAAGGTCCTCGCATGGAAGACGTAGCGCAGCTCGTCATCGAGCGGCACCGGGGCTGGAGGCGGAGGGTTTTTCATGCAAAAGAGTCACCACTTGGAGCAGCCTGGTGACACCTGGGGCCCGGGTTCCATCCTCTCGTCCCCATTTCTTGCTCCCTTCTTCGCGAAGCCTTGGAGTAGGGACACTACTGCCAGCACCAGCTCCACGCTCTGTCCTGTCCCCGCGCAGCGCCAGGACGGCGGAGTGGCGCCCGGAGCAGCTGTGGTGCCAGAGCTGGAGCCGTCCTGGGGCCCTCGGGGAAGTGACGGGTAGGAAGCAGCCCGGCTTCGCTCTGCCCCTGCACCTGGAATACTGGGCTCTTTCCCTCGGGAAAGAGAGCAACCGGGCAGCAGGAGAGCCTGGTCCTGGGAAGGCAATGCGGGTGACGGGGAGTCGACTGCCTGGGCTGGAGCACTCCGCCAGGCTGAGCCTTGTTGAAACCAGCAAAGGGAAGGCGCTCCTGCTGCCGGGGATTTAGAGGCGATAAGGCGAGACTGATCCCCGCGCCGAGCTCCAGCGCTTCCCTGCAAACGGGAGATGCTGGACGTGGCGCTCGGGTTGTCTTGACCCCCTGAAGAAAGTGTTCTGCGTGCTGGGAGAGAGTCGAGGCTGAGGGTGCCCGAACGGGTGGCCAGCCCAAAGTATCTGGGTCCCCTGCAGCCGGGGACTGACACAGAGATCCGTGTGAGTGCCCGTGTCGCAGTCCCCAGGGCAGCCGAGGACAAGCCGGGCCATGGGCAGAGCAGAAACCCCAGCCCAGAGGCCCGTTGTGGTCCCCATCCCAGCCCAGAGGCCCGTTGTGGTCCCCATCCCAGCCTGGAGCCTCATTGAGGTCCCCGTCCCAGCCCGGAGGCCCGTTGTGGTCCCCGTCCCAGCCCGGAGGCCCGTTGTGGTCCCCATCACCATTGTCTCTGTGCATCAGCCCAGCGAGGGATGCGCTCGCACCCCGTAGCTGTCGTCTTCCCAGGGCTCTGGCCCCACACAGGAGGCTGCAGAGCTGCTCCTCTTCCTCCAGACGGTCCAGGACAGGCGGCCTCTCCTCTCTCAAGCTGGTCCCCATTTACAAGCAGTTCTTGGTGCTCCCCTCCTTACTCTGATCACGTTAGGGGCCAGGGTGAACGTGGAACAGAAGTTCAAAGCAGGTTTCCTTCCAGCACGAAGCTGGTGGCAAGCAGCCTGCAGGACCTGGGCGCTGCCAGGAGGAGCAGCACGACCAGGGCTCCCTGGCCCCTCTCCATGCCCACTCCGAGGACGTTGGTGGTCACAGAGCTTGGAAGAGCGGTTCATGTAATTGCCAACCCCCAACCTGAGCAGAGACACTGTGTCTGATCTTCCTCACTCATGGAGGGGCCTTGGAAACCCCTTGGAAACTTGGAAAACTTCACGGCGCTTCCTGGGCGGAGGATGGTGCGCGGGGTTCCCGCAGTGGAAACCGGCCCCGCTCCGCTCCCCGGGGACAGCTGTGGCGCTGTCACCGCACCGACTGTGGCTAATGATGAGTTATCGTATCAAGAATGCCAATAATTTACCCTCCCGCAGGCAGAAAGGACGTGTTTATGTCTTGATCCTTGGCTGCTGCCCCAAATCCAATAAAAAGGAGAAAAAGGCCCAAGGCACCCGGCAAATCCATCCCCAAACCAGCTTGGGAAATGGGAGCAGTCTGGGATAACAGGTCCATCCAGGCTAAGGTGAGGAATTGTTCCCATGTCTCATCCGGGCGCTCTTTTATCCCTGCTCACAAGCTTTTATTTTCTTTGATTTCAGGGTTTTTGCTGGAATTTTTGCACTGGCAACTTTTTTTTCCATCAAAAACCACAGGGTTTGATTACAGGCAAATTTCAGGCCCAAAATATCTGCTTTTTTTCTGACACACTTGATCGCATTTGACATTATTTGAAATAAAATCTCATTTCTCCTTGTGGTGCTTTGGGTAGAAGGTGTCCTTTCCTTCCCTGTTTTTGAAGGATCCGCTCTGAGACGGCAGCTCCTCCTTTTCCAGACCTCCCGTCCCTCCACGGGTTCAGCATCGCTTTCCTTTTTCCCAGCTGCAGGGGCTGAGGGACTCTCCTCGCACACAAGAGTGCTTCATTTTTCAGGCCCCGCAAATGTATTTTCTAGTAACTGGAGACCGAAATGATGGGCTTGTAGTGAAATAAAAAGGAAAGGCTTCTTCTCCACTTCCTTGTCTTTTAAAAATAAATTCCTCCAGGAAAAACCTCATGGCTATTTGCAGAGATATTTGATGGCAGCAGCTATCACCTTCTCCAACCCTTTTCCATTTTGCAGCTGCGATTTTGTGAAAGATTTCCTTCTTTTTCATGAGTGAGATGGAAGGTGTTTTCTTTTTTTTTTTTTTTGGAAATTAAATCTTCCTTCCTTAAAGTTTTTTTCTACTGCACCTTTACAGGTAGTTGATTTTCCAGGGCACGAGGACTGTGTCCTTCCAGGCATCTTCTAATTTCCTTCTCCTCCCGGCTCTCCATCCCGATGAGCCGCGCTCGCCCCATTTGCGACGGGAGGGCCCTGCACCCTGCCCATCGCCGCATCCCTCTGGCCGATGTGACTCCTGCCAAACCCGACCCGGAGCAGAGGAGCAAAGACGGGCAGGAACAGGGATGGGGATCGTCCCATGGACCACTTGGCTGCTCCTTGCAATCAACAAGGAGCCCTTGTTCCTTGCAGGGCACTTGATTGCTGCAGCAGCCTGGAGCAGGGAACCTGGAGCAGGGAAATGGACTTTGACGGGACCCATGGGAAGAGACCCATGGGATTAGGCTTGGGAGCCGGGGACAGAGGACAGGGCTCCTGGAAGCCGCCGACAGACCCTGCATCTTCCTCGAGGGCAGTGAGGGGGAGGAAGGCGCCGGCACCGCTCGCGGCATCAGGAAACGAGAGGCGAGCACACACAGTGCTCCAACACAGCCCATATGCCGGGCTCCAAAAGCAGCTCCCTGCATTTGCAAACACAGCATTTCCACAGTGCTTTATTTACTAGGGACAGCTGGGTGAAGCTACCTAGAAATGCTCCATAACAGGGAAATTCCAATGCTTAGAAAGGAAAAACCTGTTGTGGATTGTTGTAAATACACATTCTGGCCTTGGAGGAGACGTGTGGCCTGGGGACGGCTCTGCTGCTGCTGCTGTTAGTGCTCATTTCTGCAGCCTCAAGGTGTCCGGTCCCGGCAAACGCATCTCGAGCAGCACCCTGAGCTCCAGGGAGTCTTGGTTTAGCTGAGAGGAGAACTGGGACCCTGAGAAATGGAGACTGAGGTTTGCAGGAGGCAAAATATCCTCTACTAGACCCATTGCAGCAGCTTGAGAGAAGGGGCAGGATCTCAGGCACTGTCCTGCATCCATCCTGGCTACAGCTGAACTGCGCTGAGAAACGAAGTTTATCTCCATGGCAATAAAATCTGCCTCCATTTGGAAAAGAAACCTCACCGGTCACTGTCTAAATCCATGCTGGGCCCATGTCTTGTCCACCCTGCGTGTAGGGCTTGGGTCATCCACCTCAGCATAAAGCAGAACCAGAAGAGGTTTGGGGCTTGTAACAGGGCTAAAAGCTTGGTGGTCTTCCGAAGGGGGAACAGCTGAGTGGACCAAGAGGGTTCAAAATTAAAAAAAAAATGATTACTGAAAAGGGAATTGGATTGAAAACATATAGATGTTGGGAAGAGATGTTAGATGGGCCCAAAGACTTGGATCTTGGTGCAAATCTTCTTTCAGCCTCTCTATAACCCAGGCAAGAGTGGGGTGCCCCCTCACAAGGGTGCAGGATGGAGCACACAGACAGCAGAGGAGCAGTAATAGCACGGGCCGGTCTGAATGGGCAAAATAAAGATTTAGCCCCAAACTCATGAGGTTTCCTCTGCCAATCGTTATCACCTGCGAAGATCATCACAGAGGAGCAGTCGTGCAGCTTGAAACGGATAAAATCCCAAGTCATTATATTAGCAAATTATCTGTTTGGGTCTGTTTCCTATTGACGGTATTAAGCCTATTCTCATTAATATTTCACTCTTCAGGGAAATTAAACTGTAATGAAAGTATGGCACTTACAATAGCAGGCGGATGATTCAAAAGGGAAATAACACCCAGGCCACGGCTGTCTGAATTATCCCTTGTAAATAAGTCATCTAGGAACTGGCAAATTTCCTATTTGCAAGAAAATTATTCCAAAGCCCAGACCTGGCTGGGAAGAGTCGTGTTGCCCAGGGCACTGCTGAGTATCTGCCCCAGGGGCTGGGTCAGGCCCCGTGTATGGAGATGCCTTGGAAGAATATGGGAAAATAAACGGTTCCTGCAGCCCAGGGCTCCAGACTGGGCACCCCGGGCTGTCTCCATCGCTCGGGGACGCAGCGGAGGTGCAAGACCTGCTCGTGGTGCCGCTGCGAGCACCACTGCGCTTCCACCACCGCAAAGGCAGCACGAGCTTGGGGAAAGCCGGTCCCAGCAAGTGAATTCTGCAGCAGCTCCGTGGGACGCTGTGACAGTGATGTATGGCGCGACACACCGCGCATGAAGCCTCATCCAGAGCCCGAATTAATCTTGCGTGGTCCCCAGCTGCCTTCGGCCCAGCTCCCCCCGCTGCACCGGAGCCCAGCGCTTCGGAAACGTAGGCGCTGCTCAGCATTAAGAGAATATTTTTCTCTGTCTCCTCTTGACGTTTCATTTTTGCGAAGACGGAGTAACTATCCCCGCGACTTCGCGGGAGCGGCAGCTGCACAACGGCAGCGCTCGCCCTGGCTGCTCGGGACTGCGCGCGCTGGCACCGCAGCCGCTTGATGAGGGAAATTCATTAATTACCTCCTTGGCCCCCTTCCCAGCAGGAACCTCCTTGGGAAGGGGACATTCAGCGAGCCCAGCTCTGCTCCTCACCCCTCTCCTGTCGCCTCTTCCCGGCAGCAGCGACTTCCAAGCAGGCTGACCCGCTGGCTCTCCCATCAGCTAGAGGACGTTTCCCGTGGTCTCGTTTCCACTCGTGTCTTGGTTCTTGGCTTGTTCCCACGTTTTTCTGGGCCATATAGGGCTCCAACCACCTTCTGGGCCTCTCCTGCAGTCACCACCAAGCCTTGCATCCTGCTGCAGATGAAGGAAGGATGGGCTGTTCCATGCCAGGTGGAGAAAATCATCTGATTTTTGCTCCAGTTAAGCAGGAAGGAGCAGCAGGTGATTAAAGGACTTCTCCGGGCTCAGGATCTAACAACATTTTCCAAAGAGATCTGTCCCCCAGTATGGAAACCAATTCCCTTGTTTCCATATGCCGCAGCCAGGACAGGCCATGGGGAAGAATGTGCTGCATTTCCACAGCAGAAGCTGAAAATAAAGAAAATCGAGCTAGACACGCTCATTTTGGTCAACATGGAGCAGTATTTTACATGAGTTCCCAGGAGGCTGGTGGGACTATCAGTGTCCTGTCCACCCCTCCAAGCTCGTCACCCCTTCAGTCATTTCCAGCACTAGGAGATTTCCTCCCCAAGGTGCTCAGAGCTGTTTAGGAGCCTGATCAGGAGCCGAACACCTCCCAGACCCGGGCACTGAGCGCTCGGTCACCTTCCCATGGGGCTCAGCCTCAAACGCGGCCTTTTAAAACATCTGTCAGTGTCTTTCCTGGTGGTTGGATAAACCTTTCCCCTCATCCAATTAGCAATTATCCTTAAACAATTTTATTTATTTATTTATTTATTCAAGATCAGCTTGCTTCTAGAGTGAGCCAAAATGGGTTTGCACTTGTCTTACTTGGATTAGTAAATAAATATCCTGCACTCTGTAGCTGTTAGCTGTGGCGTTCAGAATAGTCCTGATTTACCTGTCAAAACCGTCTTGCCTCGAAACTCGGCTTGTTGGGAACCGCTGGGGCTGCTGCTTGGCATCCAGGCGAGTCGCTTTCTGCAGATGTTTCTAGCCCAGCAAAGGGCCCTGCAACGTGCAGTTTGGGGTCGTTAACTGCAGATGCACACACTGCGATTGGGTGGACGGAGCACCAGAGGCAGCGGCCGGGGTCAGTGGGAAATTGGGGAAAAGTTGGGCAAATTGCGGAAAAAAATGAGCTCCATTTCTAGAGGAAAATTGAGGGAAAATTCTCTCTATTCTTCTGCGATGAGTATTGTGCATTACCTGGCTATGTGCAGCTTCTGAGAGGGGCTGGGAGTTGCCTTCAAGGAAACCCGAGGCTCTTGCTCTCATCCTCCCCCTCACTCGCTCTTAAATCGCCTCAATCCTGCATCTCCCCTGCCGAGACGGCCGTGCGGAAGAAGCGGGATCCTCCGCGCCGCGAAGCCACGCGCTGCTTCCCCCTTCATCCTGCCGTTTGCTAATTGCATGGGAATAAGAGCAAGGTGGGTTGGAGACGTCTGTGAGCCTAAATCTGCAGGACTGGAGCCTCTAGCAGCATCTGGAGCTCTTGTGGCTCCTTCCCAGCGCCTGCTCGTGGCCCTCTCCCCGTCCCCGCAGTGATCCGGGCCGTGCTGGCAGGGATCCCGGTCGCAGGGATGTGACCAGCAGTCGGCTGATGCCAGCTGATGAGGAGCAAAAATAGGCTGTAAATGTTCCAGTTCACTAAAACTCGCTGGGAGCCAAAACCAGCTGCTCCTGTGCGGTGCTGCCCTGCACCGTCACCCTGACCCGGGACACGACTGCAAATTAAACAGGCTGCGCCCACATCCCTAAAGGAATCGGGTGCAATAGCTATTGCAGAGATGCCCAACACGTGTTGACTCGGCTGTCTGGCCTCGCAATAGCGTTGAGCTCTACGTGCTCTCAAGCCCGCGCTTGTGTCCGCGTGGCCGTGGAGAGCGCAGGGGTTGCTGGCACGGGGAGGGCTGCCAGGGACACGAGAACACCGAGGACCTTTGCGTTCCTCAACCTGCTGGGCCCCAAACCAAGCAGCGCATTTTCTACTCTCAGTTTTGCTCTATTCCCCCCATTCGAGACCAAAGTTCACACCTACAAGCTGTGGCTTGGTGGAGAGGAACTCAGAAAGTTTTGTTATAAAACTGTGTGAAGCAAATCGAAAATATACCCCCAAAACGCGGCCAGCTCTGCCTGGGAATCCAGGATGTCCATGGGCGCACGCATCCCTCCCTCTAGTGACTAAATCCTGGATTTACAACCTCCTCCACCTGCTTTGGGATGAGACACGCTCCGTCCAAAGCCGAATATAAAGGTCTGGTGTCCGCACCGTGTCCGAGGTTCCACAGCGCAGGGGACGAGCAGGCTCGTGTCACGCTGCCTGGTGACGGATCAGCCAGGCCGAGGGAATCCCGGCAGGTTTCCCGTGCAGGGAGGTAGGGAGATGCTGTAGGAACGTGCGGCGAGGGCTGGAGCACGAGTTCATGCTCAAACTGGGATGCGACCACAGTGTGACACTGCCCCATCGCTCGTGGGGAGCTCCGGAGATGCCACCGCAGCCCGTGCAAACACAGCACAACCCTTGGAGCGCCTCAGCATCCCGCGGGATGCCCAGGAGGGGTAGACAGGAGGCAGCAGGTCCAGGTTTGCAGGTCCCTGAAGGCCGAGGGCGCGTTTGCAGCTCGGGGTGACCAGGTTGTGTCCTCTGGGCACAGCACAAGGAAACGTCTCCGAAATTGGGGCCGCAGCCCCATTTGGCAGTCAAGGATGATCTAATTAGAGGCTGCGGTCCCCGGCCCTCGACAGCGCGGTTCATCGCTCCCTGCTCTCGGGTCTGCTGTCCCCACGCCTGCTCACCGACACGCACAGGATGGATCCCTGTGCTCTGGATCCTGATCCTGGTCCCCAGCCCCGTGTCCTGGAGCCCAGGAGGAGGTGCCTGCCTTCCCCGTGGACCCTCCGTCTGTAACGTTTCAGTCGTGCAGCTCAGCCGCTCGGGATGAGCAACCCAGCTCTCCTCACAGCTCCGTGCTCCGCCTGCAGCCCAGGCAGAACTGGGTGTTTCATAAGGAAATAAACCCCGGCACTTCACACTCCAGACAGCCCGAGGCTGCTCGGTTTGAGCTACGAGTCTCCGAGGAAGGGGCCGAGCGGGACAGTGCTGAGAGCAGGAGGAGCCGCTGCCGCCACGCGCTGACCTTTGAGAAATGCCAGCCCGGGCTTGGCAAGGCTCTGCCTTCAGCATTCGTTAGGCTCAGGCCCAGCTGCAGAGCCAGGCGTTCACGCACGGCCCTGCCGCGCGATAACAGTAAACGGGTTTAACGTATTGCAGCCCGTCCCGGGAACGTTCACCTGAGACCTGCTGCTCCGGGCGCTGCTGGGAGGCTCCCTGCGAACACGGAGCCAGATGCTGCTCCAGAGCGCTCCTTAATAAGCTCCAGCATCGGAAGGCGATGATTGCTTGGTTGCATTGTCTTAGCAACATGGGATCCTGCGGAAGAGAGATGCTCCCGGAGCCTGCCCATCCCACAGGGCTGCCGTTGGGACCTGAGGAAGGGGAAAAGCAGCAGCGGGGGGTTCTCCAGCTGGAGGAGCAGGAAGACCATGAGGCTGAAGATGGAACCTGAACCACAGCCGCTTAGCAGGAGGGCACGGGATGGCCCCAAACAGAGCAGGTCCCTGTCCCGGTGCGTCCCACCTCCCTTCGGGGTTAGGCAGGGCCTGCCAAGGGACTGAGCTCCCGGCTGACCAAACCGCTCCATGTTCCTGGACTGACCAAGCGGATCTGTGCTCCCGAGGTGACCAAACCGATCCGTGTTCCCAACCGATCCGTGTTCGTTCTGTGGGCGGCAGCAGCCACCGCTCCCCTCCCTGACTCTTGGGGACCTGGAATATTGGTTCAAAGCTGGAAACGAGGAACTGGGTCCGGCTGCAGGCTGTGCCTTCTGCTCCGTGGGTTTTACCACGCACCATGCAGTGTTCTCCTGTGCTGGTTCCTGATGCCTATAACTGTCCCCACCTGGATACCCCAAAGGAATTCTCACCAGGGAATCAAATGGCGTCCCAGAACCTGGATGAGTCCCCATGGAAATGTCACCACGTGGATGCGCACACAAAGATGACAAAGGAGGGCAGAGCGGGTCCGTGCACCTGCAATCCCAGTTTGTCGCAACACGAAGGTCAAGAGGCACTCCAGGAGACTTGTCTGGGAGCTATTTTAAGTAAATAACAGAAATCAGCCTTGATACCGGGAATTATTCTCACCAGTGGGGTCTTCTAAGCTGTCCCTAGAGATAGAAACAGATAAACATTTCCAAATCGTTATCTTAAAAAAAAAAAGGAAAAGAAAATAAAGGTCACACACAGGATCTCCTCCAAAAGGGAGGCTCTTGTGAAGGAGGGCACTGAGCTGGAGGGATAGGCTGGTTGGATAAACTGGAAATATTTTTAGTCTCCGGGCTCTGTAATTCAGTAACTCCCCAGGAGGCCTTCTCCGGTGGTGACAGTGTCCTCGCTCCGTGGGAGCAGCTATTATCTCCGCAGCATCCGCAATCACAGCACTCGGTGCAGCTAATTAGTCACGTTTTGTGGGGAAGAACTGGTCAATATTTTAGTTTGCTATGGCCAACTCGACACTGACAAGACAATTTTATGGCTCCAGCAGGATTTCCATCTGCCTGGGGAGGAACCTGCTGGCGGAGAGGAGCTCTCCATGTGCCGTCTGCAGGAGGGGAGCAGGGCTGCGCTCGCAGTCGGACAGACTTTCATCCATTACACACGAGCGAGGCTCATTAAATCCTTTAAGTACGAGGGAGGACGCACTGGAGAACGAGTACTAGAGCCAGCCGGGAGAGCAGGGAGGAGAGATGCACCACGAGCCGCTCTGCAGCGTCCACCAGAGCTCGTGCACGTCCTGCAGACCCCCAGGGACAAGAGCTCTTGGGCCTCGTTGGGGGTCCTGCCACGTCTCGGTGCAATGCAGGGCCAGGACACCCTGCAGTCACCCTCTCTGCAGACAGCTGGGTCCTTCCTGGCCAGGGAAATGCAGCAGCAGCCGTTGCTGCTTCCAGACCTGCTGCTGGACCCACCTCAGCTCTCCACATTCCCAGGAAAGCACCATGGTTTGCTCAACCCCTACTACATAACTGGAGAAACCGTAATAAAGCCTGGTACAGGAGAGAGGCAGTAGCAGCTTGATGATCCCAGAGATCCTGGTGTGGACACGGTGGCCATCCCAACCATGTCCTTTTCATTCCTGGTCCCACTGGAGTATCACAACCTTCAGTCACCTGTATCAGTAACACTGCTGTTATTACCACTCCGGTTAGACTGCTCACGGATGAAGCTCCATTACAGACTAGAATCACCGCAAAGCAACGTCCTGAAGGTCTGAATGATAGTTTAGCGTGAATTATCTAAGAAAGTCTAAGAATCTGGGAAGTTTAAATAGAAAGAGGTTATCCGTGACTATTGCTGGTTATAAAAATGATTGTAGTTTTTGCATCTTATTCACACCTGTATGATAATTCCCTAAAAGTGGAATAGGGTTGAGGAGATTGGGATTAACATGAGCAGCTCAAGGAAGGCTCTGATGAGAAGAGATGCTCTGCTAAAGAGCATCTCAAATGCCCTTGTGCTCCCAAAGAGGGTTTGTGTGCGGACAGCTCAGCCTGGAAACGAGAAACCAAACACAGAAAGGAAAATAAAAGCTGCTCCACCGCTGGTTTGGTGAGATTTTCCTGCAGTGGGTGAGGTTTCCCATCAAGTTCCATCTCCGGGGCTTCTGTGAACGTGAGAATTCCGCTGTTTTCCAGTGACATCGTGGCGTTTGAGAGCACCGCGCTGCACTCACAGCACGAGGGAGCGGGACACAAGCAACAGCTGAACCGGCCCACCGAGACCTGAGCACGTGGCACGGTGGGGGGTACCCAGCCTGCCCAGATGGGCAGTGCCACGTGGAGCCGTGCGCTCCAGTCCCCAGAGCCGGAGGGGATGGATGGAGTGTGCACGGAGCGGCCCCCGCACCCAGAACTGCTGCTTCCTGCTTGCTTCGTGCGGAGGTTCCCCGCGCCTGGCAAGGCTCCATCTGCAAGGCCCCAGGGTAAAATCTACCCGTACATCAGGGAGCCAGAGCCTGGGCAAACCATTATCGTAGGGAGCCCCGAGACACAAGAAGAGATGGGACTGCAGGGACTGCGGGGAAGACGGCCCTGACTCCAGCCAGCGCGGACGGATCGGCATCTCCTGCCCCTGCAGCAGTCACAGGCGTCTTCCTCTCCTGAGCTAATGGCTGAGTTAAAATGAGCAAGAACCATCACTACTTGCACATGGCTGTAATACAAAGCTCTGCATATTTTTATGCCTGGATTTCTTTTTTCCTTTTCTCATAGCAAAACTTATTGCCTAGGATTTTTAAGTGAACTCCTCTCTCCTGCACGGTGTTGGAGGGTTGTTTCTTCCTCTCCTCCGTCAAATAATTGCTCGTTACGATGATCTCACATTCATGTGCCTGGTGGTTATGAGGATCTCACATTCATGTGCCTTCTGGCACCAAGGTGGGTCCAAAGGAAGGACTTTAGGAATCTCCGTGCCATGCCCGCTGCTCTGAAATGCAGCCAATGAAGCAAAGAGGAGGACAAATCACATACAGGTGCTTCCTAAGCAACAGAAGAAACTGCTACTTGTGTCTATTTGAGTCTGATTAAAGAGAGAGCATTTAGTTTCCTGCAGAAATGGGTATGACCATAGCAGTCTAAGACAAGCTGCAAACTGACACGTGCTCAAGTTGGGCAGCGTCTGCTCCAAACCGCAGAGCCCCCTGCCCAGGGGTCCCGTTGGGTCACCAGGGCTCGGCACGCTGTGCTGAGAGCCCAAACCCTGGTGCTCCCACCGCACTGGAAATGGATGGTTCTTGTTTAAAGAGAGAATGTAATTAACTCAGCACGTTAATGAAGTCCTCTCCGCTGGCCTGGGAAATGGGGATGTGGACACGAGGCCAGAAGAGCTGGCAGAGCAAAGAGCTAATGAGCGACAAGAGCGCCCTGTGCCCCCAAAGCTAAACTCCCACAAAACCCACTCTTTCCCATGAAATCTCTAAACCCTGCAAGTTTCCACCCGGATGCCCTGCCAAGCTTTGCTGCAATATACAGAGGAAGGCAGTAAATGAAATAAGATGCTCTGCAGGGTTTATTCATTATTGCTTTTCCCATAAAACACAACTTAAGCTTCATTTTACCTGTGTTCTTGCTCAATTCAAGCCTCGGCTCCGATCTGCCTAACAACTCGAACAACCCTTTTTACGCTTATTTTTTACTGTCTGAAGCACTGCTCTCACCCTCGCTCGTTTAATGCCAGTAGAAGTGCCAGAGAAGCATCTTCAGACGAAACTTTCCACTGCGCGAGCTGGGTTTGACTCAGCTGGTACCCGCAGGCAGATCTGCAGGAGCAAACACTGCTCGCTCACGTCCTGCCTCCGCTGCAGCCCTGTTTTAAAGTTTTAAACCCCAAACCCCTGCTAACGCTGCAGGGCAGCCTGCTCACACGCAGCCGCTGTGGTCCAGACGCCGAGTGCAGGGCACACGAGCAGACAAATCCCACCAGCCGCATCCTCAGCATCTCCTTGCTGGGCACGAGGCTGGTGCCGCTTCTCTGCTCGGCAGCCCGTTCCCTGTTCCACCACGCACATCTGTTTCCAACCCATCAGGTGCCGATAACCTTTGCCTGGACCCCTCCTTGTCCATATGGCCATGTACATATCCTATATATCCTACATATCCTCTATATCCTATATATCCTATATATCCTATAAGCTGGCTCAGCCTCATCCTGATGGGAATAGGTCCCTGCTAATGATCCCACACGTGCACCAGCACGAGCAGAGAGCAACCAGCAAACAGTCCCGGCTGCTGTAGAGATGCGTGTCCCACCTGGGGGCAGCTACAAAGGAAATTAATAAATAAATCCCAGCAGCAGCCAAAGCCAAGCTGAGCAGGAGGGACTTGGCCCCTGCTCCTCGCAAAAGGCAGGTTTTCAGCTGGGTTTCTTCCCAAAACGGGGCAGCCAGCACACAGGAGGCCAGGAAAACATTGCTCGCTACTGTGGAAGGAGAGAGAAGGGAAAACAAACAAACAAGCAGAAAGAGCAAGACCCACAGCAGCAGCAGCAGGATTTTGGTGGCTGGTTTCTGAGCAAGCAACACGGCTCATTTTAAAGATTTTTTTTTTCTGACTATTATGCTCATCAAACCAAACCCAGCGATCCCCATAGCACCAGACACCATAGGACCAGCCCTGTCTGTCCTCTCCAGCCCCAGGATCCTGGGTGGATGCTCAGCCAGTGCCCTGGGACAAGCCCAGGAATCCCCCTGAGGAAAGAAAGGAACATCCCAAGCCTGGGGCAGCCCTGGAAAGAGAAACATCTCCGAATGGACAGTGCAAAGACTGAGCCCAGGGGCTCCAGCTTTTCCATCACCCTGATTATTTCCTCATCAGAAATCCCATCCTTTCCACAAGACTCTCCTCCAAGCACCCCCAATTCCTCCTGCTTCCCCCCAGGAGCCTGATCCGCTCATCTAGTGCCACCTCTGCCTTCCACCGCAGCACCACCTTGCAGCTCTCCTCCCTGCAACATCCCTGCCCTGCAGTTTTCCCCCACACCAAGACCAGTTTTATTGCTTTTTACCTCTCCCTCTTGCAAGCTCCAGCTTTAAATTCATCCAAACAACATCCCACAGCAGAGATGCAGTGCAGATTCTTTTTTTTTTTCAGCATTTCATCTCTTTATGACAATATGAAGAAAACCTCTCATTTAATTTGCAGCTATGCTGGTATCCTGATGCCAGCTCTGCCTGGAGCACACACCCCCTGCCTTGGATTAATTTTCCTACGTTTATTGACAAACATACGTATTGCAGTTGCTTTGTGTCGCTCTCCCATCTGTTCCTTGGCGGGATCGGTAGGTTGGGTGCTCGGAGCTTGGAGCAGCGGGAGGCTGTGCCGGCATCCGAGCCTCAGCCTCCGGAGCTCAAGGTCCCTTCCAGCTCCCGAGGAATCGCTCCAGGAGAGCACCGGGACTGGCCCAGGTAGGGCCACGTATCTGGGTCACAGACCACCATGGCCTTGCCCATGCATCTCCCCTTCTCCTGGCTCATGGAGAAGCATCTCCCCTTCTCCTGGCTCATGGTCCAGGGTGCTGGAGGGCTTCAAGGGCATCAGTTGGGACAGCACGGATGGCAGGAGCATTTTCCCAGAATCTCAACCAATTGCAAATGAGGGATTCAGAGAAATGAACGCCCCAAACAAACCCTTCTATCTCGCCAGCTTCAAGATTGGATCCCCTTGGGTTGGGAAGACTGAGCAGGTCCCTGCTTAGTTCAGCAAGTGCCTGTATATGGCCATTGCATGGATTTATTCTCGTTCTTCCCCACTGGTTTACAAATAACTGCTGTAACGAAGACAGTTAGCGCAAGACTGAAGCGTCCTGCATCCTGATATTCCCCACGGGGCTCCCTCCAAGTCTTTATCTTGCTAGTGCAGACCATGGTCTTCCTTCCAGCCCCAGACCATGTGCTGTCCTGTGGGCCTCCTCGGAGCGGAACCAGCTTGGCCTTCTCTGCCCACATTATCCATGATCCCATCTCTGCAATTCTTTGTTGTAACCAGCTGGTGACGTCTCAGCATGCACAAGTGCTGCCCAAATCCCTGCAGGACGGTGTCCCTGGGAACCGCTGCACATTGCATCGTTTTGGCTCAACTTCATGCAGACATTCAGCAAAGTCGCAGTAATCATGATGGATATCAGCAAATTCTGGAAGGAAACACTTCATAAATCAAGACAATTTAAAAAACCATTAGCATTCAAAGCATGCGAAACACTGATTTTACACCACACTACGTTTTTTTAGTTGTTTGTCTGCAGGCGCCCTGAAGACAACAGCTATGCACCAAAGACATTAATTTTCATTATAAAGCTTGCGGCAGTGAATCAGTCTCACCTGGGTGATGTTCCACCCCAGGACAGAGCAGCAGGGTGGGATCCGGCCGCCTGCATGGCCGGGTGGCACCGTCCTGCCCACCCCTGCACCGTCGCACTGCCCAGTCCCGCACCGTGAATTATTTCCTCCCCTCGCAGCTCTGTGATGGATTCACCTCGTGACCAGCTCCACAGTCATTTCTTCTGCAAACACTTTCTCTCAGCTGTCAGGTGCTAAAACACCTTTTTTTTCCTCCCCCAAAAAAGCTTTTCCTGCTTTGTCCATTGCTTGCTAGTGAAATCCAAGCGTGCAAGGAGAGTCTGCTCTTCCAGGGAGCACGAGCGTTCGTAACCTTCCCAAGGTCAAGGAGCTGGAAGAGCCTCTGATTTCTGCATCTCCTGCTGTGAAAAGCTGGAGAGCGGAGAGAGCCGTGACACCCTTTGGGGAAGGACGTGAAGGACCACGAGCTCCTCGTGCAGGTTGTCTATCTATGATCACCCCACCTCGGGTAGGGCTGTCCTTCCCCTTGGCCCAGGGTTTGACCCTGTGAAAGGCGCAGCTCAAAATATCCCCAGTTAAACCTGAAATAAACCAATCAGTAAGTCCTAAAGGGCAAGGAACAAGTGCAGAGGAGCCAAAAGAGAGCACAGCAGGATGGCGAGGTCTGCAATGACGAGCAGAGAGCAGGGGACACTGTGGACAAAGCGGAGGCAACATCTCCATGGAGCTGCACCAAAAGCCTGTGATTTTGCCCATTTCTAGGGCATCTGCTGCGTTTGTGGGAGCCTGGTGATGGCCAGGGGAGCGCAGTGCCCTACTTGGGAGCTCTTAGCATAGTCCTTCATCCTGTGTCACTAAAGAGAAGCAGCTCCCCGAATATCTGTCCTGGCTCTGGAGGCAGCCGTCCTCCCCGCGGGGCTGTCGTTGCAGCTCTAGCACCAGTTTCATTAAACAAGGCTGCTTCTTGCAACCCTAGTTCCCAGGATCCAGTCATTTCACAGGAACGTCAGTGCTCATTTTTATTTTAAGTGAGTTTCCAGCCTTCCTGGTTGCAGAGAAAAAAACTTGAAACATGGCTCAGAGGCTTCCATCTGCAGAAGAAATAAAAAGGACCTGACATTCCCTTTTAAAACCTCCTGCTTTTCAAGCGTATGTCCTGTCTGGGGGTTGTAGCTCCCAGTTTCTGCATGTACAGAACTGGCTGCTGACCGGAGCCCTTGGGTGCACAATAACCCCCGAGAGCCAAGGCAGAGGTGGCCCCACAGCCCTTGCTGGACAGATGGGACCATCAAAGAGCCCCACGGGTCCACGAGCACCATCACAACCATCTCACAGAAGCAGTTCAGTGTCTGCCTTTTCATTCCTAAGAATTAAACATCTTTCCAACGTGCACCTGCTTTCAGCCTTAGCAATAAAGCAAAACCAACCCCAGGAAAAGCTTCCTCGAGCAGCATGCAAAGACCTCGTTGCCTGTTGAACCCATCTGTCTTTTTAAGGTAAGCGGCTCCAAAGAGCCCAGATCTATTGAACACGGGGAAGCGCCGCTCCAGGTGATCAAATCCATCTCCTGGCCAGGAACGAAGTTAATCAGACTAAACGAGGCAGTGCAGATGGCAGCCGCCTAATGAAGCTGCTTTGCCTGCAATCAAATAGCCAGGACACACAAACACCCGGAGCTTCCCTTGGCACCAGGGTCGATCCTGCAGAGCCGTGGAGCATCCCGGAGGCAGCGAAAGGAGAGGCTGCTTTCATCGAGCTCCACGGCCTCCCTCTCCGCTTGGAGCCCCGGGGTGCCGACAGCGAAGCAGCTGGTCCAGCTGGAGTCGGTTTGGAGGGAAAGGCCTGATCGTGTCCTCGGGGAGCTGGCGGCAGCGTTCCCCTCCACAGAGCCCGCGACTGCGGAGGAGCAGCTGTGCAGGGCGATGAGACCTTCTCGAGGGCTTCTGCTGCTGCTAAAATACCCCCAGAGCATCGCGCCAAGGCAAGATGCTGCTCTTGCCCTCAATGTGCCTAGCGCAGGCTTGGTGACCGTCCCCGTCCCCTGCCCCTTTCACAGCCGCCCTGGGGTGCAGCAAAGCAGGGTCACAGCTTCGACACAGCCGGGAAGAGACCAGTGCCCTGAGGGATCCAGCCCAACCCATCGGATCGAGGACTCCCCTGCGCGGCCGTCTCGTCGCTGCAGCCTGTTCTCTGCTCTCCCCAGTGCAAGCAACGTGAGACGGTCTCGAAGCTGGGAGCACAGGCACATCCAGCTAATGATTTATTCCACCGATGTTCAAACAAATTTCCAAGGAACAAAAAAAAATCAGCGCCGGGATTATGGGCTTAATAAGTGCGAGTGCTCATTGCACTCTCTTATTCTCTTTGTAACCGTGTGCTTGTAGACCTATTACGGAGTCAGGCCGATACTAGCATTACGGCATTATCCCATCACTATCTTAGCGGTCCCAGCGGCTGCATTAGTACAAATCTCTCCTGCTGGAGGTGCTCGGCCACACGCTGCTCTCCGGTCAGACCCAGGTGCCCACACAGTCCACCAGGATCTCCCCATGCCCGGGGGAACAAGGGGTAGGCGCTTGAGACCTGCTCACGGGTCACAGGAGCATCTGCCACCGCATGGGACAGCCAGGCTCTCCAAGGGGACCTCGGCACTGGGATAAACCTACAGCTGCCACTGGCTCCTGCTGGGCCTGTCAGCAGGGTCCTGTGGTCATCCTGCCCTTTCTGTGACAGTATTTGAGTCCCTGCCAGTTTACATGAGTTTTCCCAGCGAACTGCACTTGGCCGAGTGGAATGCTTTACTAAAATCAAGATATATGATCTTCTACTGCCTTTGTTTCATGCTCTAATTTAGCAATTCTATCAAAAATGTAATTAAGTTTGTCTAGCATGATTTGTTCTTAATAAAGCCGAGCTGCTCGTTACTCATGACTCTGCTATCCTCTCGGTGTCTGTAGTTATTAATATTTGTCCAGCTAATTTCCTGGAATTTGAAATGAGATGCACGTAAACTGGTATGTATTACCTAATTAATAAACAGTACTAATGAAGAAGTAAAAGCGCACGGTCTCTTGAGCGCTGCTGGAGAACTAACCCTGCCAGGGCTCCCGAGTCGGCCTGTGCAGCCCCAGCAGAGTGGCAGGATGCTCAGGCTGAGGGCAGGAATGGGTGGAAAGCGGGAGGATGGAAAGCGGGAGGGTGGAAAGCCGGAGGACCTGGGAGCTCCTTCCATGCATCAGCTCAACCCCTGCCTGTCCCCTCAGGGCCTGGCAGCAGCCGTGGCTTGGGGAAGAAGATAAGAGGGATGAGCCCCAAGCAACCCTCCTCCTGGCTCCATCTGCTCATCTTGGGGCTGTCAGTGTTTGGGGACCTTCATCTGATGGTCACCGTGGGACCTATCCTCAAAATTGTCCTCTTTGAGATAGCACCTCTAGCTGGGGTTGCTGGGCATCACCTGCCCTCCAGCTGCTGCTCTTCCCTCTCTGATTGCTGCTGGATTGAAGTGTCCTTCAATTGTCCTCCATGAGGGCAATTAAACAGCACAATCAAAGCATTTCTGCTCATCCTTTTTCAAGGCACCAAATGGCCCATGTTGCTTCCTCCGACTCTTAGGAAAGGCAGAGCAGGGAAGGATCAGGCTCTGCACCCATTTCCTCTGCGTAAGGGTGACAATGTCGTGGTAACAGCCTGGTCTTGGCAGCCCTCTGCACCACCGCGTGTTCCAGCCCCGTGTCCTTCCACCTGCTGCCGCGCGGGGACATCTCCTCGAGCATCTCCGGGGCCAGAGCACCCAGCGGAAGGTCCCTGGCTCCTTAAGAGACGGATTTCTGGGGAAACCAAAGGCTTTGATGGTGATAAGGCTCTTGTTTGAAGAATCACCAATGCAACAGCCCAAGAGGCCGGTCTGTGAGCTGCTCAGCCCTTTCCTTGCATCAGGCAGGAGCAGAGCAGAAAATGATGAGAAAGCCAAGACAGCAAGAAAGTGAGCGGAGACACCCAGCTGCGGCACCTGGAACTTGGGATTTGGGATTTGTTCCCTGCGATCCCTGCAGACCGGTCTGCACCCTCCTCACCGGCACCCCGGCCTGTGGAGCGGGAGCTGGCGGACGCCGCTCAGCGCCGCCTCCTCGCGCCGTTCCCCTCTCTGCCACGTTTAAAGGTGCATTTATAGCGCAAAGTAGATGTTTACAATTTATAATGGTGTCCCAATTATGGGCTGGGAAAGTGCCTGGAATTGAGCCTGTCGCCGTTATTTATGGGCACCGTAATCCTAACCCAATAGATACCTCTCCCGGAGAGAGCTAACATTTGTCACCGCGGGCTGCAGGCAATTCCTCATGCTAATAGAGTCTGTTAGCGGGGGGAAATAACCCTGAACAGGCAGCTCCCCGGCTCCCCGGAGGGGAACATCCACTGCACAGAGACCCAGGGGTCTGGATCGCAAAGGCAACAGGTTGCTGGAAATGGAGACCTGATTCGGGGATGGCCCCATCCCAGACCTGGGAGAGGGCGGAGGAGCGGGGGTGTCCACTCGGATGCAGGGGGGACACCCATCCTTCCCGTGCTGACAGCTTCCCTCTTCTTCCCTTCTGCTCCACGGGACTCCATCGGGAGTGTCCGTGGCAGGAGATGGGGACCATCCCGTGCTCCATGTCACCCCCTGTGCAGACCTGGTCGCTGCTCATCCTGAGCCAGCAGAGCCAGGGGACGCTCAGACCGGCTGAGCTGCGGCTGCACAGACTGGAGTCCCACAAAGAACCTGCATTTCCTGCTCATTTCCTGCATTTTCCCGTCAAAACTCGACTCCTCGACTCTTGTTTCCCCTTTAGCGCAGCCCCCTCTCCCCAAACCGTTACCTCTTCCCCAGATGCACGGGCTGTGAGAAGAGCAGCACTAATGGGGCAGTCATCTTCAGCCCTCTCCATGACCTTGATTTGGCCTGACAAGCTGCATACTTAATTAATTACAGAAAAAAACCCTCCATTCCTTCCAAAAGGCCATTATTTTAATTTTGACAGGTAATTACAAGAGAAAAATGATAAATCTTCCCGAACGCTGTTTGTATTTAGTGAGCGCATTAATTACGGATGCTTCAAAGCTGAGGGTGGCTGCAGCTGAGGATGTGTCAGCGGGTGCAGGAGCGCTCGGGACCACCTCGAGCAGGACGTCCCGACGGGCAGCCCCAGCACGGGCCTCCCCTCCTTACCACGGGAAGGGCCACGCTCTTCTGCAGCGCCGTAGTGAGAGCTGCAGATTGAAACGGCTACATAAAATTGACCAGGGAAACTCCTAACAGCACAACACGTTTTGCCTCTGGAACTCATTGCCACCATCTATCATCTGCCAGTGTTCGAAAATGGATCGGTTTCATATGGATAATAAGACAATCCAGAGTTATAGACAATAAAAGAAATAAAGAATCAAGCCCTGTGTCCTGATTCTCACACAGTGGAGTGTGCAGCCCCCTAAATCTGCATCCCACAGCGATTGCAGCTCTTCCCATGTCCCCCAGGGAAGAGGAGGTCACTCTGCTGCTTGGCCAGCCCGCTCCTGCCCAGCACAGAGTCTAATGGCCAAGGGCCGCCCTGCTTCCTCCTGGGCAGGACACTCCTCTGTGTCCCCATCCTCTAGTCACAATTGCCACAAAAACTGGTCCATCTCGGATAAAATAAGTGTTGCTGGAGCCTGAAGGCAAGTGCTTGAATTCCCAAACTCCGTATCCAAGGCTTCCTGGGGAGCTCAGGGATCCCCTTGTTCCCTGGTGGACGGGGGGCTGTTCACATGGAGCAGATGCCACCCTGAGTGCCCTGGTGTCCCCAGGGCTGCGGTAGGGCTAGCCCACAAGGAGTTTATGTTTAGGCTGTCACGAGTGTGTTTTTAGTTGCAGCTCTAGAAAGAGAATCATTTCATCGTATGATAAATGCAAACCACAGCAAGCAGCAGAGCCGGACAGAAGAGAGTCTCAATTTGGAGCTATCATGGAATAGCAGCCCAGGTTGTCCTGACTCCCGGCCGCAATCCCAACCAGCCGCCAGCGCCCGGGCAGCACAAGGGTACCCGAACGGTCACTGTTTGAGGGGGTGCAGTTAAACGGTCATTAACGCGAGGCACCCCGGCCGTGTGCGGTCCCCAGGCCGGGCGCTGCAGGCGCAGTTGTGTCCCCGGCGGGCGTCACGCGGTGCCGGTCACCGGCTGCTGCAGGAGACACGTCCAGGATGCAGCTGTGAAAACCGGGGACACCAAGGCTCTTCCTCCGGCAGAAACGCGGGCGGCTCAGAGAGGGTCTGACCTCTGCTGGTTCTGGGCTGGGGATGTGCAGGGATGCTCTCCGCTCGGTTCCCGCTCCAGCCTTGCAGTCCCCAGATGATGCGGCAGGCTCCTTTCTCCCTTTTACCCCGATCCGTGAGGACACCCTGGCGAGGGACCTGGCTCCGCTCCCGCTGGGCAGGGAGCCGTCCTGGTGTCCCCAGCCGGGAAAACCCTGCCGGGAAGAGCAGCAGGACAGACTTGGATGGCAAAGCCGTGTCCCCAAGCATCAGCAGGACAGGGGACAAGAAGCGGTGCCCCTGCGCGGTTGCCAGGGAGATGGTGTCCTGCCATCCCGCTCTTCCTTCCCACCTCTCCGTTCTAAACGATTCCCCGCGCGGCGCTGTGAACAAGCAAAGTTGTTCGGGGCATCTGCAAGTATCATCAGCAGGGCGATTTGCTCACACCGTCACCGTAGCTGTCGTTAAGAGGGCAATTTGCACAGAGCACCAATAAGTCAATTAGAGTCGACACGATATTAAAACCCGTGTCCGTCGGCGGAGCGGAGCCGACAGGAGGGAGACACCCCGATGGGGGCTGCCTCCTTCCTCGTGCCCTGCAGCTCAACGACAAAGTCCAGGTTCAGCAGAAATCATTCAGGTTTTGCCCAGCTCCCCAGCCTGGCAGGGAGAAGGGAGAAGGCAGCTTTCGTAGGACGATGTCACCCTGGGGGACGGATCCAGGCGAGTCCAGCAGGGAGAAGGCACAGTGTGACACCACTACCTGGCACGTCCACCCCGCGGAGACCCTTTCTCCAAGGTGCCGTCTCTCAGCTGTGCAGCTGCCCTCACATCCAAAAACATGGAGTTTTTCCTTGGTTTTAGTTGTGAGATTCTGGGGTTTTCAGGAGATCAGAGCTCCAGAGGGCCTTGCCCCTGGCTGGAGGCCCAGCCTGGCGCGTCCATCTCGCAGCTACCCGAGCTCCAGCCCTGGCAGCTCCGAGCACAACCCCTGTCCATGGATAACGTGCACGGCGAGGACCGCTCCGTGCTCCAGCTGCCGGGCACGTGCAGCTCTCCTGCACTCGCCTTCTTGGCCCCAAGGGCCACTGCAAACTGCCCAGCAGAAACCTGCTGCAGCCCAACCTGGGAATGTCTTCAGGAACCCTCATAGATATCACCATCCAGAAGGACACACTGCCAAACGAGGGTCCCTGGACACTTGGACCAAGCAGTAATCAGGCTGGGGTCACCTTACTGCTCTCTAAACAGGCTCACAAAGACGCAGAGAATAAATCCAGATTATTAAAACCCTTCATCACTTGTCATTGTCAAAGCCAGGGAGACGAGGCAAGGACCTAGGAGCTACCGAAGGCAGGATGGGATGGACGGAGAGAGACAAGAGACTGGGCCAGGGGATGGCTACGGGGCCCGGCGGGACTGGGAGCGGGACTGGGAGCAGGACTGGGAGCAGGATTGGAAGCGGGACTGGGAGCAGGACTGGGAACGGGAGTGGGAACGGGACTGGGAGCGGGACTGGGAACGGGAGTGGGATCAGGACTGGGAACAGGACTGGGAACGGGCCTGGAAGCGGGACTGGGAACAGGACTGGGAGCAGGACTGGGAACAGGACTGGGAGCGGGACTGGAAGCGGGACTGGGATCAGGACTGGGAACGGGACTGGGAGCAGAGCTCGGAGCAGGATTCACAGCAGGATTCACAGCAGGATTCACGGCAGGATTCACGGCAGGACTCGGAGCGCTCCTCTCTTGCACGGGGACGCCGCGGGGACGGGTGCCCTCGAGTGCGAGCTGGCGAGACACGTTGCCATGGACACGAGACTAGCGCATACCTGAGACAGCCAGGGAGGAAAGGGCCTTCGTGAGAGAGAAAACAAAAAGAAGAAGAAAATGTGGAAAATGGGATTCTTACACTAACCTGTGCCAGCTGCGAACAAGAGCTGCTCTGTCGCCTGGGCTCATGAGCCAGAGGGCGGAGAGGGGATACAGCAGGTGGATGGAGAGGAGATGCAGATGGCTCTGCTGCCGCCCTCCTCGCTGCGCTGGAGAGGCTGGCGGGCTCGGAACCGCTCCGGCTCCATCAGAAACAGCCCAGGAAGCCAACAAGGTTTGGGAGGCTGAGGACGCCTCTTCCCACATCGGTCTTTGCTTTTTCTGCCGTGGGTTTGCAGGCGTCGTGATCCTCGCTCACTGAGACCGCCCTTCTCTAGCACAGGGCGTTCACCACCCGCAGGCACCGATAATGCACGTGGGGAGTGGAACATTCCCCAGAAAAGTCCCAAAACTGGGGGGAAAGGGTGTGAAAAGGTCTGACTCGCCTCCTTCCCAGCGTTTGATGCTCCCTCAACAGGTTTTATCCTCTTCACCTACACAGAATCCCCCACGCGAGTGCTTCAGGCCTTGCAGAGGGGACATCTCTGTCACTGAGCTGTCACAAGTGCCTAAACCCCGTGATTATAGACCGTTCTCAGCGGTCTGGAGGGACAGAGCAGCGCCAGCAGCTCCTGGAGCAATCGGCACGAAAACGCCGGCCGCAATCCCAGCACAGGGCTAAAGTTCGGAAATTTGGGTCTGCTAACACGGTCCGTCAGCAAGTGACGCTTCTACGGGGATGACCGTGTCTGTGGGATGTCCCAGTATTTATTGGGCAGCAAATCTGATTGACACAGAACAGGCAGCATCAGCCCTGATGAAGGCCCTCTGTTTCCAGGAGCGCTGATATGATTTGCATTGATTGGATTAATATCAATTAAGGCTCCCAGCTTGCAGAGCGCAGCCTCCTGGTGGCTTCCACCTGCTCCGACCTGGACTGGCAAATGTGCTGTTTGTCTGGGGGAGGTTTTTCTCTCTAATGAATGAGAGCAACAAGGGACTTGGCTTCTTTATTTATTTTTTCTGCCTGGGCTGGTGCAAAACCTGAGTCCAACAGGCAGCTCAGGCTGCTCCCAGCTCGGGTTTGGGATGTATCCTCCCTAGGAGAGACGCTCTCCTGGGTTTGTTTTCATGGTCCATCACTGTCCCTGGGGACAACCTGGCCGCGTCCGGCCGCAGCCCCCAGCCCCGGCACCTCAAGGTGATGGGCGACGCTCCAAATCCCCCGCCGGGAGCAAGGAGGGATCCCCGGCGCAGCCGCACGCAGCGGCTCTGCTCGCACGAGGCCAAAGCAGCTCGTGGGGTCGGATGTGCCCAGAGCCGTGGGTGCTTCCCGCTGCATCCCGCACGGACCCGCCGCTCGGGGACGGTGCGGACATGGACCCGCATCCTCCGCGGGCTCCTGCCTGCAGCGGGGCCGCTCGGCTCTCCGGCTCGTCCTCGGCGTCGCCGCGGTGTCTCAGTGCCCTCTTGTGCCGAGCCGAGGGGCTCCCCAAGCCGCCGCGATGCTCCATGCGGAGCGGGGAGCTCCGCTCGGAGCGAGGGGCTCTGCACAGAGCGGGGGGCTCCACATGGAGCAGGGGGCTCCGCATGGAGCGGGGGGCTCTGCACGGAGCAGGGGGCTCCACGTGGAGCTGGGGGCTCTGCTCAGAGTGAGGGGCTCTGCTCAAAGCGGGGGGCTCCGCTTGGAGCAGGGGGCTCCACTCGGAGCGAGATTCTGCTCGGAGCGGGGGGCTCCGCTCGGCCCCCAGACGCTCGAGATCCCAGGTGTTCCCCCCATGCCGGGCCGTGGATGGCCCCGTGCCATCTCCGAGACCTTCAAGGCGCCTTCACCCCTAGTCTCTAGGGATTAGGTTCCTTCCCAAACAAGCAGCCCAGCGCCTTGAGGGAAGGGGCTGGCATCCTCCGGGCACGGGCTCTGCTTCCCTGGGGCTTCTCCACGGCAGGAACCGCCTCTGGGCTCGGCGGGCGGCCCCTGAGGAGGTGCTGGGGGCTCCGTGAAGCCCTGTCCCTTCAGCAGGGACAACCAAGGTGGCATCCAGGGTTTCCAGCTGCGTCCGCCCACGGTAAGAGCCGGACACGCTCGTTCCTTGCGGCTCGTCCCTGCACGTACTGCAAGAACGGGGGAGAAACTGAATCCCATCCACATTGCGCAGTCAGATCTTCTGGCATTTTTATTGCCAATGTGACCTTTTGCAGCGAGTCCCCCGTGCGCCACACGACAAAGCGCCGCTCTGCCCAGGCATTCGGGCAGGATTTATTGCTGCCTGCACAAATACCCATCCTGTTTGCAGTGCACGGGGCTGCCAAGGGATCCCGGGGAGCTGGGGACGATCCCGACCCGTCCGTGCGACGGGAGCCTGTCAACAGGTAGGGGACAAACCCCGTATCCCTCTACGTCCCAAATATAAACTGGCCACTGGCACCAGCCTGCAATTTGTATGTTAATCGCATCTACCCCCAGGGACCTCCGGGAAGGAGGTTTAATTGGAGAAGATGCAGAAGCTCCTGATGCTGCATCAAAAGCAGTTTCCCGAGGTCTGTGCGAACAGCAGGGAAGCGGAGCCTCCGCCGGGACGCTCCGCACTGCCCTGCGCTGGGAATCGGGATCTCGCGAATTGGGCATCGCATGGTGGCACTTAATAGCAGAAGAAGACGGGATAACGACGCTGACTCCTAGCGGACAAAGGGCGAGTTCTTTAATGTGGATCCTGCAGCTCCAGGATCTGGCAGGATAGGAGATAAATCCCAACTTCCAGCAGGAATTCCAGCAGAGCAAGGGCCGGCGTGCGCGACCCCTGACGGTGCCCCCGCAGACCGGACGCGGAGGGAGCCGTCCCGGCCCCGGGCGGCGCAGAGCCGGCCGCACGCTCGTGCCGGCCGGACGGGGTTCGGAGCGGACGGGCCGGGACAGACACCGGCCGCGGCAGCGGGGATGGGAAACGGGGAGCCCTTCCCGCTCGGGGGGCTCTTCCCCATCCCTGGGCGGGAGAGGGGCCGTGTTCCAGCTCCATCCCCAAAGCTCCGCGCTGCGCGGGGACGAGAAACTGGATTTGTGCCCCCTCCTCTGGATCCGTGCGCACACACGTGCACACACACATGTGCACACGTGCACAAATACACGTTCACACATGCACACACACGCATGCATGCACGCGCACACACACACACACGTGCACATACACGTGCACACATACACGCGCACACATGCCACAGGCACGCACACACATGCACACACATATACATACATGTTCACACACGCACACACACGTGCACAAACTCGCGCACACACACATGCACACGCGCACACACACACACACGTGCACACACGCACATACATGTTTACATACACATACACATTCACACACACACGTGCACACACACATACATGTTTACACACACACATACACGGTCACACACGCACATACATGTTCACACACGCACATACATGTTTACACACCTACATGTGTTTGCACACACACGTGCACACACGCACATACATGTTTACACACATACATGTTTGCACACACACATGTTCACACATGCGCACACACACATGCACACACGCACATACATGTGTTTGCACACACACGTGCACACACACATACATGTTTACACACACACACACGTTCACACACACACGTGCACACACGCACATACATGTTTACACACACACATGTTTGCACACACACACGTTCACACACACACACACGCGTGCACACACACGTGCACACACGCACATACATGTGTTTGCACACACACACGTTCACACGCACACATGTTTACACACACGTATATGTTTACACACACATACATGTTTACACACACATACATGTTTACACACACGTGCACACACGCACATACCTGTGTTTGCACACACACACATGTTTACACACACATACATGTTTACACACACGTGCACACACGCACATACATGCTAACGCGCGCGTGCAAACTCACGCGCATGCGCACACCCACATTCACGGACGCGGGGGGAGCGGGGGG
>JAWLRI010001087.1:1598536-1611959 GCA_034781795.1 Crypturellus tataupa
GGCGGAGCAGCCGCGGCGCCGCCGACCCCGTTTGCAGCCCCCGTGGAAGCAGCCGCGGCGGCTGCTGCCAGTTCTCCCGCCCGGAGCTTCCCCATCCTCATCTCCCGCGCGGCGCTCGCTCCGAGCCCCGGCTGCCCAGGACGCAGCCTGGGAGTTAGGGGTGACCGTTCAGGGTAGCAGATCGAGGGGGCGAATGGTGGAGGGGGAGCAGAGCAGGAGCTCGGTGACACTGGGAGGAGGAGAAGAGGTGCAAGAGCCTCCAGAGCGGATTTGCTTGGTGAGGAGCCAAAGCTGGTGAAACTTCCCTCTTCTGCCCCTTTTCTGTTGTGTGAAGGGTGCATTTTCACCAGCACTCGAGTTTCTGTTCCCCCTGCGCTCGCTGCTCGCCCGTTAGCTGGTTCTGGTGCCCGTTATGGTTATTTTGAAGAGTCCAGGCTTCTGGTTGAGGGTGATTTCTTCCAGACACGCTTTGCAAATGCAGGACCCGGTTGTAACTGGTCTCTGCTGATCGCCGCCTCCAGAGCTGCTGCTTTATTTGCATTAAATAAAACTTAAGCGTCGGGGGAGAAAAACAAACGCCAAACCAAGGGAGTTTCCAACCGGTAGACTTTGTTATACAAAACGAGGAAGCAACCATGGAGCGTAAATACACGGAAGAGCGACGGAGGGAAAACGGAGCCAAGGGCAGCGTGAGCGCTGCCCACGGGCGCCCTGGCCCCGCGCGGGCTGCAAACCCAGTGCGTGTTAAGGGGGAACGGGCTGCAAACCCAGCGTGTGCCGGGCACGGGGGAACAGTTTGCAAATGCAGCATGTGCTGGGCACGCGGGAGCAGGCTGCGGGGTCTGTGCGCTGCACGGGACACAGCGCGCGGTGCTGGGCCGCGGTGCGGGTGCCACGAGGCGCAGGGGGGCTGCGGGCGCCCCGTGACGGCAGCAGGAACGGTGCCCTGGGAATCGCGGGCGGGAGGCAGCGGCTGTAATCAATACGATCTGCTCTTTGTTTCCCATTGTCAGGCTGCGGAGCGGCCGCGGTCGCCCCGCGTGCACGGAGCCGCTCCAGGCGCCCGTGACTCAGGCCCCGCTTGCTCCGTTATGGCCCTGCTTTAATGAAGAGCTTAATTCGTTATTTGGGCACTGGAGGACACAGCGGCCCTCAATGGCTCTCATCTACGCCAGTGAGCGCTTAGGGGCTTTTTAATCAGTGGATTATTAAACGCACGTTAATCCTTTGGCATCCTCGTGTCTGCTGCTTGTGGAGCAGCAGCTCGAGCAGGGAGTCCGAGGCGGCAACTCCCTTTGGCACCAAGGCCGAGTCCTGCTGCTCTGTCACGTGTGGGAGCAGATCCCCGGGGCCTGCTGATCCTGCGGAGCAGCCGGGCGCTGCTCCCGCTCCTGCTGCGGGGAAGAGGCTTCGTTTGCAGGAGGCTGCTCGGGCAGGGGCCGCCGAGCCGGGCTCCGGCAGCGCGCCCGCCCGCAGAGCCCCCACGTGAAGCAGGTTCCGGCGTCGCCTTCGGGACTCGTCCATAACCGGATCCCGCTCGCTCCGCTAGCAGGGATTGAGGAGCAAAAAGATACGGGGTGAGGAGAGGTGCCCGGGGAGATGGAGGTGCCGAGGCAGCTCAGACAGTGCCCGGGGTGCGGATAAGGTCCTGGGGGGATGTCAGCAGGGAGCAGCTGTGCCAGGGGGCTCATGAGCAGAGGAAGCTTCTTTGCAGCCCTGCCGGGTGGCGGGGTATTGCTCTCGGCATCCCGTGACACGGGCAGTTTGTGCTGGCCAGGGCAAAATCAGCAGGCGGAGGAGTCTGTTGTTTATTGGGTTGCTAGCCGAGGGATTAGGAGACGTTTCCTGCGCGTGGATACGGTGGAAGGGAACAAGCTGGACTCCGGCACGGCAGCTGTGGGCTCCTCTGTGCGGAGCGCGCGGTGGAGCGCGGGCTCGGGACAGAGCGCTGCCCTGGCTCGGAGCTCCTCGGGGCTGACGCTTTGCTGGCGCAGCTCGGTGGCAAAGAGCAGCGTTAACTGAGTGTCCCAGTAGAATGGGTTTCGTTGGCGCTTGCTGACAAGAAGGAATCTTATTTCCGTGGCATTGGAGGGCTGTTGCAATCCAAACAACTGCTAATGGAATGATTTCCGAGGAAGCGGGAGGCTGCAGTTGCTTTGATTCCTTCTGTGCAGAGCTCTGGACATGGAGCAGATCCCATCCCGGAGCCTGCGGGGCCGTGGCGTGCGAAGCTGCAGCTATGCAAGGAGTGCCCTTGGAGAAGGGATTTTCTGCGGATTATTATCCCTGGGCTGTGCTAGGGGCCTTAGGAGAGAAACGGCTCCCTCTAAGCAGGATGCAGCTGGGGCTCTGTGATTTTGTCGCTGGCTACGCAGCGCAGGAGGGAAGGGAAAAGCAGCATTTTTGCTCTCTGAGCGCCTCTGAGAGAGGTTTGGGGTGGTTTGGGGAGAGGAGCCCGGGCTGCAGCCGCAGCAGAAGTGGGGAAGGAGCCTCCTGCCCGGCCGCGTGGGCGTCGATGCCGCTCGGGCTGCGAAACCCCACCCGTCCCGCGGGAGACGGTTTCCAGGGCAGGTTTCATCAGAGAGACTCAACATCGGGGATCAATTAGGTGACGGATGAAGCGGAGCAGATAAACACCGTCCTCCTGGGGAGGGGAAGGCAGAGCCCGGGCCCGGGGCACCCTCTCTGCTGAGGCAAAGGGAGGGCTGAGCCCCACGAGGCCGGCAGCGTCTCCAGACTTGCTGCTGAGGGACCTCCACCGCGCAGGGGCTTCCCAGGAGCTCTCCTGCTTTCCCTTCCTTATGGGGGGCCAAGCGAGGCCGTTCCCTGGATATCCCAAAAGCTCGGCCTTGGTTTCGTCCCGGTGTTGTTCGGGGAGAACAGTTTATCGTGGCGCAGCGGCACGTCGGTGCTCGGTGGCAGCCCCGGCCTTGAGGTCGAGCCTCAGTTTTGTAAACCTGCCAAGCCCGCGCGGGGCGGAAACTGCTGAGAAAACCCGACTGGAAACGGTCGGGTCTGCCCGAGCGCCGCGGCGCGCGGACCCCACGTGCCCGTGCCGTGTTCCCCTCTCCGGGGGCCTCTCCGGAGCCGAGGGCAGCAGAGCTGCGGGCCCAGACGTCGCTCTGCTGCCTCCTCGGCTCGTGCTGCGGCAGCAGCGCCTCTGCCCTGCGACATCTGCAGACACGAAGCCGCAGACAGGCAGGTTCGTCCAGACCCGGGCGCGGGCTGGGGCGCCGCGCGCTGCCCGCACGCGTCTCAAATCCGCCCGGTTCCTCCGGCCGCGCCGGTGCCCTGTTAACCTGCCGCTTCCTGGTGCTCGGTTCTTGGCCGGGGAGCGCGGGGGCTTCCGGAGCTGTTTGTGTGTGAAATGCCGGAGCAAGGCACCGCGCGGGGCTCCATGGGCGCCCGGAACGGCAGCGCCTTCGGCTGCAGCTCTCGCCGGGCGCTGTCAGCACGAGCGCCGGCGCTGCTGGCATCCTCCCAGGACGGATTCGCTCACACATGAGCGCTCGGGCCTGGAGCACGGCCGCGGGATCGGGGTCCGGCTTTGCCGGAGCCGTGCAGAAGGCTGGGCTTGCTGGGCGGCTCTGGCTTGTGCCGCTCTCCTCGGATGAGCCCGGAGCCTGTTGGAGCAGGGTCTGTGTGTCGTAAGGAGCCCTCGGGGCTCGTGGGGCTCCTGAAGGGACTTGCAGGAAGAGCCTTCGCTGGCGCCTCTCCCGGCTGCTCCTCCAAGGCCTCGGGTGAAGCTGCACGTGGGATTTCGCTCCCGAAACGTTACTGTGCGCAAAGTGCGATCGCGCCTGCCCGGACGGAACAAAGCCCCGGGGGGTGTCAGGAAAGCCCCGTCCAGTGTTCCATATGTAGGTGTGGAATTTTTCCTTTTATGAGCCCTTCTCATGGCTCCGTTTGGGGAGTTGTCAGGAAACTGGCACAGCTGCAACCTCCTGAACGCAAAAATACGGGGCAGAGCGAGGGCCGAGCTCCTCCGCTCGCTGTGGAGCGGGATGGGCGCCGCCTTCCAGCCCTCTTCCAAGCGCATCCTTCACGTGGTGGCTGTTGGGGACACGCATCCTGGCAGGATGACCCCTCCTTCCCGATAGGGATGGTCCTCGGAGGAACCTCTGCCTTCGTTGGGGAGCCGCAATGCAAGAGCTGCGGTGCTGGGAGATGCGGATTAGCTGTTTTCTTTGTTTTGCTGGGCTCCCAGCATCTGGTTTCTGGCCTGCCCTTCCCTCGGAAGGGGCCTTGGCCGGTGCGCAGGCTCTGTCGTGCGAGCGGGCGCCCAGCACGAAGCTCTCCACCCCGCGCTGGATCCGGTCGCAGCCGACTCCGAGCAGAGCTCCCCGCGCAGGAGGCCTGCGCTGACCTGGGATGAACCGCGGCGCTGCAGCCGCCCCCTCCGCTCTTGGGCTCTGGCAGGGAACAGCAGCGAGCCGCGTTCTGTCCCGTCTCCAAACGGCTCTCGCCGTCCCGCGCGGGGAGCTCTGGATGGGGGCCAGCCCGTTCCGCGGAGCTGCGAGGTTTGCCCTTTGTGCGCCCCGCGGGCGGGAGCAGCGCGCGGAGCTCGAGGCCGAGCCGGGCAGGGACGGTCGTCCTGCTGGAGGAGGACGTCCGGAGGGAGCGCGATGAGCCGGGAGGGACCTGAGGAAGGTCATCGTGGCTTGAACCGCTTTAATAACGTTTCCTCAGTGTAAGCCTCTTCATCCCGCTGTTTCCAGGGCTCGGAAGGGTGCTGGATGCCGGCTCTCCCCGCCGGGCTGTAATGCCGCTTAGCGGCTTAGCTGGAGATTTAGGGCTGTCGGAGCTCGGTGTTGGGATCCTTCAACCTTCAGGCAGAGGACGAGGTGCCTGGGGGCGTTATCTGGGAAGCCTACATGGAGGATCCTGCCTTTCCTTTCTTTGTTACTCATCAGAAGGATCACACGTGTTTCTGAGCACTGTAGCTCTTCAGACAGCTTAACAGCGGCTGAGGGTTCTTGGTTATTTGTGCGTGTTAAAACAAAGCACAAAAGATGCATTCATCCCTGTGCTGATACTCTCCCTGCCAACAGAAGGTCCCTTTTTGGAAGTGCTTAACATCCATGGACTTGGAGAAGACTTTGGACAAGAGGTGGTCACTTGTGAGCACCCAAAGACCTTCTGAGCTGGCTTTGGATGGCCTCAAAGTCACATTTTTGGGCAGAGATTTAGAAATCTGACCACCGAAGCAGCACAGGAGAGACGCAGGATGAGTGTTTGGGGTGATGGGGATTGCGGAGGGAGCTGCCGGTTGCCCCCGGGGCTCCGTTGCCGGCCGGAGAGCCCTCCCCGTGCTGCCCAGCTGCTCATACACGGCCCCTGCCACCTGCAGCAGCCCTCGTGCTCCCCGGAGAGGAGGCCGGAGGGTTTTGGCTCCTGCTGCCGTCCAGCGACCGCCTCCGTTGGCTCCGTGCGCCTGGGGTAGCTGCTCCCTCGGAGGAGGCTGTCGGGTCCCTCTCCTGCCCCCCACGAGGCGGCTTTGCGCTGGGGTTAACACGCTGGGAAAACAACACAGTGCCCCGTGCTCGAGCGCCCGGGGCCGCGTTCCCCGCTCCTTTGGGAGGGCGAGGCGGGTCCTCGGCGCGGAGGGCTGTCCTGGCACGCCGGGAGCCCGTGCGGCGGAGCAGTGCTGCTCGGAGCAATGCTGCTCGGCCGGCTCGGCGGCGTTCCCGGCACGGCAGCCCTTGGCGGCAGGAGCGCCCGCACCCAGGGATCCCGGCGGGCTGGAGCCGTCGGGCTCTGTGGAACTCGGGCCCAGCAGCCCTGGCCGCGCGGTTGCAGGCGGCGTCTCCCAAAGGCTCTGGGGCCAGGAAGGACTGGGGGCGCTGCCCTGGCTGGCGGCTCCGTGCACGGGGCCTGGGCTTTCGGGGAGGCCTCTCTGTGGCCGGGTGGCAAATGGTGCTCTTGGGAAGCAGGGTTGTCCCAGTGCCTCTCCGTGGGTCACAGCCGCCCACAGCAGCATCTCCCAGAGAGGAGCCCGCGGGTGCTGGGGCCCACCGGGGCTGCCACCCCTGCTGAGCAGGAGGAGCCCGACGGCGCGGGGACCAGCACGGAGCCGGTGCTGCCCGCGGATCCCGGCGGGACCCCGCGCCGGGAGCCTCCATCCGCGTCCGCTAGCGGGACGGGGTCTCAGCCCCATGACGCCGCTGCTCTCGGTCCTGCTGCAGGGGCTCCGGCTCTGACGTGTCCGTGTTCCCTCTCTCCGCAGCGCCCCGGGATGCCGCCGGGGAGCCGCATGCCCATGGCGGGGCTGCAGGTGGGCCCGCCGGGCACCCCCCCGTACGGAGCCGCGTCGCCGCTGCGGCCAGGCCTGCCGCAGGCCATGATGGATCCCTTCAGGAAGCGCCTGCTGGCGCCGCAGGCGCAGCCGCCGCTGCCCGCCCCGCGCAGAGGGTAAGGACGCGGTGCCGCCGCGGTGCCGGAGGAGCCCGGCTGCAGGGGGGATCCTGCGCGTTCCCGGGAGGAGCCCGGCCAGCTCGGCAGTCCGCAGCTTGGCACGGGCACGCGGTGGCGGTGGGTGGAGATGGGGACACAGATCACTTGGCCGGGCGCTTCACCGCCCTCTGATCTCCACGCCGGCACCTGCAGAGTCCAGCACGAGTGTTTGCGCTTGCTGGAGGCCGGAGCAAACTCCAGCTTCTTTCCCCTTCTCCCGGTTCTGGCGGGCGCAGATGGAGTTGGCAAGGGCTGCCCTCCCTTGCAGGGGCAAATGGAGAAGCGGAGAGCGTCTCCGCGCCCGGGCAGCGTCCGAGGTCCCGTGCAGGGGGACACGGGGGTGACGGGCTGCAGAGCCGCTCCCCGGCGCCGTCGTCCTGACGCGGCTGCTCCGCTGGGCTGCTCCGGAGCCGCGGGGCTCTGCCAGCAGCTGCTCCAGGGTTTATGGTTCCGCTGAGCCCCTTGGCCCGTTGCTGTTTTCTCCAGGATTTCTTGATTGCCTGAGGCCGTTCCCCAGAGCAGGAGCTCATGGTCCTGATGGACGTTCGGGTGCCGCTCGGTCGGTCTGTTGACTTTGCTGGACGTTCCCAGCAGGACCCCGCGCTCCCGCAGGGCTCTGTGCGCTGCCGCTGGGAAAGCTCCTTGGCTGCTCCAGGGCTCTCGCTCTCCAGCCCTCGCCCAAGGACTGGCGCTCCCGATGCTCTCCCGGCCTGTCCTTGCTCTCCAGAGCACCCGTCACGCAGGGCAGCTCTGGAAGGGACTCGTGTCCTCAAATCGGTGACACTGCAGAGGCCCCCCTGGCCTAGAGCCTGGTGCCATCCGTCTGCAGACAGAGCCGGAGGTGCCCGGCTCCCGGTGCCCCAGGCCCTGCTGCTCCTCACGTCTGGGCCGTGCGGCTGCTGCCCGGTGTCCGTGTGCCGAGGGCTTCTGTTCCGCGGGTTTTAGCGGTTTGCTCGGTTGTTTTCCAGTGTCTCCGTGTCTCTTGCAGGGTGAAGAGGAGGAAGATGGCTGACAAGGTCCTGCCGCAGAGGGTGAGCGCCGCGTTGGCCGGCCGGGTGGCAGGGAACGGAGCTCTGGAAGGAGCCGGGGCCGCTGCCTTGTCCCCCCGGTGCCCTGGGAAGGCCACGTCCCCGTTGGTGCAAGATCTCGCTGGGTTTGGGCAAGGTCTGCTCGGGGTTTGGACCTGCTCGGCCCCAACCTGACCTGGAAGGTTGTCGCTGGGTCTGCTGGGCCCTGCCGGGGGAGCAGGAGAGGTTCAGGGTGAGCACAGGTGGGACCAGCAGGATTGGGATAGACGAGGATCAGCAGCACCTTGGAGCAGGGAGCCCCGGAGCCCCCGAGCCTCTTCTGGGGCCTTTGGGTCCCTCCGGGCACCCTGGGGCTGCCTCGATCCGTCTGTGCCGCTGCGCAGACTGCCGGACACCAGGGCAGGCCCCAGGCTGTGCTGCACGGGGCAGCTCCTGCCTGGAGGAGAGCTCCACACAGGGGCGATCCCAGCACGCGACAGTGACCATCTCCCTCTGACAGATCCGGGAGCTGGTCCCGGAATCCCAGGCCTACATGGACCTCCTCGCCTTTGAGCGCAAACTGGACCAAACCATCGCTCGGAAGAGGATGGAGATTCAGGAGGCCATTAAGAAGCCGCTGACGGTAGGGGCTGACCCTGCGGGGGTGCTGCCCTGAGTGCCCGGCCCCTCACTCCGAGCACCCCTTGCTCTTGCTCTTCCACAGCAAAAGCGCAAGCTGAGGATTTACATCTCCAACACCTTCACCCCAGCCAAAGAGGAAGGGGAGGGCGGCGAGCGCGTGGCCTCCTGGGAGCTGCGTGTGGAAGGCAAACTGCTGGAGGACGTAAGGAGCGGGCTCGGGCTGGGGGCAGCGCCTGCTGCCGCTCGTGGGGGGCTCTGGTGGCCCGTGGAGCCCGTTGGGGGTCGAGCCAGCCCCTGGGCTCCTCCTGCTCTGGGCTGGAGCCCGTGTGTCCGGCAGAGTCAGACCCGGCCTCTCGCGCTCTGTCCTGCAGCCGAGCAAGCAGAAGAGGAAGTTCTCGTCCTTCTTCAAGAGCCTCGTCATCGAGCTGGACAAGGAGCTCTACGGGCCGGACAACCACCTGGTGGAGGTAGGACACCCCGGCGTGGGTGCTGCTCCTGCGCTGGGGGCGCCCGGCTGCTGCGCTCGCTCTTGGGGTTCGGGTGTTTCAAGCACTTTGTGCGCCCAGAGCCGAGCGCTGTCCCCCGCTCTCTCGCAGTGGCACCGGCTGCCCACGACGCAGGAGACCGACGGCTTCCAGGTGAAGCGTCCTGGCGACGTCAACGTGAAGTGCACCCTGCTGCTCATGCTGGATCACCAGGTGGGGCCCAGGGCCGCGCGGTGCGGGCTCTGCCCTGCTGCCGCCGGGTGCGACACGAGGGCCGTGCGAGGCGCCGTCCCGACGGGTTCCCCGCTTCCCGCTCACGTTCCTGTGTCCCACAGCCCCCGCAGTACAAACTGGACCCGCGCCTGGCTCGCCTGCTCGGGGTGCACACGCAGACCCGCGCCAGCATCATGCAGGCGCTCTGGCTCTACATCAAGCACAACAAGCTGCAGGACAGTCACGAGAAGGAGTACATCAACTGCAACCGCTACTTCCGCCAGGTCAGAGCCCATCCTCCAGGTCCCCTCCTGGCCACTTCGGCTTCTTCTTGCTGAGCAGCTCGCTCACACGCTTGGTCTGAACTGCCCCCTCCTCGCAGGTGTGTTTGGGGTCTGTCTTAGCTTGAAATGGGCATCCCAGAATACTGGGTCTGCAGTTTAGGCCCCCCTTCCCTGGGCCCTGGCTTGCATCCAGGAGCTCACCGTGCACAAACTGGGATGGGGCGAGTTCTCCCGCTCCTGCCTGGCCCTTTCCCCGGGGGTGAAGGACCCCGGCGCGGGCAGCTAACGCTCTGCTGGGCCTCCCGCAGATCTTCAACTGCGTCCGCATGCGCTTCTCGGAGATCCCCATGAAGCTGGCCGGGCTCCTGCAGCACCCAGACCCCATCATCATCAACCACACCATCAGGTGGGGACGACAGCCCGTGCGGGGCAGGGTTCCTGCTCGGGGGCCTCTGTCACCCCAGGGCGGGCTGGGACTGCGGGGTGCAGGAGGGCATCGCCCGCAGGTTGTGCGAGGCCTCCAGCCCGAAGCAGCGCTGAGCGCTGGTCATGTAGGAGAGAGGAATTGGTCAGACGGGCTGGGAGGCTTTTGGGGGGAATCAGGTGGGGCTGGGGTGCTGTTGGGGGCCTTGTGCTGCTGTTGGGGTGCGGTTACGTTCCCTCCTATGGGAGGAGGAGGCTGGGGCCGTCCTCCTCTCATCCCGTCTCCTCCCAGCGTGGACCCCAATGACCAGAAGAAGACGGCCTGCTATGACATCGACGTGGAGGTGGACGACCCCCTCAAAGCTCAGATGAGCAACTTCCTGGCCTCCACCACCAACCAGCAGGAGATCGCCTCCCTGGACGCCAAGGTGCAGCCGCCACGGAGGGCAGGGCACGGGGCCGGGACTCCCGGCGTTACCCCGGCCGCGGTGCCGCACGGGGCTTGGGAGGAGCTTGGGGCCAGCTCTGTGTCTGGGGGGACTCGGCTCAACTCTAGCTGCTACTGCGGGACCTCCCCAGCCTCCCCTCACCTCCCGTCACCTCCCCAGATCCACGAGACCATCGAATCCATCAACCAGCTGAAGACGCAGCGTGATTTCATGCTGAGCTTCAGCAACAACCCCCAGGAATTCATCCAGGAATGGATCAAATCCCAGAGGAGGGACCTTAAGGTAAAACCCTGGGGCTGGAGAGGAGCCCCGGAGCAGAGCTGCGTGTTCCCTGGTACGGGCTGGGCTCTCGAGGGCCTGCGCGATGCAGCTGGGAGGGCAGCAGCCCCGGTGCTCACCCCGCTGTGCCCCTGCTTTGCCCAGATCATAACGGACGTCATCGGGAACCCCGAGGAGGAGAGACGGGCCGAGTTCTACCAGCAGCCCTGGGCGCAGGAGGCTGTGGGGAGACACATCTTCGCCAAGGTGGGTGCCTCGCCGCAGCCTCAGGCTGCCCGTGCCCTGGTGTCCCCTGTCCCAGCCTCCCCCAAAGCTCCTCCAAGAGGGAACTTGAAGCTTCCTGCTGTTCCCATGCATTTGGATTGGAAAACTCAGCAGGGGACAAAGGGGAGGGATCGTCACAAGGGGAGGCTGGACAGCAGATCAAAACACTGACGGTGCCTTCCTGAACGGGCAAGAATGCTCCCAGGGAATGTGCGGATCCTCCATCAGGGACGAGGGCCGCATCCCTCTCCCTGCCTCACCGTCCTCCTCTCCCCAGGTCCAGCAGCGCCGGCAGGAACTGGAACAAGTGCTCGGGATCCGCCTCACCTAAGGGCCGGGCTCCGGAGCGCCTCTCCCGTCCCGGCTGCCCGAGCCCCGGGCTCCTTCGTACTGGAATCGACTACAGCACTTGCACAACGCCTACGTGCCTGCAGGGAGCCGGAGCCACTAGCCACCCCCCGGCCGGGAAGCTCTCGCCACAGGCAGAGCAGGCGGAGGGTCCCCCGGTCCCCCCGCCGCCCCTCCCACCCCTTCTCTCGCGCTAACACGCTCTGCTCTTGCCTCGCGCCGCTTCTGCTCGCCCGCAGCCCCTGCCCGCAGCCCCTGCGCGCTCCCTCCTCCGCCTGCCTCTGGCCAGACCCTCCTGGAGTCACCCGGCAGGGAAAGGGGCCGGAGCGGGAGGCGCTGCCTGCCCTGCCAGCCCCCTCCCCGGCCCTCCTCTTCAACCAAAGTTTGTCCATTCCAAACGCCAGTCCCCGCTGGTGCCCCACGTTTTGCACTATTTTTGTGAACAGGTTTTATAAGAGAAAAAAAAAAGGAAGCTTTTTTGTACAGTGGGTTTGTATTTGATTAATATATGAATTCCTCCTAGTGCACTCATTGCCTCGATCTATGCAGTGGAGTCTTGGTGTTCTCAAGGGCTGGCTCAGCCCAAGCTGTTTCTTTTTTTTTTAATGTAACCAAGTTTTTAGTCTCGAGTTCTTGACAATCAGTTGATTCCTGCCCTGCTGTTCCACCGCTGTAGTGAGTTATCTCGTGCTCCAGCCCAGGGGCGCAGGGCCGAGGGGGCAGCTGAGGGGATGCGATAACTGGAGCTGCCGGTGCTGGGGAGGGGGCAGCGGCCGCGCAGGAGCCGCTCAAGTGCCTTGGGGCAGCCCCTTGCCCGCAGCCTCCCCGGCCCCGCGCGCACGGGAGGCGTTTACGTAGTCACAGGGTGTTCGGCTCAGGGGTGCCTGCTCTGCCTCTTGTGTAACCAATTTGTCTATTTTGGATATTTTCTAATAAAAACAGTTAGCAGCAGCTGGTTGTGTGTCTGCAAGGGCTCTCTGTGGTTGTAGCACCCTGAACCCCATTCCCCCCTTTGCCCCAAATCAGCACCCGGGCCTGGTGGCAGCAGCACTTTATTCGACAGCACAAACCGAGGAGCAGCCGCGGCGTCGCCGCTACTTCCAGAGCTTCTTGATGGACATGTTCTTCTCGCTGTCCTTCTGCATCACCTGCACCGGGAGGAGAGCGGTGGCTCCTGCCCTCGTGTCCCTCTGTTCCCAGCCCTGCCGTGACCCCCAGGGTGCCCCTCACCCCGGAGCTGCAGCCAGGCCAGGGCTGGAGCCCCCAGCTCCAGCCGTCCCCGTGGTCACCTCAGCCCCAGCTCAGCCCTAGGGCAGGGGCAGGTCCCAGCCTGGGCCCCCCCCGGTGGCTCTGGGTGCTCAGGACGTGGCCGAGCAGCAAAGCCAGAGGAGCAGCTGGTGCGCCAGGAGGAGCCTCCCGCAGCACTCACCTTGGCCACGGCCATTTCGAAGTCCTCCTGCGTGACGTGCACCCGGCGCTCCCGCAGCGCGTACATGCCGGCCTCGGTGCACACCCCCTGCGAGGGGACAGCGGAGTCGCCCTCTGCTCCGCTCCCACAGCCCCATCCCGCGCCCCGGCGGGGCGCAGGGCCGCGGGCAGGAGCCCAGGCTGCCGCCCCGGTGCCGGCCTCACCTTCACCTCCGCCCCCGACGCGCCCGGCATCAGCTCCGCGATCTTGCGCAGGTTGATGCCTCGGGTCAGGTTCATCTTCCGGGAGTGGATCTTGAGGATGTCCAGGCGGGCCTGGGCGAGACACGAGGTGGAGCCCCCGCCCAGAGAGGCTGCTCCCGCACGAGACGAGGAAGCTGCCCCGGGGCTTCCCACCTACCTCCTCGTTGGGAGGGGGGAACTCGATCTTCCTGTCGATGCGGCCAGGGCGCAGCAGAGCCGAGTCCAGGATATCGATCCTGTTTGTGGCCATGATCACCTGCACCAGGAACGGAGCGGCTGTCACCGCTCTGCGGCACTCACTGCCACCGTGGGACCAGGTGGACAGCGCTCCTTTCCCCAGGCAGCTCAGATCATCATCATCATCATCATCACAACTGCCCTCATACCTTGATATTCTTGGTGGCTTCGAAGCCATCGAGCTGGTTGAGGAGCTCCAGCATCGTGCGCTGCACCTCGCTGTCCCCGCCGGAGCCGCCCTCCAGGCGGGACGAGCCGATGGAGTCGATCTCGTCCATGAAGATGATGGAGGGCGCGTGCTCCCGGGCCATCACGAAGAGCTCCCGCACCATGCGGGCGCCTGCGGGGAGCGGAGAGGGCTGAGCCCTGGCCCGGCAGCAGCCCCGGTGCCCGAGGACACCGCGCTGGTGGCACCAGGTCCGGGAGCCAGGGCTGGGGCCACCCGGTGCCCTCAGAGCCCTCGGTGGGGCTCAGGCCCCCACTGCTGCGCGCAGCGTCCTCCCCACCGTGCGCTTACCCTCGCCGATGAACTTCTGCACCAGCTCGGAGCCCGACACGCGGATGAAGGTGCAGTCGGTGTGATGGGCCACAGCCCTGGCCAGCAGCGTCTTGCCCGTCCCCGGGGGGCCGTAGAGCAGGACGCCCTGCGGCGGCCGCGCCGTCACCGC
>JAWLRI010001087.1:1612059-1629955 GCA_034781795.1 Crypturellus tataupa
CGCCTCGCGCCGCCCTGCGCCCTGCGCCGAGGCGGCCCCTGCCCCTCTTGGCGCCGTGGCTGCTCGTTCAGGGGCCCAGGCGCCCGGAATGTAAAGCTGGAGCGGGGAGCGGGGAGCCCCTCGGCGGCGGCACTGTCCCAGCAGCGTCCTCGCCATCCTGCTCATATCTTCTTGCGCTCAGCCCTCTTACCATCGCCATTCACAGCACTATCGGTCACACTTAAAGATTAAGTTCCAAAGGGCAGGGATCAGCCCTACAAAAACCTGACCTCAGCAGTGACTAATTTTATGGTAAAGGGATCCGGTTTTATTCTCAGCTGTTGCATCAGGCTTGGGTGCTCTCAGGGTGCAGTACTGCAGCGCAGTGATGGGGTGTGTTTGTCACCGCGCCAGTGGTGACTACAACCCAAGTGGCTCCTCTGAGCCCTCTCCCACCTTGCAGCTGGGAGATATTCCCAGATACTCCCCTCCTGCCCTCCCCTGTTGATGAAATGGCTTCCCCACACCAGAAGCCCAGCAGGTCTGGCACAGAGATGAGATGGCCGTGGCTGTGCCCCCCAAACCCTCCTCGTTGCCACGTGTGTGTCCCCAGGACCAGGCACTGTGAGCCCCCTAGGGTGAAGCAGCTCCAAGATTTTCCCCAGGACCCCCTGCTAACACTGCCAAGATCAAGAACAAAAGAGCAGCGCTCGCTCGGGGCCTCTCCACCCCCACCAAGGCTGTGCCCTAGACACTCAGGGCTGCACCGAAACATTTACATCTTTTACAGCACTCTGCTCTACTTCTCACGTTTCTCCTCCGGGCAAACAGCATGACCATTGCAGAGTGTGCCTGGGGGCAGGGCTCGGGAGAGTGCTGGGAGATCACTCCTTTTGCAGGGTTGTATGGCCGTGTTTACACTGCAGGGCCATATCTCAGATCCCTGACTAGCTACAGACCCGAGAGAAACCCCCTCCGCATTGCGAACTCTTCACTAAGCAGCGTGCAGTAGGCCCCGTAAGGCAGAGATGGGAAGGGTTTACTAAATCCGGGGCTCCTTGAGGCAGTGCACGTTAATTCCTTCTGGTGTTTAACTCCAGCCCCATCTGCTCTCGTTTGCTAGGTGTGAAACACCCCATCCCCCGTCTTTCTCCCTTCTCATCCTGCATGTGGTCCAGCTCCTCGGACTCGCTTTACTCAGGTGCCCTCTAGTCCTGCCTGGGCCCAAACTTCACTCCATGCTGCCAGCCCTGCAACCCTGGCACCCCCTTGGCTGCGTGTCCAGCCCCTTTCTAGCCCTCCCTGTGTGTGGCTGGGACGGAGGGAGACGTCTGACAAACCTTTATCTCAGCGGGGCAGAGGAGTAAGTAGCCCCACGTCTCCCCAACACAAGCAGGAGCAGGGACCACTTAGGCTCCCGTAACCACTGAATGAAACAAAAAGTCAGTCTCTGTTCTTCATCTTTCCTGCCCTCAGTGTCCCCACCCCTGGTGCTCGCAGTTTTCTGCTCCCATTCATAATGAAGTACTGCTGTAAGGATGTATTCTTCCCGGTCTTTCCAAAATTGTCTGCTGTCTCCTGCCTGTTTCCAGCCCTTTCATGTGTGCTCATCCTCACTGGGGCTTGCAGCCTCTTTGCTTTAGTGTCACCTACAAGCTTTAGCCCACATTCTATTAAATAAAATCTAATAAAAAAATGGCTACTTGAATGGGTATAATGCAGAGTTTCAGCTCTGTCCAATCCACGGTTTGAACTAAACCAACTAGTTTTCATCTGGATTACCTACCTGAACTGGCTAGTTCACAGCCACCCTCACTCCAGTGCCAGCACAGAGCAGAGGGGGAATGGAGAGCCAAGGGGGAGCGAATGGCAGAGACAAGGCTCCGCTGGGCTTCACCAGCACGGAGCCACACCAGTGATTCCTGCTGTGATATCTTAATGATTCTGCCTTTTCCTCCTGCATGCCCTGTGCCTTAATTAGCCATTCCCCCTCCTGTGGGCCAAACTGTTCTGCTTTCTTTCAAATCTTTCTTCCTTCTCCTTTGCCTCTAACAGTGTCTTCCTACTGTACACTTCAAAGGCTTTGCTCACTGCATCTTCCCCACGCTGGCATCACCTGGTAACACCCCAGAGAAGGCCAGGTCTGCCATGAAATCTCAGTCATTAAAGTGACTTCAGGTCCTCTGGATTTGGGAAAGAAGCAAGAATGGGGGAGGAGGAGTGAGGAAGGATTTTCACCATTTCACCTCTGGGAATAGTTATTAGTAACACAGGAAAAGCAAGGGGGGAAAACAGCCCCCTCCTCCACCCACCCTCCAGAGCAGAGAGCCTGCTGAGGGCAGAGTCCTTTTATGTGCAAGTGGGAGGGAAGGAGAGTGTGAGGACTTCAGAGGGAAACGCTTTGATCTTGACTTTGAATCTCCTACAGTTCCCGGTTCTCCTCCACCCTTCCCACCCATGGCTCAGGATATGGCTAAGAGTCTTGTTCCTTGCCCCAGTGATATGGAAGGGCACTTGGGTGAGGTTTTTTTTTTCTTTTTTTGGGGGGAGGATTAATTCCCTACCGTCTCAAGGGGAGCATGGTATCTCTGGGAGCATAGGGACAGTGACAGCACCAAGTTCAAACCATTCCCTTCTGGTCTCAAAGAGTGGGCAGGAAGGGGGAACTGAGCCAAACAAAAGCCGGAAAGGGGAAAAGCCCTGAGCAGAGGCAGAGGGTAATCAGAGATGGGACTTTCTTTTGGGGTTCAGCTACCCCTGGGCAGAGGACAGGGGACAGGGCAGGCCTGGTTCTCCTGTGTGCTCCTGATGCATTAGATTGGCCGGTCTTGAACATCATCTTGAAGATGAACCTGGGAGGCTGCCACCATTACTGGGTGCTTTGGGTCGCTCTCGGAGGACAACACTAAGATCCCCTGGTCCCACAAAGGACCCACAAAGAGAAAAAAGTATGAAGGATCCAGATGTTCTGGACAGGATAAGAAAGAAGTGGTGCTGAGGGGTGGTGGTTCTTATGCAAGGGGAGAGGAATGACACGGAGCTCTGAGTCACTACAGAGGAAGTGGTCAATGGGATGTAGGTGAGCCTTACGGGCCTCACATCTCTTGCTCAAGATAGGATCAAATGCTCAGGCAAAGTCTCCGCTTTGTTTGGGGGACAAAACTTCTGGCTCATCTTCTCACCAAGTATCCTAAAATTCAGGCCAATTTCTTCTGCCCTCCATGCCATTCCTCTGTCCTCAATCACATGGCTGAAGTCACCCCCATTAGTTCCTCTCACTCTAAGATTTACATACACAGCTGCTCCTGCTCTTCAGTCTTCACTGCAATGCTGCAAAAACAGATTTTGCTCTTACCATCGTCTTCCATAATTCAATCACTGCAGCTCCTGTTGTTCCTGGTTGAAAATTCCCTGTAGTTTGTCACTCTCCCTCTTGGAGTGAAAGGAGCAGAACTGAATAGAGTAGCTCATCTGCTGGCACCCAGCCTTGTCTGGGGACATGCACAAAATTAGAGGAGTGCCTCACAGGACAGCTCTGCAGTGCCCCCCGACCTGCCTATCTGAGCATCCCTGTAAGAGCTGCGGCAGAAGCATGAAGCCCTGAGTGCAGAGCTGTTTTCTGGGCTGGGAATGAAAAGTGCCAGACAACATCAACACAAAACCAGGTCTTCTAGGATTTGTTACCACAGTTACTAGAAAGATTAGGCCTGCTTCCATGTTTTACAGATTTCTGTGAAGCCTAGTTGTACCAGAACCACAAAGATATCTGTCCTGCAGCTCGATCTACATTCTCCCTAAATTTGGTGGACAACCCTGATTTTGCTGACTCTGTTTTTGCTGCCCTATCAAGTGATGGAGAAACTCAACCTAGACAGCGGACATTTAGCACCCTCCTGGAAGCCCTCCGTGCTCTCAGATGTTCCAATCCCTCAGCAGCTCCAGCTGCCCCTGACTTCTCAGCAGCTGAAAGTACTCACATTCTGACTCTGCAGTGGTCTGGAGGAAGAAAGATGGGAAAAAAGAGGGGCACCAACAATTGCTTTCAGGGATGAACATGCTAGTTTAGCCAATCCAAGTCCCACTGCCCAGTTCTTTCCAAAGGTCTCCTTTGGTCTAGCCATGAGCAGTAGATAGGTACTCTGACTACACCACAGTAGATAAGTGACTTGCTGCACTCCTGGAGGTGCCATGGATGGAGGTGGGACTGGGGAGAATTATTGTCTAATGATCCTGGGGAAGGCTCACTGGTCAATCTTAGAACAGTAAGACCATGCCCTGAGACCCACACATGGCTGGATGTCTCTGCATCTTTGCTCTGGACTTCTCTGCAAGAGGACAGGCTGCAATAGGCAGGATAGAGCACTCCAGGAAGAAAAGTTTGGCAAACAGAGCTAAACTGCAAAGGTCTCTGTGACCTGCTGTCATGCTGAAACATCCTGCACCACATCAGGGACCACAGAGCACACTGGTTTCCCACTGAAGTACTCCAAGGAACAGAAAAATGCTAACTACTTGTTTATGTGCTGGAAGCCCGTGTGTGCAGTGATCTGCATAACAGAACTGCTCGGGCTGTCTCTTTGTGTGTTTTCCAGCTCCTATGTTAATCACTGACCCTGCTGACTCTGGCATTTACCAGTGTCTCACTGCCCTGTGAGCGCTACTTTGCATTTGCAACCAAAGAAGTTAAAAGGCTGAAGGATGAGAAGGGGAGTTCAGCAGCTGTGGATATGAACACCAGCCTGCCAGGGAAAAGAACCAGGACTGGCCAACTTGTTAGCAAGAGTGGAGCTGGCTTTGGATATAAAAATGTTATGTGATGGGGAATAAAGCTCACGAGACAATTGCTTAGGTCTCTTCCTTGCATTTGAGCTTTTCCATGTCTAAAAAGAGTAATCTCAATGAAGGCTGAATCCCAGGGTTCAGTGTCAGTTTAGGCAGTGGCTGCTAATTCAAGCTGGGGAGGGGAGGGTGCAAGTAGCTGAGAATGGGACCAGCCCACAGCTTGCAGGGAGCCCATTCCTCCTGTCAAACTCCTCATCTTTCCTCCCCCCACACTCCTGCATTGAAAGCTGAAACAAGAGGAGTTGGAAAAATGCTCTGGGGTATGTTCCTTTGCAAGAGGTAGCAAGCACCTCAAGGAAGGTGAGCCTTGATTTATTCAATGATTCCTTGTCCCAAACTAAATATAAGGCAGGCCAGCTTTGTTCGTTCAGCACCGGCTGAAGAGGGATCTGGGAGCGTTTCTCTTTTTTTTTTTTAAGGCCCTTTCTTAGTTTTCTTCCCAAACAGTCCAGGAATCACATAGATGGTGTCTCCTCTGTCTTCTTATTGCCAAACATTACAGCAGAAGGAATGGTCAAAGTGAGGTTCCCTGCAGGTAGCTGCACAGGGGAAGGAGGCCCTTGGCATGTTTGACATTCCTGCATTGGGAATTATTTCATGCCCCTTGCTGTGTCACATCCCACGTTCACGCCTGACTTTGGGCAGCTTGAGGGATGAGGCTCTCTGGGCCCCAGAGAGTAGGCTGGGGAGAGGAAACCAGATGCTGCCTGCAGCTGGCGCTGCACAAAAGGGAGGCAGGAGGAGGGAGGCTGGAGCCAGCTGGTGGACGGCCTGCCTCTCCCCTGTTGTCCAAGCTGTGTCCCCTGCAGTAAAATGCACCGAGCTCTCACAGCCAAGAGCAGAGCTGCTGCATGGGGTCTACAGAGGGGCCGTAGAGCGCTCTCGGAAGGAAAAGGGTTTCTAAGTCCAAACAGGTGGTGAAACTCCCGAACTGCCCCAGCCCTTGGGACTGGATGCTGGTGACCAACCCACCCAGAGGAGACCGGAAATCCCTGACGGCTGCAACCGGCAGGCTGCTGAATTGCCATACCATTCATTCCTGCGCGCTCCTTCCTTCCCGGCAAAGCGCAGGGCGACGGCAGGAGAGGCACGTGAGAGCTAGCGGTGCCGCAGCCTGGGCCTCAAAGAGCAGCGGGAGGCCCCGCAATTCGGAGGGTCGCAGAAGCTTTGGGACAGGCAGAGGCTTAGGTGGAGAAAGGGAGGATTTTGGAAGAGGAAGGTCCTGGAGGAAGTTTTAGAGGCTCTTGGCTAGCAGGGGTGGGGTTGGCTTTAGCAGCTTAGCGATGTTGGAGTGAAGTATCTGCTGCGTGCTCTGTTTGCACAGCCTCATGTGAGGGACGGGATGGAGCTATTGTGTGAGCAGGAATGAAGGAGGGGGATTTCAGGCCCAGAGATTAGGCTGAGGAGGGAAGACGCGGAGATAGCGGGGGTGGCTGCGTGGAGGAGGGCTGCCCCACGGAGACAGGGCCGGGAGAGAGGCTGCTGCAGGCACGGGCAGGCTGGCAGGCACGAGCCTGGGACAGGAGGCTGCCATGGTCTGGGAGCCTTGTGCAAGATGGGACATGACGCACATGAAGGAGATGGGGTTTGCAGGGCACCACAGCTGAGCTGCGTCAGTCACACAGGCCTCTGGGACCCGCTGGCATCACCTGCCCTGGGGGACGATGGGCACTGCCTGGGAGGGGAGCGTGACAGGGTAAATGTCCATCTGGGAGCAGCTGGGGAAGGCAGGCCGTGCTGCGGTCAGAAGGGTGGCAGCATGTGGCCAAGCCAAGCAGCTTTCTGAGGCAGTGGCCGAGTGCATGGGGGCTGCGTGACTCATGGCCGCAGGGGACTGCTGGGCCAGCTCTGGCCTCGGGGAGCACAAGGGATGCACTGTGCTGTCTAGCAGCTCTGGCTGGGGTGGCCCTCTGTGGCCTCCACTGATGGCATCACCTGGGTGCCATGGGCCTGGGCTGTGGGGCAGAGGTGACGTGGTGGGTGCCGTGAAGTTGCAGGGTGCTGTGGGGCAGGAGTGGCAGGTGCCATGGGGTGGTAGGTGTCAGGGGCGGCCAACCCCGGCAGTGATGTGGCTGCTGTAGAGTGGCAGGGCACGGTGGGGCACGGTGCTCCGGGCTGGAGGCCCCGGGTGCTGCGGGCGGCAGGGGCGCGGGCCGGGGCGGGGGCGGCGCGGGCCCCCCGGAGCCCCGTGAGCCCCGCGAGCGCCCGCCGTCCCGCTCCCCGCAGGCTTCCGCTCCCGCTCGGCCTTCAAGCTGCTGCAGCTCAACAGGAAGTTCCAGTTCCTGCCCAAGGCGCGGGCGCTGCTCGACCTGTGCGCGGCCCCCGGAGGATGGGGAGCGCCTCCCCGCCGGGCCCGGCGGTCCCGCGGATCCCGATGGGCCGGGGAGCTCCCGGCCGGGGTCCCGCAGCGCAGGCAGCCCCGCTGGGGGGTCCCGTGCTGGGGCTGAGACCCTCTCTGCTCCCCGCAGGCTGCAGGTGGCCTCCAAATTCATGCCAGTTTCCAGCTTGATCATCGGTGAGTGCTGGACGCTGAGCGGGAGCGCGGGTGGGCAGGGGTGTCCCCGCGGAGGTTGAGGACTGCAGGCCTTGGCTGGGACCACGGGTGCTTTGGGGCCCTGGCACCCGGAGGGAGCGAGCTGCAAGTCCAGACTGGCCTGGGGGAAGAATCTGCAGCACTGACACATCTTCCTTTTACCAGGGGTCGATTTGGTCCCCATTAAACCCATTCCCAATGTGGTCACGCTGCAGGAGGACATCACAACTGAGAAGTGTCGCCAGGTAAAACCTCCCAGCTCCGTGTTGTGTGTTGGGGTGGGACCGAGCAGGTCTGCGCAGGGTCACCCAGCCCGTTTCATTAGGCACCATTTGGGGTAGGATCAGAGCAGGTGGGGGAACTGAGTGCCCAGGCTGGCAGGTGGGAACGTGGACTTTGCGGGGCAGGAGATGCGGAGCGTGTGTGTTAGCAGATCTAACGGGAACCTCTGGCCCTCAGGCCCTGCGCAAGGAGCTGCAGACGTGGAAGGTGGACGTGGTGCTCAATGACGGAGCACCCAACGTGGGTGCCAGCTGGGTGCACGATGCTTACTCCCAAGGTGAGGCTCTCGAGGCTGTTGTGGGACCTGGGGCAGTTGCAGGGGCTTGCAAGGACGGTTCCGTTTCACGCTGCAGCAGGGCCTCACGGATGGTGGCCTGTGTTACGGGACAGGGAACTAGGTGACACAGAGGTGACATCTCTGTTGACTGCTGCTTTCTCCCCCTCCAGCCAACTTGACTCTCATGGCCCTAAAACTGGCCTGCGAATTTCTCTGCAAAGGAGGCTGGTTCATCACCAAGGTTTTTCGCTCCCGGGACTACCAGCCTCTCCTCTGGATCTTCCAGCAGTTCTTCCGCAAGGTCCAGGCCACCAAGCCCCAAGCCTCGCGCAACGAGTCCGCCGAGATCTTCGTGGTGTGCCAGGGTGAGCGGCCAGGGGGACTTGCAGCCACTGTCAGCTTGGACCGCAGGGAGAAACCTGCTGAACTCTCTGATTCTCTCCTCACAGGATATCAGGCTCCAGATAAAATTGACAGCAAGTTCTTTGACCCAAAATATGCCTTCAAGGAGGTGGAAGTTCAGACCAAGTCTGTGAGCGAGCTGATCAGCAAGAAGAAGCCAAAGGTATGAGGATGGCACCCCCTGGGCGGACTAAGTGTTCCTGTGCAAAGAGCTGATTCCCGGGAACAGCGGCAGCCTGAGGGAGGGTCTGGCTCGGTGAAGCCCTTTTGCCTTTGTCTCAGTTTCAACTCTGCTGTAGGACAGATGAGCAGAGAAAGTGCTCGCAGTTACACAAAGTCATGAACCTGAGGGATAGCTCAGGGTTGCATTCTCCCTACGATGTCTCTGTGAGACATGTTTGGGCCTCAGGACTTCAATGACTATGTCAAATAGCTTCAGCTTGGAGCCCAGCTTTGCAGGGCTGTATTGCCATCCCCTTTCTGCACCTGAGGTTAGGTTGGGGCTGGAGGAGACACCCTAGAGCTGTGCCTGTTCCTCAGCAGGTTTTAGAGACCAGTAACCTACTCTTCTCCCTATGTTTCTTGGGCGTGTTTAGGCTGATGTTGCAGCTAGATTCAATTTATGTGAAATGGTTTGACTTTTAGGAGTGGCTCAAGCTGCCTGGTTCTTAAGGTTCCCTTCTCTTACAGGCAGAAGGCTACGCGGATGGTGACACGACCCTGTACCGCCGCTTCACCCTCATGGACTTCCTGAAGGCTCCCAACCCTGTGGATTTCCTCTCCAAGGCCAATGAGGTGGGTGACGCCAGAAGAGCTTTGGTGGCCCCAGAGCCTGGTCCTGCAGAGGGAGGAGAAACAGGCCAGGGACTTGGGAATAGCAGCCCTTTCTCTGTGCCGCATCCAGATCACACTAGGGAACGGAGAGCTGGAGAACCACAGTGCCACCACGGAGGAGCTGCGGCAGTGCTGCAAGGACATTCGCGTGCTGGGGCGCAAGGAGCTCAGGTACTGGGGAGACTGGGGCTGGGACAGGGTGTCCTGCTGGGCCTGGGTGAGTGTCTCCAACTGGCTGCCTCCCCGCACAGAGCCCTGCTGAACTGGAGGACGAAACTGCGACGTTTCCTGGCCAAAAAGCTGAAAGAGGAGGCGAAGGAGCTGGATATCAGGTAGGGGACACCAGGGTGCTCCAAGGAAACAAAGACTGGGGTTGTCACCAGGAGAGATGCTCTGAGTTGCTTCTTTTTGACAGTCTGAGCTCTGGTGAAGAGGAAGAAGGCCAGGAAGAGGAGAAGACATCACCAAAAGCCACAGCTGATGAGGTGTCAAAAGAGGAGGAGGAGGTTGAACTGGCATTGGCGGAGATGAAAGCTAAGGAGCTGGCAGAGTTAAAGAGGTGAAAACTGCTCAGATGAGGAGAGTTAGGGGAAGATCACCCCAAGGTAGCACAGCAGGGCTCCGGGTGTGGGGATGGGGTGGCACTGTCACGGCCTGTCCCCTGCTTGGAGGAGGTGGTGGCTGTGGGTCCGGGACCCTCAGGACCCTGTGCTCCTCCAGGCAGGCGTTGCCCGCTGCTGTGGGCTGCCTTTGCTCTGGGCTGGGGACCCCTCACAGTGGGGTGATGGTGCTCTTGGACTCTTTGGTCTGGCAGCAACACGGCAGTGGGTTGAGACACTGAAATGTGGGGGCCAGTGTGGCCTCATTTCTTCATTTTCTCTTCCAGGAAGAAGAAGAAGATCCTGAAAGAGCAGCGGAAGCAGCGCGAGCGTGTTGAATTGAAGATGGACCTCCCTGGTGTCTCTATTGCTGACGATGGTGACACTAGCATGTTTTCCCTCCAGACTATCCACAAGACCCAGGTATGTGGACAGTGGGAAGGTTCTGAGAGCCGCTGGCAGGATGGGGATGTTGGCCAGCAGGTAGGACATGGACTTCTGTTCACGGCTGCAGTTTCACTCCTATTGCAGCTGCTGAATGAGGTGGTGCGGGGGGACATGGCGTCGGCGGACGCCCTCCTGGAGATGGGGCCTGCGGACGACGACATCTGTCTGTCAGACGGGGGCGAAGCGGACGATGTGTCCCTGGCCAGTGATCTGGACCCAGAGGAGCTGGTGGAAATAGAGGAACGTCAGCGGCGGCTGGAGCGAGAAAGGCGAGAACAGGGTGCGAAGAGGTGAGAACCCTGAGAGAGCCTCCTGGGGGTGAGGGTTCGCGTTGGACTTTGGGGAAGGGGAAGAACACCCTGTCCTAGTGGTGTGCACTGAATCCTGCTGCTGCCTCTCACAGGGTGACTTTCAAAGAGGAAGAGGAGGCAGGAGAGGAAGAAGAAGAGGAAAATCCACTCCTGGTACCCCTGGAGGAGAAGTCAGTGCTGGAGGAACGGCAAACTAGTTTGTGGTTCGGGAAGGTGAGTCTCCGTGGCCAAGAACCAAGGGGACAGTCCCAGCCTCAACGTCTTCCCCCCAGCTCTGCCCTACGCCCCTGACGTGCCGTCCTCCGTTCGCAGGATGCCTTCGCTGGCATCGAGGATGATGCAGATGAGGACCTGGAGCTGAGGCAGTCGCAGATACTGGCTGAGAGACAGCAGGAGGCTCGTTCAGGTTGGTGTGAGGACTGCCTTCCAGCAGGGCTCGATGGCGAGTTGTTCTGGAGTTGGAGATCTCTGGACATCCTTTCCAGCCTACAACACCATACAGTTAAAAAACCTGCACTAATGCAAAATTAATGAGCTGTGTTTCTGGAGAAAGGGGTTAAATTCTGAAATGGGATCTGCCTCCACCTTCTCTCACTCACTGGCTCTTGTTCTGTAGACAAGGTGAAGAGGAAGGGGCAGAAGAAGGTTCCTCCAGAGGATGCTGTGACCAAGACCGAGACTCCAGTGGATGTGAAACCAGACACTGGTGAAGCGCAGGACGAGGAGAGCAGTGACGATGACAGCAGCAGCGATGACGAGAGGTGCGGGGTGGGAGCAGGGCAATCTGGGTGCTCTGTCCTGCTCTACAGGCCAGGAGAGGGGAAACACGGGGACCCAAACCTGCACCCAGCCCAGTCCTGACAGCTCATCTCCCCACAGGCCACCAACACCAGTGGGGAAGAAGCGAGCCCGAAATGAATCTGATGGCTTCGAAGTGGTGCCCATTGAGGACCCAGGTGAGTGGGGCCACAGTGTGGACCAGTGCGTGCCGGGTGACAGCATGGGTCCTTCTTCGGGGACGGAAAGCAGGGCAGCCCCTGTGCATGGCCAGGGAAGGAGAGTGGCTCCTGGCCCTCTGGGTCTGAGGCTGCTCGCAGACAGGACAAGCTCTAACCCTGTGTGTCGCAGTGAAGAGAGCCCGTGTGCTGGACGCAGAGGGCCTGGCGCTCGGCTCGGTCATCGCCACCTCCAAAAAGGCCAAACGGGACCTGATTGACAACTCCTTCAACAGGTACTCGCAGCTGTGCTCCCGGCAAGGGAAGGAGCCCTGGTCCCTGCCAGGACGGGGGCAGATTACCGGTGTGGGGCAGGGAGCTCTCTGGGAGCCTGTGCCCCACTCACAGCCCCTCCATTTGCCCCCCAGATACTCTTTCAATGAGGATGAAGGGGAACTGCCCGAGTGGTTCACGGAGGAGGAGAAGCAGCACCGGCGCAAGCAGATACCCATCGACCGGCAGACGGTGGAGGAGTATCGGCAGCGCTGGCGCCAGATCAATGCCCGGCCCATCAAGAAAGTAGCGGAGGCCAAGGCGCGCAAGAAGCGGCGGGTGAGTGGGGCTGTGGTCCTGGGCTCCCTTCCCCTCATCCCCTCCAGTTTGCTTCTGACCTTGGTTCTCGCTGCAGATGCTGAAGAAGATGGAGCAGATGAAGAAGAAAGCAGAGGCCGTGGTGAGCACGGTGGATATCTCGGAGCGGGAGAAGGTGGCCCAGCTGCGGCGGTGAGTGGTAGAGCTGGGATCTCGGGGCTCTGGGTGACACTGGGCTGGAGGGCAACGTGCTGTCCCTGTGGCCACGGGGTGGGAGCAGCTCCTGGGTGTAACCCAGCAGGAGCTGGGCAGGATCTGGGGGTAGGATGAGGATTGGGAAGATTGAGGACAACAGGAGTCAAGCAGGAAAACAGCAGCAGAAGAGCAAGCAAGAGCTGGGTCTAGTCGTGGGCAACCCCATCTGGGGATATAACTGCCCTGTGGAGCCTGGGACCCAATATTGGCCTTTGGATAGAGGCTGTGATGCTCCTAGAGCAATTCTGCTGAGTCTGGGCTCCTGGCTCCCTGGGGTTTTGGGTCTCACTTGTCCCCCTGTTCCTGCAGCATCTACAAGAAGGCCGGTCTGGGCAAGGAGAAGCGACAGGTCACCTACTTGGTGGCCAAGAAGGGCGTAGGACGACGGGTGCGCCGCCCGCCCGGGGTGAAGGGCCAGTTCAAGGTGGTTGACAGCCGCCTGAAGAAGGATGTGAGGGCCCAGAAACGCAAAGAGCAGAAGAAGAAGCGCCGTAAGTGATGGGGGATGGACCCTGACCCCAGCAAAGGACTTGGCTCCGGGGTGCTGAGCAGGCCTGGCGCCTCCCCTCCCGGACACCAATCCGGCTGCAGCCCCGGCAGCAGCCTGCCCTTCTCCCAGGGGATGGGCAGGGAGTTAGCGATGCATTCCGGCTCCTTGGTGCTTTGACTTGATGGTGCCTCCTGCCCCGCGGAAGGGCTGACACGCAGGAAGGCTGAATTTGGCCTCAGCTCTGTGGCCTCGGTCCCTTGACAGTCCTCGCTGGGTGCCAGCGTCCCCTGGTCTCTGCCCTGTGCTGGCTCCCAGCTTGGTCACCCTGCTGGGAGAATCCGCACCCACAGCAGCTCTCGCTGTCCCAGGAGGGGCTGCCAGGGAGCAGGTCACTCCTGGCACCGTATTTATCACCAGCTGCTGGTGACAGGCAAGTCTAGGGCCACTCTGCACACTGCGACTGCCGGTGCTGTGACGCAGGCAGGGTCAGTCCAACACTGTGCCCTGCACAAACTGCTCCTCGTTGGCAACAGAATTAAACCCTGCTCTGAGGATGCCCCAGTGTGTCCTGTGTGTGGGCAAGGTGAGGGGCCTCTTCCTGCCTTCCGAGGGGCTGCCCAGGAGTTGCCGCATCCCTGCCCAAATTGTGCGCCGTTTCTCAGGCCCAGGGAGGACCCACGGGCTGGGCTGCAGAGCTCTCTGGTGCAGAAGGTGCCCAGAGCATGTTGCTGCAGGATCCTTCTGGGGCAGATGAAATGTTGGGAATGGGAGTGGGGCGCCAGCGCGTGAGCCCTCGGGTGTCTGCTGGGAGCGTGTTCGGGTCTGGAGCGGAGACACGGCCGGGCAGCTGGAATTTCTCACCACATCCATCTCGGAAACTTGAAAAGGAGGAATAGAGATGGGAGCGGAGATCAGAGTGACCCAGCGCAACCCTGCTCCGCGGGAGACGGGTTTTGGTGCAGCTCTGCTCCCTGCAGGGGGGAGCAGTGATGAACGCATCCACGGTCATGTAGTTTGGGAAACCCCCCGATCCTGCCAGCCTGCCCCACAGGAGCTTTCCTTCCGTGTCCCCGTGGGCATCCACGGGCACTGTGGGCCCCTGCGGGATTTGATCCCGGTTTGGTGCTGGAGCCGGAGCGGGGCTGGAAGCCGGGGCGGGAATGGGCTGGAGGAAAGAGCCGGAGCTGGATCCGGAGCGGGAGGCAGGGCAGGCAAAGCCCGAACTGGATCGCGTCCTGGATCCGGAGCCGGCGGCAGCGGGACCCGGAACCCGGAGCTCGAGCTGGAGGCGGCGCCGCCGCGGCGGGAGCAGGGGGAAGACCCGGAGCGGATCCCGGAGCGGAGTGCGGGGAACGGGGAGAGTCTGGACGGGAGCGCGGGCGGGAGCGGATCCCGGAGCGGATCCCGGAGCGGATCGGGGGCAGCAGATCCTGCCCCAGCAAATCCCGGAGCAGCTTCTGGACCAGATCCTAAGGGAGCAGCAGATCCCGGAGTAGATCCAGGCACGTCCACCGCACCTCTCCCTTGGCCTAGCCGCCTTTCCCCCTCCAGGCTTCTTCCTTTCCTCCTGCCCTGCCTCTTTCAGTTATGAAGTTCTTACAGTAACTGCTTTTATTAATTTTACTATCGTGTAACAAGGGCAGAATTTGATTCTTCTGTCGTGGCACGCTCTGCTCATGACGACCTCCCAATATTCAGAGCTAGTGAACTACGTATTTCACCAAACAGCAGGTTCTAACTATGTTTGTTCACTACCGACCCTCCAAAAAAGCAAACACTTTACGTACAGATTTAAGAGGGACACCAGAACAGTAACACAGAAAATTATTATGAAGGATGGCACCACGGGAAACCGCGGAAAGCCCAGATGTAGTTCTTATCATTTCCTGATGCTCACTATGGCAAAACATCCTTTCAGTCAGACAAGATTAAAAAAAATAAAAGTGAAAGAGAACAAATGTTCTTTTCAGGACAGAGTTCAGAGTTCTAACTTGAAATAAACTCCATAATATTGCAAATTTCAAATCTAAAAACATGACTGAGAAGGATGTGAGCAGGGAGGGCAAGTGGAACAAACAAATGCCCAACATCAAGGACCCTTCCTGTCCCTTAGTGCAATTCCTGAGCTGTGTGTGTGTAATTCTTCATGTAATGACTGAAAATTATCAAGTGCTTTGACTTTACTTGCCAGGAGTCTCCAAGCTAGTATTTTATGAGCTGAAGTACTGAAAAAACCACCATTCCAAGATTGCTGCATCTGAGCTGCTCACCACGTTCCCTTCACACTGAGTTAAAATTCAACTGCATTTAGGGCATGAGCTGTCCTAGTTTTTGGACAGGCTCTTTCTGTATTCTTGTGTACTAAACATCACGTATAACCCAAGATAGGAGCAGCTTTAGCTGTTTTTAAACTGCTTTGTTTGCCTAACTTCTGAGCATTTCACCCTGCAACCACGGATCTGCTCCTTGCTTCACCAGAAATCATCTGGTGAAGATCTGTACAGAACAATTATACAAAAACAAATTCTTGAAAAGCAGCGAAACTAATTTATTACATTGGTTTAAGAGAACTATCCGGTCAGCAGTGTTGAATGCAGTTTATCAGCAGAAACTCCTGCTTCTTCTGCTCTTGAGAGAGTTGATCTTAGTTCATTTTGTTTGGCAGGCAGATTATCCTCCAGTTTCATCTCTGTAGTGCACGTGGTTGGAGGCTTCTTTGGGAGCTCCAGCTGTGCAGCAGATTTTTAAGGCTGATTTTTAAGGCTTTCAATCATATCGGCTCATCGCAAGCCTCGCTGCTGAACACGGGACGGACTCTTGAATTTTCCAGAGGTCCCCAGCACCGAGAGTGCTCCACACTGCTGGAACTCATTCCAAAGGCCTTTGTAGGAAGGTCTTCCTCCTGGAGCTACTTTTCAGAAGTTTACTGGGAAGTTTGTGCTCTTCTCCTGCAACATCAATGCAGTCAAGTGAGAAACACTGTTCTGTTGGGCTTTTTTGTCCCTGATAGGACTGTTCAGAAGAGGTGACAGACAGAGCTGTTCTCCTTGTTCTTTAACGCTGTAAGGAGGAGCGGGCACTTCAAATGTACCGTGAAACTGAGAGTAATCAACACGGAAAAAGCCGTCTGCCAGGGACATTACCGGGAGGAACCTACGGCCCCAGAGAACTTCATCCTCTGTGTATGATGTCCTAGCTTGACACGTCATTCCTACAAAGAGAGAGAGCCGGGAACACCGACATTGTAACACGAGTAGCTAGACGAGCATACAGGACAAAAGATCTAATTTAAGATCAATTTTATAATCGTATTATTCTAAACCTTACCTGTAGTCTCAACGATACCTTCCAGTATGACAACTATTTCAAACTGCTCACTTCTTAATGATCTTTTGGACAGGCAAAAAAAAGGGGCTCCTGGAGTCAATTTCCTGACAGATGGTTAATGGGGAAACTAAAACCAGCTGGTAGCTCCAGTTCCGAATGCAACATCCAGTTCACACTGATCCAGTAGCAGAAATTCTCCCTCTGGCGTCTGTCGTGACTAAAGATAAAAAGATAAAAAGATAATGATCAATGATCAGCACAGGAGGGAAAACACAAGAACCAATACGGTCAAAAGCCAAACATCAGCGGCAAGGCAATCAGATCTGAGCATGCCCATTTCCTGGCACTGCAATGCTAAATATTACAAAGCTACATGACCAATTTTGACATTTCATACCATGCCACTGCCCCCATCATAACCTGCGAACTTTATTATCCTATATACCCATTTTACAAATCACTGACAAAAATGTCAGGTGGGAGAAAGCCCTCCAAAAAAGGTTGAGATATTCAGCAGCATCTATATACAAGGCTGGATTTACACAGGACATAAGGAATTTTAAAAAATAATTTTAAATAAAAAGTACTCCCTGCGCTCTACTGCTGGCATTCAGCTCCTGCATCGCGCATGCTCCGGTGACACCTCCTCTCCACAAGCCACACGCGTCATCTGCCTCCAACCCTATTCCTCACCAGCACCTCTGCCTGCTCGACTTCACTGTCTCCTAAGGGCTATTTTTAAAACTTATTTATTTATTTATTACTCCTCGGTGATGATTTTACTTGATTTCCAGTTCACCCTTGCAGTCCGAACTCTACTGGACATTGCCAGTGCTTAGCAAATGGCATACTGCTGGTAATTACAGTATTTTTCCACCAAAACGTGCAGAGGGTCCCTCTAAAATGCTGAGAGGCCCCTGGCAGCAATAAAGGAGGGAATTAACAGTTAAAACTCCCCATGGAGCTACCAGAGGCGAAGGAGGGGGCAGAGCTGGCCGCTGTCCTCGGTGAGCACTAGGAGGGACTCGGTGCCACCGCAAAACTGCTGTAATTGATTTTTTATTTCCAAATGCCGCCTGCGAAGGGGCTGCAGCATCAGGGGGTTCAATGCAGCGCACGGGACGGCTCCGCCTCGAGCAAGGAGCCGCGAGCGCGCGGATCCCCACGCTGCGGTTCAAACCAGCACTGCGAGCAGACAGGCTCCGTGCGGTGCGCAGATCGTGGCCGTGTCAGGCTCCGTGCGGTGCGCGGATCGTGGCCGTGTCGCTGCCCCGCGGTGCTGCTTACGGCCGCGCCGGCGCGGAGCCCGTCCCGGCGCTCCGGGCGCGGAGGGGGATTCGGTGCCGCTCTCCTGGTGCGGAGGGACGAAAGGCTCTGAGATCAAGACCCAGGAATTCTTAATGCACATTTAGCTCCGAGGGAGGCTCTGGTAGGGACGTTTTGGACCATGTTGTTACATTCAGTGTTACTTCTCAAAATCACTGGTATTTGAAGTTAGTTCCCAGTTACATAAGAACATTATTTCTATTCAGATAAGTCATTTCAAAACTCGAGGAGAAATCGACCTTTCACTTTAGCCAACTGTTCACATTGGGGAAAACCACGCGAGGACCCAAAGAGAAGGCTGCAAATGTCGTCTGTGCCCGGGCTCCTCATTGCCGCCAGCGTCAGCCGCTCCAGTGCGACCAGAGCCGCTCCAGACCCGCTCCGGTGCGGCCCCTGCAGGGCCCGAGCCTGCCCCGCCGCTCGGCCCCGCCGCTCGGCCGCACGGGCCGGGTGTCCCCGCTCGGCC
>JAWLRI010001087.1:1634910-1648181 GCA_034781795.1 Crypturellus tataupa
TGAGCGGCCGCTGGGAAGATCCGCTGGAAAGACGGGAAAACGCGATTCCCGTTAGCCCCTCTGGGACACCGAGGATAAACTGAGCTCCTCAGAGAAAGACGTACCCCAAAATTGCTCTTTTTACGTAATCTCCATTTGTCTCGGATGCTTCATCAAAAGTATCTTCTTCCGTCCCTCCAGGACTGCCCGTGAACCGCAGTCGAGAAGGAAGGAAACACCGTTCGGGTTCAAGTTGGATATTTATCTCCTCGATACGGAAACAGCCATGCCGGTGCTGTCGGAGGACTCGGGTAACTCGCTCACCCGCGCGCTTTAACGCGCGACCGACTGAAACCTTGGGTGTTATTTCAGCCTAGAATGGAGTAAAACAGAATCAGGATCGCTGAACTAAATTTCTTACCAGTTACCTAAAAGAACCAAGGAAGACGCATTATAAATGGTGGAACTGAATATATTTAGATTTCAGGGAACACCTAGTTTTCTAACAGCCTTAGAGCCCGTAAATGTTACCTGGTGGCCGGGATCATGCGGGTAAACTCGGACCTCGGGATAAGGCTGGTTTCCCCCCGTCCTTATTAAAGGCTGCTTCTTCAAGCCGCCGGTGCTTGCTGTGCACCTGGGCACTGTGTTCGTTGGCGTCGCGCTTGCGTGCAGGCTGCTGCGCACACAAATCTCACTGTAAGCTTAACAGCCCCCAAAATGGTACCTGAGCACGCGTAGCTGACCGAGTCTACAATAGAAATCATCTAAAACCTGTTGTCTACAACAACAGCTTTTGTTCTATCTTGCCTTTAAATACAGGGTTACATGAAACCTTGGCTCTCCTGACCTCTCAGCTAAGACCTGACTCCAATCATAAAGAGGAAATGGGATTCCTGAGGGATGTCTTCAGCGAAAAGAGTCTCAGTTACCTAATGAAGGTAAAAACTCCTTTTATGAGCGTACGTTTTCTTCACACGTTAGTTATTTTCTGTGCTGTTGATCATATCCTTTGCCAAAGCCAACTTGTTTTGTATAGAGTTCTGTACCGACAAAAGCACATACTTATTTAAGCACAAACGTTAAGAACATTCAATGAAAATTAAGATATTTTGTTCAAAAAATAAATTTCTGCTTGGTGCTCAGTGAAAGTCACACTGAATTGTAAGGACTGTTCTTGAGGTGTGTTTGATGCTTTGTGACATTCAGAACATTTTATATCTACAACTTAGTGTAAAGTAATTGTAAAAATATTGGCTAGTCACCCAGTAATTGAAAGGCAATGTGAAATGGCTTTTATTTTATGGCTTTATTTCCCTCGTAGTGTATTTTTGACTGTCTGTGGAATCAGCAGTAGCAAAACGGAAAATAAATACTCCGAAACAAAACAAAAATAACCCCAGTAGGGATTGTTTTTCTGAGAGCTATAACTCAGGAAAGTTATACCACTTAAATATAAAAATATTCCTGTGTAGATATATTTAGGAAGTTTTACATATCTCTATAGTAATATACCTGAATTACCTTTTTCAGATTCATGAAAAACTCCGTCACTATGAAAGACAGAGTCCAACTCCTGTTTTACACAGTGCAGCAGGATTAGTCGAGGACGTAAGAGTTGTGTCTCCTTTTCCTTCCCCCTTCCCTCCCCGTTGTCTTTGGAAGTTGGCAAGTTTCACTTATAATTGAGGAGGAAATGTAACCCCAGAAATATCATTCATTGGTCATTACATGTCCAGTGAAGACAGACACAGAAAGCAAAGAGCAAGTTGTACTTTGGGCATGCTTCCTGAAAAGGGTGTTTTCTGGGTTTTTTTTTGAATTCTGAGGCAGTATTCAGGTTTTGCAGAGGAACAAACTTCTGTTGCATGATCCACGCAGATAATGCTATTTGGGTAGGAAGAGGATTAAACTGTAATGGCAATGCAAACACAAGAGTACAGGTTAAAATATGGGTTAAAAACTTCAGGACTTTTTCTTGAAATTCTGCTGACTGGAACACTCTTAAAAAGTGTCCCTCTTTCTGATTCCATTTTTCTGCACTATCAAATACAAATAAAAGAAACTGATCAAGAAGCTTTCATTTGCTTTAGGATTCCTGCATGTTTCATTGGGGTTGTATTTGATCTACACATGCTTCTTCAAAGAGTGATAGAAATTAGTAAAGGCTCAGCAGAAAGTATACTTGTAAATATGTGAATTTGTTCAGTGGATGCCTTTTGTTTTGAAGATGCTATTTTTCTCTTTTCTAAGGTAATAGAAGAATTGCAGACAGCACCAGTGAATAATGAAGAAAAAGAGCTACTTCAGCTGCTGTCAACACCACATCTCAGGGTAAAACAACAAAATAAGAGACCTTAACAAAATTCCTTTGCATACCTGTAGCAAAACAACAATGTGTGTTAACACAAGTTAAGGAGCAGGTATGATGAAGAGTCACCAACAAAAAGGAAAAGCCTCCTACAGAGTGAAGTTCTGTTCCATTTATTGCCACAGGCTTTAGGATGTGAAGGGGCCTGAGAAAACACAGTGCAGTCTTTCCATAAATAACTTTCCATATTTTCTCCCCTCCTTTATATTTCCTAAGGGAGCAGAAAAGTATCCCATTTCTGAGCTCTTTGCTATCCACAGTCCACCTCCATTCTATAAATTTCTTTAGATTGGACTTTGTTACTTTTTTGTACTTACTTTTTATATCAACACAGGATATTCATTGTTCAAGAGTTTATGGCTTAATTTTTACTTCTAATAAGATGCACAGATGTATAACCTATATGGAAAGAAAAAATGCCTGATATGAATGAGAAGGACAGTGTGACAATCAGTTCTTAGTGATGTCAGTGATAATAATACTGGTCTCTGCAAAAGTGCAGGAGAAGGAAATGGGAAAAGAAAGACATTCCATATTTTTTCACTGTGTATGTTGGTGCCCTTTGAAAGTAAAGTAGGTTATTATCTTTTGTTTTATTAATAAAAGCAGAGTAGAGAATAAAATTAGATATGAACCTTTTCAGTATTGTAGCCAGAAGACCAAAAAGAAAACATTTATTCCCATTATAGAACTTCTGTATGGATTTTCACAAAATCCATTAAAAAAAAAGTTTGCTGTCATGCTGAAACTTGAGAACTGGAAGCTGTGATACTGCTCCATTACGTTGTTGTTTCATATTTCCTCATGCAGGCAATGCTTGTCGTACATGATACTGTAGCACAGAAGAACTTTGATCCAGTCCTTCCACCTTTGCCCAATAACTTTGATGATGATTTTGATGAAGAATCAGTGAAAATTGTTCGGCTAGTGAAAAATAAAGAACCTTTGGTACATACTATATAGTCCATCTCTAGTACTAAAATTCTCAGGTACAAAAGCATTGTTGTAAATACGGGGGAGGGACTTGAAGATGTCGTCAGATAGTCTGCAAAAATTAGAGTGTTACAGAGCTAGCTAAGTGACATAAAAAGATGACTCTGATAAATCCATGTTCAAGATTTTTCATGAGGCGATTGATAAACATGAGTTGCAAAATGCCGCTTTGAAAGGAGCACTGAGGTGCTGTGTATATCAAATTAATTGCACTTACTACACTCATTAATTGATTGAGGGCATACCTTCCCTTATGTGAGTGTCAGTGTGTATGGTAGGAGTGTTTGGTAGCTACATGCAAACAATATATTGACAGGGTACTATTTTTATATAAATACAGAAATGGAAGAATGGATTACCTGGGGAAAAAAAAGCTTTGGGGAAGAAGTCTGCTAGAGGGTGTTTTGGAATTGAACAATACAGTAGATAGTAAAAGAGAAAGATGGCTTAATTTCTGGGTAAAGCATATTGCCAGCAGACCTAGGAGAAGACAATACCAAATTAACTGACTTTCCTTGCTTTTGTACGTAAAAGTGCTGGCTTTATTGTATACGGTTTCAGAAGACACACAGAGAAAGCTTATTGCAGAAAATTGTTTGGCCCACTCAAGGGACGTTGATTCCCAGCAGAGTGTAGGTAGCATAAACATTGAACATAACTTACCAGTCGAGCAGATAGTGTAAACACTCTGGATGTGTGCACCTTCTTACAACAACATGACAGGCACAGGCAAAAAGATGAATAGTGGTGGAAATATTCAAGGAAGGAGCCAAAATTTATAGAAAAAATGAATTGCCGTGTAAAGGACATAATTAGCTTACATGTTATTTCACTGCTAAGTGAGTGTGTTCTAAGCTGCTTTGCGGGGGTATGTTTTATTTCAGGGAGCCACCATCAGAAGAGATGAGCAAACAGGGGCTGTGATTGTAGCAAGGATCATGAGAGGTGGCGCAGCTGATCGCAGTGGTAAATTTCTGAAGAAAAGCAGATATAAAATAGCATTTGTAAACTGTTATAAATTGCCAAAAACATGCATGCACACATACGCATTATATACATGATAAAATCTAACTAAATCTAGTGATTATTCATTAACAAAACCAGTCCTTTGGACACTGATGTTTAATGCATGTGTAGACTGTTTTGTACTAAACAAGCAGCTCATCTGGCTCTTCATAGCCAACTGTTCTATGTCAAGTCTAAAATAGTACTTGATGTATCATTTCTGGAGGATGAATCATCCCAGACAGTTTCAGCCTGGAACAAGTCACTTGCTGGAACTGCCTTTTTTTTCCCTCATTGATTATAAGGGAAGCCTGCCTGGCAAGCCCACTTAATAGCTGAATCTCACTTGTCTAGGGACAGAAGAGACTTCTGTGTGCACTGTCCTTCAGCGTAATTTCAGAGTGCAGAAGGTTGGTTCACACAGTGTTTGACCTTGCATTTTCCAGAAGCTACTCTTACAGATTATATTAATTAAATTTGTTCTCCTTGAGTTTTAAGTGTGATTTATAGAATCCAAGCCTTGCATACCCTTTTTTTAAGAACAGTAGTAATACAATCACAAAAGTGATGAACTGCTGTGATGAAAAAATATTAGCTAATTACAGCTTTTTTTTTGACTGTTGCTAGCATTTTTTCTTATTATCATAGTCTGATAAACTAAAAAGTGTGTTTAGCATTTTTGTGTTTCATTGGTAATTTATTATTTTGATAAGCTATTTTGCTGTAAAATAGCTGTTGGAAAAGTGAAACTCTTCCAGTGTTGCGTTATTAGTGCTGATCCAAAACCAGAGGCACTGATTTCCCGAAGTGTTTTGGCACACGGTCTCTTTCTGCACACTGTTGACTGATGTCACTGTGGTGCACTGAAGAACAAGCCGTGTAGAATAAGGTCAGGAGACTTCAGCGCACGCTGCCACCGGGAGCATTTGGCTCTAGCAGCAATCCGTTAGGTTAGGGTGTGCACACCTTTGGCATGGATGGGACATTAAAAGAATAGCACTTTCCAGCCTGTGGACTTACTTTAATTATCATCTTTCCAGGTCTTGTCCATGTTGGAGATGAACTAAGAGAAGTCAATGGTATTGCTGTGCTTCACAAACGACCCGAAGAAATTAGTCAGATTTTGGTCTGCACCTGTTTTAAGATATCTTTTTTTTTTTTTTTTTTTTTAATATCTGTGTGTCAGGTGATGTACTAACTACAACAGATGATGAAATTTGTCTATGAGTTTAAAATATGGTACTAAAAAAATATGGTACTAAAAGATGGCATGTATGTCAATCTGCATCAAGAGCTCTTTTTCCTCTGGTAGATTATTTAGTCTTCTTCATTTGGCATCTGAGAACTCATTCATGCGAGTTCCATGCAACTCATTCATTTCTAAACAAGATACATATGCAAAAGTTGCATGCAACTGTCAAGAATGTTACTTACATGGTTACTGTATGACAAGTAAATTGTAAACGAGGAGTGTATTTCTATTAGAGAAATAGTCTATTCATGTAGTATGTTCGGAGGCTTAGGGAAGCCTGATGTGTATGTCCTGCAGAGCTGTCCATCTGTTCTTTACTGCTGCATTTCTTGAGGCATTATCTCTAGATTTAATAACCATAAATATCAGTAGCTACATCTGAACCTCCACATCCATGATCAGCCTGCTCTGCTGCAGGAGGTCTCTTAGCTGTTACACTCGTCTCTCCTCTGCTGTGCCTTGTCCTGATGTGGAGCAGAGTTAGGGACTCAGCAAGAAGAAAGGCAGCACTAAGAGATTGAAGTATCTGTCATCAATTCCATCATCTAATCTAAATTTAGATCAAAATTATTATGAATACATATGCTGAATATATACTGAGAATAACTGCCTTTAATTTGGGGGAAAAAATCAAAAAGCATCTTTTGAGATATTTGTATGAAGTTGGTTATTTGTGGAGCCTTGGGATGGTATTAATTTTGTCCATTTTTAAAAGTCTGCATTTAATAGTTTCCTTTTCATGCTTTATTTATGAGAGAGACCTACAAATGTTCAAGTCCAAGCTGATTGTCCAGGTTTCCCTTCTAGTTTATTCCCTTCTAGGCTTCTTTGTACTATTTCCAAAGTAAGAAACATTTCTATTTTTCAGGCTCAGTCTCAGGGATCAATAATATTAAAAATAATTCCAGCCATCAAAGAAGAAGATCGTCTAAAGGATAGCAAGGTATGCAACTTGGTGAAATACTCAAACACACTTTGTACACTTGCACTGTTCTGGCACCTCTGCAATGCAAGATCCTTGCTGATTCAGGGAGGAGTTGCACAGAATCAACCCCAAAATTCGATTAAAGAAAGAGCAGAACAATTTTTGGCAGTGAAACATTGTGTTATTTTATTCAGTACAATTACTTAGATGTCTTCTGTCTTCTAAATGGTGGCACATGTTCTTTCATAGCATTTCTAGCCTTTTGTTTTGGTTTGTATAATTAAAAGTCTTGTTCCAGCCTGGTTGTAGTTGCCCACACAAATATCAGTGCAGCTCTCTGAGGCTTTGGATTGTCCTCTGGGATCAGCAATGATTTGTTGTCCTGCTGGTCCCTTAAAGGATTCCTTTGCCAATCTCAATTACTGCTTGCCTGCTGTCAGTTCCGAATTTTTTCTTTACCACCATGAAATTGCTTGTGTGTTAAGTGGTGTCAGTTTGCTTGCAACAAGTCCAAACATGATTAATAGATTTTGGATTAAGGGAACATTCTAAAGACAGTGTTTAATCAGTCAACTTTGCTATATGTGTCTTTTTAATGTTATCTTGTTTTTCCTATTTTTTTTCCTTTGCCTGTTGCACTTTGTACTTGCACAGAGTGTGAATTTTGTTTCCTTGGGGCTTTGAGCTTCATGTTCTGCAATACCACTGCATGATTATTGAGTAGGTGCTTGAAAGTTGGTTTATTTTTCTTCATGAGTGGGTAAGTCAAAATACAGAATAGGCTTGCAAGATTTCACTGTTTCTATATAACATCACATAAAAGAAAGATAAGTGTGTGTTTTTTACAATTAAAGATGTAATAATTAAAGATTAATAATTTAAATATCTTTTAAATGTAATTTGAAATTCCAGCTAGGATAAGAAGAAAGCGTGTGTTTCTTTTTGAAGGTTTTCATGAGGGCACTTTTCTGCTACAATCCCAATGAAGACAGAGCTATTCCCTGCCAAGAGGCTGGGCTGCCGTTTAAGAAGCGACACGTCCTGGAAGTTGTCAGCCAAGACGATCCCACGTGGTGGCAAGCAAAGCGCGTTGGAGACACCAACCTCAGGGCAGGCTTGATCCCCTCAAAGCAATTCCAAGAAAGGTTTGTCAGTGCAAATTACAGGTTGTTTTTGCTATGTGGTGTTACACTTTTTTTATGCTACTTTTTGTCTCTGTTTATCCATGATCTTATCCATGATCCGACAGCTTCAGAAAAGAGGTTTTTTGATTTTGTGATAGCAACACAGGAAATAAGCACCAGGAGCATCCCAGGGTGCATACCAAATGATTAGAGGAAAGTGCTAAAAAGCTTGGTAAAAACTGCTAGAGCATCCATCGTGTTACTTGTACACGCAGAATTTAAGAAATGCTTTTTGAATTCCTAATGCTTATCCTATAATAAGCAGAACCATGATTTTTGCAGGCCTCATTCAATTGGAATTGAAATGAGCAAGGCTGACTTTGGACATGGTTCAAATTGCAAGACACAAAATCTTAATTTTCATGCTCTCTGAGAGCTGAAGCTGAATTTAATTTGCCTGCCACTGATTTCTGTTCACTTTCTCCTGAGGCGCATGATGCACCACGTTAAACCTCCCCCATGCTAGTTCCATCAGAGATTATTACACTGCTCCAAGAAGCAGTGCTGTTTTGTTCTTCATTTTCAATATTATATGCATAAATTCTTTATATCTCTGAGCAGACATTGATAAAATGTAATTATTTTCTGTTTAGACGTTTGAGTTACAGAAGAACCGTAGGCACTCTGCAGAGTCCCAAAACTGTGAAGAAGCCACTCTGTAAGTCTGTTTTGTTCCTTCAGTGGTGCCTTAGATGATATCAACCTTTCAGTAATTTTCTGTGATTTTGTGTTTTTTTAGTAATATTTTTTTGTTGTAGATTAATTTGCTTGGATACATATTGTCACATGGGAGGATTTGCTTTTGAGTGAGGTTTTTGAGTATCCAGTGTTGCCAGTATCCAGTAGTTTAAAAACATTGCTGTCCCTTTTCTGCTTTTGAGAACATGAGATCTTACATGTCTTTTAGTAGCTTTAAATTCTGTTAATTGCTTTCAGAATGTCACAATTCATATTTTTCAACAGTTTGAAACTTTATAACTGCTAAAGAAACTCCGTGCACCTGTCTTGGAACTCTTATACATGTATGATAATGGCCTAAGTCTATGAAAATAAGCTGGAGTTTTAAGGAGAATAAAAATCATATGGGCTGGAAATACCATCTGCATTTCAGGTTATGGAAAGAATTTAGCTTTACTGTCCCATTTCTTGGTGTCATGAGCTGTACTTAGGTATTTAAAGCAGTTTGTGTTTACAGCTCCAAATCCTCTATCAGACAAAGATTCATTTAAAAATCGCTACTTGGGGTGTAATTGCGAGTCCCTAACGGAAGGGAGAAGACAGATTCTGCAGTGACCCGGAGCATAAAGTTGTTTTTGCTCTCGGGTCCTTCAGCACAGTTGTTATTGCTGGGTGGTAGAGCCACCCAGCCGTGTGCAGTCACTCTGTGCCACTAATGTCACCTTGAGGCTGCGTACAGACACTGCCAGCAGACCAGGAAACAAGTGTCCAGCGTCAGTGCTGTAAGTGAAGTTCTGACCCCAGTTTGCTTTGCATATCTCTGCTTTACAAAGCAGGAGGATGATGCTCAGTTTAGTTGTAAAATGGCATTACTAATTTACACGAAGCATTTCCAAATTAGTTTCCATTTGCTCTGTGATAGGAGACATAAAATGAGGATTTCTACTTAGGCTTTTAGTTAGACATTCTCAGAGAAGACAATTAAGCAGATAACTGTTTTTAATGCTAAATTTTCAGAAAAGGTGATTGATCAGTTGTTCACTGCTTAATATTTGTTTAAGATATAAAAGTCTGATAAGCAAACCAAGAGTTCCTTCCCTTCCACTCGCTGTAATTTTACTCATTCATTTGCCAGTCTTTTAATCATATCAACTCTATCTTTTATGCTAACTGCAGATGATCAGTCTTCCGATAAAGGTAGGTAGTCTCCCTGTCTGTGTGTGGCTGTATTCGGCTCATGAAGTTTAGGTCATATTGCCACGTCTTTCCAAATACCAGGCACTTGCTAATGGACCAAGATGCTGTTGTTTTTTTCACATTACATTTGTAATTCTAGAAAATAAAATGCCAAGTATTGGTAATGCATCGACTTTGGTGAAAGCACAAAAAATATTCTATAATTAGCTATTTGTGACTGGTATACCCCGAGGAAGCAGGAATTGTGAGACTAGAGCGTATCTTCAAAACGAGAAAACACTCCTGATCTGAGCCGTGAATAGGAGGGGTTGTTACTACTGTTCTCTTTTGTTCCCGTAAGCATGATGGTTTATTATTATACATTGGCACAGAAGGAAGACAAATACGTATTAAATTACAGCTTGCATTTTCGTTTTTCAGGCCTAGATGACATTTTAATATCAGAATCAGCAATATAATCCTTACATAATCCTATCTGGATGTAAAGTCAGACATCAAAAATAGAGTCCTGTGATTCAAAAGTCTTTTATTTTGTTTAGTCTGAAAATGATACTTAAAAGAGCAAGCAATGGATGCTGAGAGCATGAGTTCTGGAAGCCATAAATATTGCCATTTTTTTTTCTACTATAAACCACTAGCCAAGACAATTTTTTTTGTGTGTTATTTGTAGCAGGCACTATGTTAAATACCCATCTCTTTCTCTCCCTTCCTGTCTCCCTCTCTCTATCTCATGTTTTTTATTTACAGAGGACTGTGACTGTGAAGGGTATTTCAATGGACACTATATAGGTGAGAAAAAGAAATCACTTCTTCCCTGTAAAATAAAAAAAGTCATTTAAAAATTGAGTTATTTTTGCATAAATTCGTTAGCTAGATTATCTCTGTGCAAGGCTATAGTGGACAGAGCCAGTGCTTGTCAGTTCAAGATGACTTCAACTTTTCCTGTAATTTGTTGTTTTCTGTCTGACACACAAAAGAAAATAATGGACACTTTTTTTTGTAAGCTAGATTAATTCATTAATTTGATTATAAAAAAGCAAATTCTTAGAGTAATGAAAGACAGAATAAGTTCTAGCTGAGTGAGCTTAAAAGCTTGGGTAAGGTGAGACGTAATGTCATGTATCTTGTGTTTTCCTCTGCAGCTGGCTTGCGCAGGAGCTTTAGGTTGAGTCGTAAAGAGAAGGAGAACAATCCAAGTGATGCAAAGCAAGCGGAGCAGGCAGATACAGCAGAGTTACTGACGTATGAAGAAGTCACTAAATATCAACAGCAGCCTGGTGAACAGCAGAGACTGATTGTCCTGATTGGTAAGATACAATTTGTTTGAAATATTGAACGTGTCTCTCTCTGTCTCCCTTTCCTTACCCGCATCCAAAGAGGCTTAAGATGTTTCTTTTTTGGTCAACATTTGCTCGCTTCTTTGAATTGGCAATACCGAAAAAAAAAATTCAAAAATTGTGATGCAGGTCCAATTGTATTTTCTCTGTTCTGTTTTCTGTTGGTGTTCAGTTCGTACTCAATTATGATGCCTTTTTGCTGTAAGAACAACTGATGAAAAGGTAGGTGTTAGTAAGAATTGCTGTATGTAGTTTCAGCTCTGTGAGCTTGGCAGCTTTGTGTTTAGCCCATTTTGTACAAAGTTTTAGAAATTAGGGGTATCCCAGAAAACTAACCGCTAAAATTACAGATTTTTTTGATATAGTGCCTGCTATGTGCTTTGCCAAGAGCTGGGTTCACTCTCCTCCTAATGATATTCCATTTAGAAGGGGACAGACTATAAAGTCCCTCTATACGGTTGCTTCAAGCTTAATCCCATGTCGTAAATTGCGTAAATTTTATTTATTTTGTTTGCAGTCTTTCTTTCCTGAAAGAAACCTGTCAGTCAGTTCTGTTTTATTAGGTTGTCTGGGGGCGAAATTAAATGAGCTCAAGCAGAAGGTTGTGGCAGAGAACCCTCAGGAGTACGGTGTTGCGGTTCCACGTATGTAAAATATATTGATGTTTGTGTGTCACCACTTTATTTCCTGTTTCATAGTGTAACGCTGGCTGCATTGGTGAATGGTTTTTGTTTCCACTGTTGATTATATTATTTTTTCATTGTCACATACTGTGCTTGCCTTATTTTCAATAGTTGAGTAGATGATTAAGTGTCTTGGAACACATGAACCTAGAGTTTGATTAACACAATCCATTTTTGCATCACATTTTTCAAAGTGAACAGATTGCAGTTTTAATGTCCATAAAAAAAGGAGAAACGGAATACAGAAAAAGATATTAGACTGTAATTTTCAAAAAGAACTGTGTGAAAAAGAAATATCCTACAATTTAGCCAAATCAACATTGTCTTCATTATTTTAAAATGTTAAATTTCAGCATGAACACAAAAAAAAGCAGACATTTTTACTGGCAAGTGTAGATTTGTGTAACAATGACCAAGTCTCAGTTACAGTGATGACAAATACTAAAATGTCAGCATCAGAGGTAAATGGTTCTATAATTATGCAAGTTTCTCAGGAACGTAGAAATATAATTGAGGCTAAAAGAAGTGCTCTGAGCCTCTTGACAAAAAATCAAGCCCTTTTCCTACATTAGCAGGGAATGAATGAAGCTGCAATGAGAAGAATGCAGTTTTGTGTCCTTCTCTCCCCTCTACCCTATTGCTATTTCCCACTCCAGATAATTAAATAAGATAAATACTTAGAGCTTGTTTCCAGAAGAGAGTATGTACTGTAGAACTTACTTAACCACGTCTACCAGTTTGAGAAATCAGTGTCCCAATTTTTGTGTTACTGCATCATTGAAGACTGAATTTAAACTAACATAAAATATATACGAAATTTTGTCTTTTTTTTTAATTATCATTTAAATTATCATAAATTTATCATTGTGTGATTTCCTTGTTTGTGGACATGAAAATGGGATTGGATTTAAATATGAAAAATACAGTTTGCAAAGGCTGATTTGTCTCCCATGTCTTGCTTCTTATCTCTTCTAGATACAACCAGATCTAAGAAAAGTCATGAAAAAGAGGGAGTGGAATACAATTTTGTGTCTAAGCAATCATTTGAGACAGATGTACAGCAAAACAAGTGAGTTTTATTTTGAAATACTCCATAATTGTATTTCAAAAATATGTAAAATTTAGCAATACGGATACCAAAATCAAATGTGAAGTTGGACAAGCTGTATGAGAAGGATTCAGTTTTCTTAATTAAACCTCTTTATTCAGCCTGGACTGCTAGTACAACCCAGAAGTTTAGTGAGAAGGAATTCAGAAACATAGGACTGATAGGAGCAGAAGTTAGAATTCATCCCTGCGTGTCAGAACAGAATCCAGCAAAGTGAGCGAGCTTTGTTTGGGCTTGCTTATTCTCAGTCTAATATAATGGGAAGCATTAACAAGTTTTATTCCTAAATTCCATTGAAATTGTCTTGTTGACTGAATCAAGGGATATAAAAGGGCTGGGTGGGATATAAAAGGAATGTAAAATCTGGTGTGTTTTCTAAAAGAAGGAATTTCCTCAATTGATTCTAGTCTCCTAGAATTAAAAAGAATCAAAGTTCTTACTTCCTTGCTAGTTTTGTTCTACTCTCTGTGAAAAACATCCCCTTTCTTCTATTAGATTTGTATATCAGTCAACTGAATTAGTGCAGCTTCTTCTCCTATTAGTTTAATAGTACTGATTA